>VXBQ01014443.1:44586-154663 GCA_013400175.1 Phainopepla nitens | reverse complement strand
TTTTTTAAATTTTTTTTTTTTCCTTCTTGTTCAAACAAGAGAGGGAATGACTTTTGGCGTGGGTCCTGCCCGGTGTTTCCGCCGTGGCTCTCACACGGCCAGCTCTTCCCCGAAGGAGAGGGTCCTGCTGGCGGGGGGGGGAGCCTGGTNGGTGGGGAAGCTTGGTGGCTTTAAAGCGTCAGTAGGATGTCATTTGTGCTGCAGGGAAGCGTCGGGAAGGGCTCCCGATTTACGGAGACCCCGGGGGATTTCAAACTCTCGCTCTTAATAACTTGGGTAAAGAAGTGACGGTGTTTATTAGCGTCTTTAAAAACCTCAACCCAGCCCCAGGGACTTACCCAGTCCAGCCCGGGGGACTGGGGCTGAGGGAGTGCTGGTCGCTTCAAGCCATCCAGCCACTTTTCTCCATTTCCAGTTCGTGCCTAAGATCTGGAAAATGGACCTGTTAGCATGAGGTTTTATTTAATTTCTAAATATTTGTTACACTTGCAGATAAAGTGATATGAGTTAAAGCTTGACAGGCACTGTGCTCTGTTTCGGATTTTTTTCATCTTTTTCCTTCAACGTGCAGTAATACCCTAGTGAAGAATCATTTAGTCAGAATAATATTTTCCAGCTTTCCTTTGTGTCAGTTGCAGTAATTTTTTTTTCTCCTGTATGGGCCTTTTTATGCAGCAACAGACAAAAGAAACATTAAAAATTAATCATTATATTCCTCAACAGTATGTAAACTGAAGGGGTGGTTGCAAGTAGTCTATTTTAATTGGGTTTGAAGTAAATTTTGTAAATTTTCACAAAAACATTGTTGCCTTGAAAACCAAAATAAGTGCCCCTAAATTAATACTTACAACAAATGCTAAAAATTCTACATCATTTCTCCTTCGAGTAGCTGTCCTTGATCAATTTGCCATTATTAGGGGCCATTCCAAAGTTCATATGGTTTTAAAAAAAAATTCTTCCTAGTGTTTACTAAAAAGAAAAATCTGTTAACATGAGGTAATATTACTAAAAAAGAAGTAGAAACTTGTTATTTTAAAATTTTATTTATATGGAAGAGTGTAAATACACCAGTCATTTTCTTCTTTAAGTTCTTGTGCATAAGTAGTTTTCCATAGGTCTTTGAGAGATTTCACATCTTGTATCGGAAACTGAACAAAACACTCTTTGAACTGTTAGCAATTCCTATGAAGGCTTGAAAAGTAAGAAAGTGCAGGTAGGTCAAGAGCTAGTGTGATCCTCTGCTGTACACTGATATTTCGGCAGAAATACTCCGTGGGGAATTCTTCCAAACTTACATGCTCCATTGTAAGGGTTCTATAGGTAATGTTACCAATCGCATGATGCTTTGTGTGTTTGCCCTCTCCTCTGTACTTCCCCCACCCGAAGCTGAAGATCTGTGTCTGAAAGCCTGATGCCAAGTTCTGTTTAATTTTTTGGATTTATTTCCATGAGACAAGGGTTGTTGGAAGACGTTTTCTGGCTAGAAAACAGCTGACAAATGTGGAAAAGTGTTTTAGTTTTCTCATGCTTCCTGAGCAATCCTAAAAGGAGTTTCAGCCTCACATGGTTTTCTTCAGGTACTGGAACACTTGATTCCATAAAACCTGTTGAGGAATCCCTTCAGTGCAGGTTGTGCAGCCGCAGCGGGAGCTGCAGGTTGAGCTCTGGGTGGCGGGAGCCCGGGGCAAGAGGCCCTGTGCCGACCCTTTGCACAACAAAGGGCACCCGGATCTGTGGCCCTTCAGGGACCAGGGACACAGCAGGAGCCCAGGACTCAGCTGGAAGACCCCAGGCTATGGCACGCATAAGACTGGGAGGCTGTAAAAGCCCGGGGGATCCTTGAGGATCCCTCCTCTGAGGCACCAGCTTGGGCTGTTACTCTGTTGTTGCACCGTGAAAAAATTACTTACAGGGAGCCGGGGGGCTGAGACTCTGCTGTGGGAAACTCGGATCCAGCCGGCAAGGAAATCGTCTGACTTGGCGAGTGGAGGGAGTCAAGTCCACTGTGAAGACACTTTGGTCCCAGCAGTGTAACTCTGATGGTTGGAGTTTGACTGCCAGGGTGGCTCCTGAGCTGTCAGACAGAAAAGTTTCCGTAGGAAATCATAGGTGCAGAAATATTTCTTGCTAATTTCCATAGTCATTTGAGGATGAAAGGGATCGGATGGGTTTCTTTGTTTTTCTTATTGATTCCTGCATCTCATAACTTTGTCTCTCTGTTTTTTTAGCATGCGGATTAACTGAGCCCTTTGACAAGTTTATGGAGCTGCCATCTCTCTGCTTGCTGTACTTTCCATTTCTGAGAGGAGAAAGTGGTGCATGAGATTAGAGGAAAATGCCTCGGACAAAGCAGATACATCCCAGAAATCTGAGAGGTATGTAGCTCTCAGTTGAGAAGGAAAAGCTCTTGGGAAACTTGGTTGCAGTTTCAATTATGAGGTTAAAGGAATATGTATTTAAGAAGTTGGTTTTGTTCCAAAAGTAGTTTGTAAGCAAGCTTTAGGAGTTGTCCGTGAGACCGCTCTAATTTTCGCAGAGAAATAACTGGAATATGTCATTATTCCTGCAGTCTGTGTACTTGACAGCATTGTTGATATTCTCCAGCTTATAGCAATAGCCAGAATGAACTTCGAAAATGCAAAGGAAGAAGCAGTTTCCTTATCAGAGAATTTACAGTTGAAATACAGGGGGAGGTGGGAAATGGGTGTGACGTGGCAGAACTTGACATCTGGCAGCTGGTAGTTGTTTTTCTTTAATAGTTGTCAGTTTGGCTTGCTTTTGAGGGGATCAAAATCTCCTCCCATGCATGGCTTCTCGCTATTTATCTATCACCTGTCATCCATGCTACCTTGAGCATTGCTAGGTTTGACCTTGGTCTCCTCGCTCTCCTGCCTTTGCACAGCCACATGGTAGCTTGGCTATAAGGGGCAAGCAGGCAAGAAACCTGCTCTGCAAACTGGCAAGCTTACATGTCCTGGCATTTCCTTGGACAAAATCCCAGTGCACTTTACCAAGCCCCTGTGAATGTGAGGAATCTGATCCTATGGATATTTGTTTCTGCCTTGGTAGAAGTGGCCCTAGAGGAATTAAATGAGAGGAAGAATGCAGGTCAGTTGATGAGCAGACATCCATGTTGAGGGAGAACACGCTTCCATCCCCACCCTTTTGCCAGCTTTCGGGAGAACATGCTTCCACCTGCACTCTTACCTGTAGCTGTCATCAGCTTTTTTCAGGTTAATTTTACAATTGCAGCATGGAAGCATCCCTTCAGAGGAAAAAAGCCATTACAAAACCACAAACATCTACATAAGGCTTTAGGGGCAGGAACAGCATTTGATTCTGGTTTTAACTTTTTTTATATCAAAACACAGCAAACATCCTCATGTGTCTCAGTTAGTTTACAGTTGAGAGTCTCTCAAGGGTTTGTGCATACAGCTGTATCTGAGATCTCGTGTTTGCAGACTGTTGTCATTGCTACCACTAACAGTCTCTGCTGGAGAAGACATTTTTGCAGTGTCTTTATTCAGGAAGTGCTGAGTAGCATTTTGGTATGATGGATAAACCTCTCTCCCAGATCAGGAATTTTACTTTTCTCCTTCTTACTGGATGTGAAGTAATAAATCAGAGCTGAGTTTTTAATATTGCTGCTTACCAAGTTGCTGACATAACTGAACTTACATTGTCTGATCAAATATGAGAGTGATCTAATTTTAGTACTCTGACTGATATCTACTCTTGTATTGCTTGAAACTTAATAGGAGTTAAATCTATTGTAAAGCTCTCTATTCACTTAAATAAATAATCTAATTAAACTCTTAACTGTGTAAGAAATTAGTTGCCTTTTTTCCCTTGCATAATTTCTCCAGTCATTTAGCTTGTATCAACCCCGTTACAGCAGTTTTCACCGGTTCCTATTTTTCTACAACTAATGGAGTTCGTGACTGAATTGAGATGGGTTAAGTGTTGAGAAGGGAAATAGCAGTATACAGCAAGCCCATAGTTAAAAATTATGTTGGAACAGCTAAATGATTGTCAAAACTATACAGGTTGCTGCAAACTTCAACACCTTGAGAGCATATATTGCTGCTGTCATGGGTTGTTAGAGGTGAAGTGATTTGAAAAATCAGTTTACTTCTCATTAGTTACACACTATTTCCATTTCTAGTCTAGGTAATGAAGAAAACTGGATTTCACTTTCTTTAGTCATCAATCCCCAAGAACATTGCAGAAAGTATTTGCTTGAACCCTCAGTTTTTGCTGGAGCTTGGGGAAACTGAAAGGTTTCATAGGTCTGTTTTATGACAGCTTATTTTTGCATATGCGAAGTTAGACACATCTCAAATTGATGCTATTAATTAACCATTAAAACTTTAAAAAATGTGTGGTTTAGCATATGGTTTAATCCATGGTAATTAGTATCAATGACAACTAAGTGTGCAAAAAAGCATTAATGTATATGGTCAAAGGTGAAACTCAGCAAACTTGACAACCAAAAAAATATGTTCTGTAACGTTTGAAAGACGAAGGTGTAAGATTAAGTAACTTGTGTTTTTACAGGTTTTTAGGTTAAAAGCTATTTTTAAGTTGTCTAAACCTGATTGTCACCTTTTGTACTATGTACAAAGAACATTCTATGGCCTTACCTGGCTTCTCCTTCCCTGCTGCCAGCTCCTCTCGTTGCCCCATAGCAGTCAAATTGCCAACAGCTTTAACTAGACTTGCTCAGAGCCCATCAATGTTTAACTTTTTTGGAGATCACTGTTGAACAACCCTTGAGACTCTCTATGCTGTTGTGCATTAGATGAGTTATTTGGGTTGCACTTGCAGTCCACATCAGCCTGGAGAATAAATAACCAAGTCCAAGAACCTAAAGTATTTTCCCTTCAAAAACCCCAACACAATCCCTCTCTCCCTTCCTGCCAAGAAAACATACAGGAGAAAAACCACCATAGAGATCCCCCCACACACTCCCATTAGTTAATTTGAGGTTTAGTGCAGTGTAGGAATTAGTTTTTAAGGTTTTAATATTGGCTGTGTTTACCGTAAGCAACCTTATTGTCTGGGGAAAATAAAGTAACATTGTTTAATATAGAGAGCTGAATATAAGATTTTGTCAGGAAACCTTAAGGCTCTTACTTTTGTGTCATGGCTTGATTTTGCTCATGTTGTATATTCTGTGACATCTGACAGCCTTTGGCAGAAAAGCAGTGGCCCTAAAGTGTTAGGGCGAAGATCCTAATATTCTGAAGATTTCACTGTCTTTTATCCTGAAAATTTCACTGTCTGCTTATAGATGAGTCAACAAAGTGCTATACTGACCTGATTTTACAGCAGGAAAAGAAACCTATATAAGATGGACTATGGGAAACAATATTTTGCAAATAAAAACTAATCTAAATAGTTGTCCATTTGTTTTCATGGATGTATTAGTGACATGGCTTTGATGCCTGTTTGCATCTGAATGAGAGTGTTGAATCTGAAGGTACCAATAAGGAATATGCTGTGCTGCCCTTGTTTCATTAGGTTGTTCTGTCACTCCAGCCTTCCCCGCTTCTCACTGGAAATCCCTCCCTAAGGTGAAACATGTTGCCATCACCAGTGGGCTGCTTTGGTAACAGGAGTCATGCACAGTGTCAGGCTTAGGCTCCTGACCAACTTAACAGTCGTTGTCATCCCCAGCAGTGGGGCTGAGTGGCTAAAATTTGAGAGAAATTACAGTTTTCCAGGTCTCAAAGAAAGAAATGGATTGGATGCATGGAAGTTCTGGAGAATGTTCAGTAGTTTCAGAGCTGGAGGCCAAAGGTATGCCTGGGAAATGCCTAGCATGGGTTGTCCATCAGTGATGTGACAAGCTGAGTTCATAAGCAGGTGTTCCTGATGTTGTCTTAGTCTTTTAAATATTAAGGGTGTGTTATTGTGTTGCTAATCAAAAGCATCATCATTCATCCTTCAGAAAACAAAGAGGAAAATATTTGCAAAAGATGAAAATACCTGTCTTGGTCAGACACTCAGAGGTCTAATTTTCTTACTTTTCTTTGCCGTTTTAGCTCACTAAAACTAACAAAAAGAGTCCTTTGCATGTGGCTCACCCTGTGTTTACATGGCCAATTGATCCACAGGTGTAACAAAACATTTCACGGAATCTGTAATCCCAGAAGTACAGTTATATTAGAGAATCATGCTTTTAGCAGGGCTGAGTGGGCTTGGTTTGTTGTCAGATGATTGTGAGGATATGGAAGGAAAAACTACTCATGTTTCTGTTTACTTAGAAGTACCCAATTGCAGAGTTTAAACTGAAAAGTTCTGTTATGTGTACACTGTTTAGCACAGTGCTGTGATTCACCAAAACAAAACTGTAGCAAATATTTTGAATTTTGTCTCTTTCTAGATAAGCTTTCCGTTATTTTTCAGAAGACAAGTTGTTGCTTTTTTTCCTTCTCAATCGAGTATTTCCCTTTGGAAACAATGGCAGACAGGCTCATAATGTTCAACGGCCGCTTCCAAATCTTCTGGTGCTTTGCATTTGATAAAGAAATGCAAGTATAATATGAGGAACTTTGCTGAATAGGTTGATAACTTTGCAATAATCTCAAGAGCATGCTTAAGTTTGCTGGAAAGCTGTGCATTTTGTGGCCTTAAAATGTCCAGAAGAGCTGGGCATCTTCTGCTTCTCAAGTGTGAGTTAGCAAAGTCTCTTCATGTTGTTTTAAGATTGTAATGTGCTTTTAGTGCTGAAGGAGGTCTGTCTACGTTGAAAGCTGACAGATTGATATTCCTGATTAGTGTTGGTTGTGTAGTCTGTACAAGTTATGAATAGATTGATGTGCTGTGCTTTATTCGTGATTTTCATCAAATGACTTAATTAAAATATTGAGCTTTCTCAAGGCTTTCTTCTAGAATTTGTGCTTGCTTGAGTCAAAAGCAGTGTAAAAGCACATTTGACTTTTGGGTCTTGGTATTGTTTGAGACACAAATGATGCTGTAATTTAGGATCTTCCAGAGGGGTGCAATTTCAGTACATCAGAAGTGCTGGTGGTCTGCATTCTGTGGCTTGTGGGCATCTGTAAAGATGTTGCATATGTGTCTTGCCTAAGTTTCTGGAGCAAGAGTGAGACACAGGTAGAACAAGAAGTTGGAGTTTTAGTGACTTCACTACAGAAATATCCCATATTTGGCAGCAGTTTTTGTTTCTCTGTATCAGATAGTTTCGTATAATTTCTTCTACAAACTAATCTGAGCTCCAGACGTCTCTCATGAAGGTGGAGAGAATGCATGGCTCTGTTGGTCTATCATCAGCTGGAGTACCAGCAGATCCACCTGTAATGTGAACAGACAGATCTCTTGTTGACCACAGAAGTACTCCCTGTGTGTCTTGAATTTCTCATTTGAGATGTGGAAGGATAATATTTCTTTTTTTGCTTTTTTTTTTTGTTTCCCTGGTTAAAGGTGTAAGATCTTTAGGCTGTATTTTATGGTGTATATGGTGCAGCATCTTGCAAATTAGATATCAATGTGCCTGCAGACGTTATATTGTAGTGTGAATGATGTCTAAATGCAAAAAAAACTGTACCATGTACTCCATGGTGTAAGAAAGTCTGTGTTCAAAGCTGCAATTTGCCACCTTTTCCAATCAGCTCTATTGCTCCTGTCTCATTGTGCTGTGTTCCTGAATTTGATCATGTGTTATCAGCAGGGTGTAGCCCTATTCACTGCACGGGATGGTTGGGGTCTTGTGTCAGTAGCCACAGTTGATGGACAAAAGCCTGTTGAGAGTGGGTTGCAAGAGGGGAAGGAACAGTAGAAGGGTGGATGACACTGGTCACTGTTGCCTTGAGACAGCTGTGTTGAATTTCTGCCTCTACCACTGAGTTTCTTGTGTTAAGACTGAGATATTCTGTTACTTCAAACCTTTGCAGCCACCCACTAATGATGAGTCCTGCACTTTACCTGACTTGAGATACCCAGACAGGAGTTCTAAGTTTATGCAACCACAGTTGTTCCACTGTGGTGACGGTTTGGTGAAAATACTGCAGAAGTGCAAGGTACATTTAAAAAAAAAAAAAAAAAAAAAAAAAAAAAAAAAAAAAAAAAAAAAAAAATCAAGGTCTAGGTGATGTAAGCTGAAGATCCAAAATTAGCCAACACTTTTGGCACATCTCTCTCTGTCTCTTATCTCTCTATGCCTTTGTTTTCTGCTGTAAACTGAAGATACCAGTACCACATCAGCTTTTAATGACTCAGAAGATGAAGTTGTTAGTGTTGTGAAGCAGACACTCGGTGGCTAAATAACGGAAAAGATGATGAAGAAACTGGTAGTAAACAGAGCCAAGCAGTGAGCACAGCTCAGTTTGCGCACTGGCTTCGTTTGCATAAACACCCTTGCTTTTGGCATCCGCTGACTTCTAGCTGCTTCACCTCACAATCGTAACATTTAAAAGGTATTCTTAAAGCTTACTTCCTAGCTTCTAAAATACCAAACGAAAAACCCAAGAAATTTCACCGTATCGAACCACAAACTTCTCCGGTGAGTCACTGACGTGTTGGGACCTCAAGCTGCCGCGCAGGTTTTTTTTGTGTGAGCTGGGCAGCGTGTGCTGGTGTGCCCTGCCTGGACCTGGCACAGGGCTCTGGAGAAGGGAATCTGTCCCATCAGTGAGTGTTCCTCATCACGTGTCAAAGTTTCACACTGTTGCCGAGAAAGCCCCTGAATCCAGGTGGGAATACTCCCTGGCGGGAAATGTCTCTAGAGAGGAACACCTTCAATGTCATTTCCCAGTTGGTTTTGAGGCTGGTTTAAGCCATTGCTGCTGGAAGAGGCGGAGGTGTAGTGGTCCTGCCTCGTGCACACCTCAGATGCTTGTTCCCCGTGTGCGTTGCCCTTCTCACTGGTCTGTTTGCTGGCCCCACCATGGAAGCAGCAGTGGCACCCAGAGCGAGTAATGCCAGTGTCATCTGGGTTGGCTTTCTGGGCTGGGTTGGTTGTCCCCTGGTGCTGTACACCCTTGCTGGAGCTGGAGCTGGTGGCAGTGGCAGACAGGGAGAGACAGCACAGAGGCAGCAATTGCCTTGGCCTCTTGCTTGAACTCATGGTGAAACTATGTTGTAAGCCTCTATTTGCCATCTATGAGCAGCAGGCTTTTTTGAGCTTCTTTAATTGCCCAAAAGCAGGTCTAGATTTTCATGTGGATAACAAAAGGTGTGTCCCCTGCTTCTGCTTTCTTTGCTTTCCTTTCCAGAACTCTCCTTGTCCTGACAAATTTCCAAAATTCACAAGTGATGTAGGTTCTTAATAGATGACTTTAGGATTTTTATGGTACTGGTAAGCCAGCAGGAAACTGAACTGGTCTCAACTGACACCGTAATGAAAAAAAAAATAAAACAAAACACTCCTAAAATTTAGCGTAGACCTTTCATTCAGAACGAAAATAATTTGGCTAAGATTTAAGAAATTAAAAAGGAGGTCTGGAAAACTAAATTTGATTGTAGCTGGCACTGACAGTTCTGAATATGTATTAACAGATTTTTGCATATGCATGCTAAATATTGGGCTAATACAAAGAGAATCTGCTGGATATAGACCATTGGGAAAAATAGGTGCTCTCAGAGGGAGTTAAAATAGCATGAAGGAGGAAAGTGTAAGAATGGTATTCCAGCTAACAGGATTGCAAAGAAATACCTGCAAGAATGTTGATGAAAACAAAAGAATGGAGGAAGGAGCTTAGTTCTGCTCTTTTGATTTCAGGAAACAACAAATTGTATTTTTATGGAATCGAAAACCATTATAGTTGCAGTTAGATATCAGGCTTGAGCTGGAAAGGAATGGTCAAGGGTAATGTCAAAAAAATTGAATTCCTATGGAAACAAAAAAAGTAGCAGTGAACTGGGACTTGAAAGCTATTTATAAGCCAGTTTAGATTTCTTTCAGAACACAGTGAAGTGGAAATAGTGCATGTCTTTAATTTTGCCTCACCTTTACATCTGTATCTTCTTTATTGCTAATTGAGTGTAGAGTAAGAAATGCTACAGAATTTGACATTTGCTGAAGCATGAACTCCAGTGTGCTAGGGAGGTCATGAAGAAAATGGTAGTTGTGAAAAGAGAAACAAAAAGTAAGATTTCAGCAGTTGTTCTTTCAAGTATTTCTGTTACAGCAGTTGACTGGGTTGAAACTAAAACCAGTTTTTTGAGGCCAAGAACAATTACATTTTCTAAGAATCAAGCTATCTTATGAGCATTTAGAAGAATATGGCCCTTTGTTTTTTCTGTTTTCTGTTGTGTTTTTTTTTTTTTTTTTTTTTTTTTTTTTTTTTTTATTTTTTTTTTTTAATTTTAAATCCTTGCATCTCAGAATTGATATTTGGGTTGCTGAGAGTGTATATGTAAGGTAACTTTAAATGGAGGGAGGATATGTGTGTGGGCATGTTCATGTGTAAAAAACCAAAGCAACAAATGAAAAGCCCAACAACCACCACTAATATGTAACCATCTGAAATAAACATGTAAGTAGCAAAATTCCAGAGAACCTTGGTTAAGAGAGCGTTCTTGCAGATTTATGGTCAACTGCATCCTAAGTGGCTGCTTTGAAAAGGCAAAGGCTTGTGGTCTCGTGTTTTCACAATCGACTTTTTAGGGCTTGAGAACTATGCAAGTTTGTCTGTTGGCTCCTGTCATTATTTTCAAACTTTGAAGTTTTTGGTCCACCAGGCTTTGCAGTTGTGGTTGTGTTACTGCTGTGTCTTTTTTCAAGCCCAATAAATTGTCCAAGGACATTGTTACCATTTAAAAATACCTTGTTCTAATTAATTCCTGTAATAAAAAAGATACCAGAGGAATTTTCAAGCATAGTAACTGTTTCCTTCTAACTTGCATCTGCCAGTGTTACTGTGCTTAAAAGGGCTTGTGTCCCAAATCCTTGCCTGCTGCTCCAGGTGAGGATTCTTGCCTGTGGAAAGAATTCCCAGTCCTTTGCTGGGTGGACAGGCATGCAGGACCTTGGGCAGGGAGCTCAGTAACAACACAGTTGTCTGTATGCTAGGTGGGAGCATCTGTTGGACCTAACCCTTTGCAAAATTGTTGAAAAGATGAGAACCGTTTATTTTCTAACCACAGTCAGTTGCTACATTCAGAACAGTCACTCGTAGCCCACCTTAATGTGTTCAAGAAACTTTGCTAAAGACTCTGTTTTGAGAGTTACTTGAGAGTCCATTTCGATTTTTAATCCAGGAATTGTTCCCTTTCATGGTGTGTATTCTGAGTTTCTTCTTACAGTCAGATATTTTGATTTCAAATTGCAAACTGCTGTAAATATTTATGCTGGAAAACTTAAAGGAGACTTCCTAGAGCCACACATTTTCAGAAAGCTGGTTATACCAGTACGAGGTTCCTAGGCTGGTTCATTCTTTGGTATGTTGGACTTCTGTGTTAGGCATTTTAGTTCAGTAATGGCTTATGAGATTATGGAGAGAGAAACTGGGGCTCTTAGTTGGAAAAGTAAAATTTTCCTTGCTGTGTTAAAACAGATGAATATACTGGACTTGAAGTTTCCAAATCACATGTGTTGCGCAAAGTGCAGTCTTTCCCACCACTTGTTTAAATGTATCATAACTCAGAATATTTACATTAAGAGAAGGAAGGGGGAAATAAAACACCACAGCAAATTTTTAGAGTAAAGCATTTATGGAGGAAGTAAGAAAGCTCTAGTTCAGTAGGTGAGGCAGTGCTGTTTGTTTTTAAATAAACGCTTTTTAAATGCCTTTAAAGCTTCTCTCAGAATGAGGCTGCTCAGAGACTATGCTGGCTTAGCAATTCCTATATGACCTTTGGTGGCAGGCTGAAGAAAAAATGTCTTTGTAAGGATCCCCAGGTTGTGAAAAGCAGAAGGAGGATTTTTGCTAAGGCAGCGTTGAAAAAGTCTCTGTACTTGAAAATTTAATCTTTTTTATATGCATGTGGCCAGTTCAGTAAAATGGATTTAACGTGTTTGATTACCAACAGAAACATTAGGTAGAGAACACATGTTCATATTTTAAATACTCCATGAACTTTCTTTCCCCTGAATTCCTGTGTGCTTAAAAGATAAGTTCCCAGCAAGTGCCCTCTGTAAATCCCAGGACAGACCTCCTGAGCAGAAACTGGGAAAGGTTTGGAATGAGCTGCAGGGAGGAAAAGCAGCGGTTCAGCAGGAGCCCGTGGTGTAGTGTCGCTACAAAACAACTGTGTGTGTGTTCCTAGTTACCTATGAAATATGTGGCTTACTGCCTGCCAGCAGTGGTAGTCATGGAATATCTAGAGCACACTGCATGATTTCCTCTGATTTTTGGCCTAATTTTGGGGGCTGGGAAGTAGGGTAAGTTAGTATTAAATTGCATTGTTTCTAACTACTAGCTCTGTTAAGTCAGATGGGAGATTGCAGGCTTGTTCTTACCCTAAAGGTTGCAATGCAGACAGAATACAGAGCCAGGAAAAAGAAAGAAACTATGGAAGTGGCACTTAAAGTAGAATTGCTGTGGTGGTTTTGCTGTTCCATTACCTGTAAGGAATCTCTAGTCACTGTGCTTTTTGAAGAGAAATGCATGTCTCATGCTCAGTAGATGTATCGATTTTACCTTTCTCCCTGCTTTCGGGTTTCTTATAGAAAGAAGTATTTCTGTCACAGGTCCATGAAGAAAACACAATGGTGTACGTATTGATGGTGTTTAAAATACTGTATTATATAATTTTTTTCAGCAGAATACCTAATATGCCCAAGTGTTCCCGTAATTCTCCACTGTCCAGAGGCAGAACAAAATATATACATCGCACATTCTGATGCCTTGAATTGTAAGAATCGCCTTCTTCAGTGTAAGGGCAATGCTTTTGTGGCTGAGAGGCAGATTAGGAACTGTGAAAATACTAAATTGTATTGCAGGAATGATTTAGTAATTTTCGAACGTATCTCTATGTAGTTTACAACAAGGACTGGCTGCATTTGTCTCAATTATTGCATATATTTGTTAGGAGGTGTGATAGTATCTTTTTTTGTGTTAACAGTTTATGGAACATTTAAGTTTGTTTTCCCCTGGTGTTTGTTTATTTTAAACAGCATGCATTTCTGTGACAATAAAATATTACATTTATTTTAGAACACTGCCTACGTGTGCTATATCCAGATATATGCGTCTGTTAGTATGTTCAGAATAGTGTTTTTCTTAGGTGCTTTTTTTCCTTTTCTTTCTTAAGATTCTGAAATGGGGATGTAACTTCTGGAGATACCAGGAGAAATCGCTGTTCTCATACCAGATGGTTTTCCTTTTGTCAGACTTAGGAAATGCAATTGGTCGTTGGTGCCCTTTCAGCAAGGTCTGGTACCAGAATTGCTGCAGAACCTGGCTGCCATTCCTGTTCGTGTACATGAAATCCATTACTGCAGTGGAAGGAAGGAAGCAAGCCAGTTTGTCTTGTTTGGCTGCTAAATTGTGAGTCTGCTTCTCTGTTGAAAGGGTCAGTCTTTCTCTTAGACTCATTAATTAGGCTAGAATCCTGTCCTGGAGTGAGAGGGCATCAGACAGATGGGGGCACATCCCAGAGATCGTGGGACATTTTTATAGGCACGCAGGTGGGATGTGGGCTTGGCAAAAAACATGGTTTAATTATTAATGTTTCCCCAGTATCTTATGACTGACTTCTGTCATGCCTTTTCAAAAATAAATAAATAGCATATTCTCCTTTAAGGCTTTATTTTTTAACAGCTTTTTTCTTTTTCTGTTTTTTTTTTTTTCTTTTCTATCATTCTGCCTGCTAATGCAAGTATGACAGTCTACTGGGCATCTAGGCACAGAAAAAATTCATGGTGTCATCTTATTCCTGCCTGGTTTTTCCTCCTGTTTTTAAACCTGACAAACCTTTGATATTGAGAACATCTCAAACATTTTAGTTTGCTCTTTGAACAAAGTTGTAATACAAAAAAATACAGTTGAAGTATGTTCTTCAGGAATAGCATCTGTATGGTGCTTTGAGAAAGCAGAACAAGAAGTTGGCTGTAGAGAAGCCAGATCTGAAGGATGGGATACCTGTATGTAACGTGCTCAGGAAGCAAGGACAAGTAATGGATTTTCAGTATATCTGAAAACTGACCCTATTATTTTTGGCAGGGTTTTTATGAACAGTGTCTCCAAGATGAAAGAGAAAGTATGCATATGGCTGCATTTTTCATAGGTCTGTATAAACACATTTAAGACTGCTTGGAAGTGCAAAAAAAAAAAAAGGTTAATATTGGAATATTTTCCCAACTTCCAGCACTTTTATTCTTTTTTGGGGAAAGGGGAGGAGAGGGGGATGGGCAGAGCAGTTCTCGGTTTACCTATTTGTAGGAGATTCACATTCTAGCCGCTTTTCTTTTGAATGTTCAACTTCCATGCTTTAGCAAAACACTGACGAGATGTTCCAGTAGATCTCTTTAGTCAGAGGAAACCTGTGTGTGATAAGCAGGCTGATGTGCCCCACATGCCTCACAGCCTCCTTTCGTGCGTCACGTTGTAGCCTCAAGGGTAAAAGATAGATTGAAGCCATTAGAATTTTATTTTCCTGTGGACCTTAATATTGCCTGCAGTCAAGTGCTAAAATCTTATAAATGCTGCCTGTGAATTTCTGATTTTCAGTTTGACTGCTAAACCACGATTTGCACAGCATGGCCAGTGACAGTCCTAGCTCACCAGCACTGGCTTCCGTAGTTGGGTGTATTAATTTATAAAAACTGTTAGAGAATACTTGGAAACAGGTGAGAATCTGAACATTATTTTCTTACAAGTGGGAAATATTGGCCTGAAAAGGATGTAGCGGTCAGTGTTTTACAGAGCTGAAAGTTTCTGGCTAACCACATAGTTCTGCAAGAGCATTCAGAATTATGAATTATTTTAAAATCTACTGTTATGAGGAAAAGGGAGAGAGGAGACAAAGCCTAGTGTTAAGATAACAGGAAAGGGTTAATGCAGATGCACATTTATGTAGTGGTTACCTGCAAGTAAATTGCAGTCTCACATTTCTAGGAAGCACTGTCCTAAAATGTGTCTCTTGAGCCAATGCTGTAAGTAATCGGCTTTTTCTCCAAGAGGCTTTAAAAACACAATTTTGGCAACAGTAACTAAGGCGGTATTTTACAGAAGAGCCCCCAGTAAATGGTAATCAGTTTTGATTAACAGATCTGCATTCTGTTATTTAAATGTTTATATCCTGATTAGCATTTAGGCTGTATTTAAATATGCAATTTTATTTTAGCAAAATATGAGGCATGGAGAATGGAGATAATCTTTCAGATGCTAAATGCTGGGGATGTGAGGTAAAAAATGTGCACCCACCTCCCTCAGCCGTATAAAGTGATACTGATGTGACTGATATTTTCACTTCACTTGTGGGATTATGGAGTTTCATAATCAGATATGACTAAAAGAAAAAGTGTTTGTGTCACTTAAGTTACAAAACTTGAGTTTTAATTTTAGTATTAAGACTTTTGTTTGAACTAAATGTCTCCTGCTCCTCAGTTTGTTAAAGAAAAAGCAAATTGAGCGGGTACGAAAGTTTGTAAGTTTTTTCTTGATTATTTTAATAATTGTCTGCATTTCCATTGCTTTATACATTGTGGAGAATAGTTACTATTCCTTCTGTTGCTTATAATGTGGTTTTTTTTCCATGCAAAAGCACTAATTTTGACAACAGTTGTTAAGTACCAGAGATAGTGGTTTGCTTTGCCAACTCACTTGGGCTGCGAAGTTGATACTTTGTGGCCAAAGGAGCATCTTTCTGGGTTGCAGATCCCAACTTTGTGAAAAACTTACTGGTTCAACAGAGAGGTTGGCCTGCCACGTAAGCATGCCATAAAAAATGAGCATCTGACAGCACTGTGGCTTGAAATAGTGGATCTGACACAGGCATATGGAAAATTCATGCAACAGGGATACTGTATCAAAACAATTTCTGTAGAGAGGCAAAACGGAATCCTTTCCCTCCCTTCCTCCCCTCCTTTGCTTTCTCGTGACTCTGTTTTTATGTTGTTTGCTTCTTACTCTTTGCCTTTCAAATGATGCCTCTTTAAAAAACTGACATCTTACACAAGGATTGAGGGGTTCTTAAAGAATTTTTAGGTAGAGTGATTTAACTGTGAAAGGGAATATTCACACAGGGATAACATCAGTAAGGTGGGACACTTCTGAAAAGCCATGGCTCCTTTTCCCCTTAATTGTGACTGCCTGAAAGGAAAGACAATGTACTATGATCGTGAGTTGGACAGGGAATTCCTGCACAGGATGACTTGACTCTTCCTTCTTCCAAAGCAAACTCAATAGCTTCCTGTGTCTTTTGATGAAACAAACCTTTTCTCTCCTCCACCTGCTATATTTCTGTTGCATTGGGTTTGATATCCTCTGCAAGGCTTCTTCTTAGTCTTCCACCTGGTCATGTAGAGCAAAGACTTATGTTTACACAGAAGGACTTCTGTTGTTGTTGAGCTGGCAGAGGTTTTGAGGACTGGGAAGGGATAGAAAGTAAACATATGCAAGCAACAAATGGAACAATCACCCTCCTCTCCTAGTGAGCAAGTCTCTAACTGATATTACTGGCTCATTTTTTTCATAATTTGCTTTTTTTTTTTCCTCCCCTTCTGCTTTTCACATTTTTCACCAACTGTCATTGGGGTTTCCATATTTTTAGCTGCACTTCTTTCAACAGGCCTTTGAAAATAAGATATTGCTGTTACAGCTACCATGAAGTAAAGAAACAGAGGCACAGGAGGATAAAGAGACAGCTTAACCAAGGTGTGTAGGCACCCACTCTCTACTACAGCCTGAGGAGCTGTTGTGCCCAAAGTCCTTGCTGGATCATGCCTTGGAATGGTCAGTTAGGGTCATGCTGGGAAATGAAGCTGTGTCTTTCCTGGCTGGCCTGGGTAGCAGTGGTTACTGGTGACCCAGTGTTTTCCAACAGAACCCTTCCCTAAAATGTTTGAACTGTGGTTCTCTTTACAGGAGCCACCCGCTCATCTATTTGTGCCTACCACTACAGGGTATATTTTAATGAAATATAGATGTGTTTGTGCAGGGGCCCATGCCTTACACTGCCAGTGGGACACGACTGAACAGCATCACCAGCTGCCCAGTCTGCACTTTCCTCTTAGGAGTTTTATCTGAGGAAAGCTCTCTGTGGTGAATGAATTACTGAAATGAAGTGCCTGAAGACACAGTTAGACTTTCATTCATCCTGAGAAGTAATTAACATCTGGAAATCTCGCTGCTGAGAATTAATTTCCTTCAGTAGTAGCCAAGTCCTTCTCTGTGTCCCTGCAACTGTGTTTGTGGCTTCTGTTCTGCTGGGCTGTTGCAGTGAATATGGCAGGTATGATGCTGAACGTGAAGAACTGTGTGTAGAGTGACTGTGCAGTGGACTAGGACATATACTCTTGATTTTGAATCACCAGCAGGTTCAGTGGAGCCTGGCCCCCCAGTTGTGTACGGGCTGTGGAATTCTCATCTGTATGCAACCTTCGTGAGGCAGCTGACTTCATGCCTAGGAACCATAAAACATGAATCACGGGAACGAGATCCTCATGGGAAGACAGAGGCAATAGACTTTTGGCTGCCCAGAGGGAGGAAAACTTATTTTCCACCACTGTTGCCATCTGTGTGCCCAGGAGTGCTGAGGACCTTGGTGCGATGCTGCATTGGTGAAAATCGACATGGGTTTATCCTTTATGTGTGGCCACGTGAGATAAATGTGTTTGGTAAACGAATTTTAAAAAGCCTGGTTCATTGCTTCTGCTTCATATGTAAATCCAAACGTGAGAACTGCAGATCTGCTGACTTAGTGTTTAGAAGTTGTAGAGGGCTAATGACGCTGCAGCGTGGGTGCGTGAAGCCACACTGCTGCTTTTTGTGTCGTGTCAATTTATTTGTCATGTGCAAATCATCCAGGAGTCTGCCAACACATGGAGAAAGGGATGTCTCACTCTGGTAAGTTGCTTCTTTGCTCCCTTGGTAAAACTGCTGAATCCACACGTTGCTTAGCTTCTTTTGGTGCTCTTGCTAGCTATTCTAAATATTCATTAAAATAACAATTCAGCCTTCTATGTAAAAAACTCATTGGAAAAAAAGATGAGCTGTTCCAGAAGCAAATCCAATTGCCCCACCCATTTTCTTCAGAAACTGGAGCTAAGGAATTGCTACAGGAATGCTCTTCCAAGTCATGGTGGTTGCTTCATCCCCTTCCTAATAACTGCACTCCTGTGGTGATGAAGTAAAGAAATGCTTCCAGGCTCAGTGTCAAAATCCTCCATACAGTCACTAAAAAAATAGTTTGCAGTTAAGTGAATAAATATATTCTCAAAGAAAAGCTTTGTCCATAACTGTCCTTATCTGACACTAATGTTGGAGCATGCAGCTGAGAGAAAGACGGGTAAAAATTCCAGTATTCCAGCTGAGTCATCTTTGCTTCTTCCTGATAATGCCTTTCTGTTCATGATTAATGCCCATGGAAATATTTTTAGGCATTATTTTATTTGCTCTTCTTTTCCTTTTTCTCAATACGAATTATATATAGAGTATCTTACCTTAAAAATTAGATTAAAAGAACATATTTGAGCAACCAAGACAAGAACTAGGAATCAGAAAAGCAGATGTGTGGGTTTTCATGCAGTATTGATTCACTTTACATGTACTCCTGTCCTGTATCGGGCTGAGTCTTTTTCTCTGCAGAAAATGAGAAGCATGTACTTATGTCAGGAGCTTAATTCATAGTTATTTTCAGCAGGTGCTTAAAAACATTTGTAAATTCCAGCTTATAACTGAGCAATTCACCCTCCATCCCCTGTATGTAAATTTGTAACAGAGGATTCAGTAAGGGGTTTGAGTGTATAAATGATACCTTTATTTTCAGTGTGGAATTCCCATTGAGAGGCCAGGCCTAAAAATACCAAATGTTTCCACAAACAATTCCTGCACACTGCATGTTGAGTAATACAGCTACAACAAGGGGAGAGCTTCTGCTGACAGTTTCCCAACTGAATGCAGGAGCCCAAACTGAGTTAGGTTATATATAGTTTTTATTACTGGTCATAAGCTCTTACCAGAAATCCAGATGTGCTTGAATCATGCAGCAAATTAATGGCACAAAATGACTGTGGGTGCAGGTTGAAGGCTTCTTTTGTGTACCAGAGAGGATACTGTAACTTCCAGTTAATTACTTCCAAATATCTTACAGAATGCAAAGGAGCAGGTTAAGGCATGTAAACAGAAGTTGCCAGACTTCTTATCAAGATAATTCCATGGTATTGAAATGTGTGACTTGATTTAAAGAAATAATTTTGTATCAGTGCTGGCCTTTTCTATTGGAGTGTTTCAATAAATAAACATTGTAAAAATAAACCTCAAAAAAAACTCCACCTCAAAACATTCTCAGTAAGTAAAAGGGAAATTCAAAGGGGAAAAGCCAAAGGGAGTAGAGGAACTTCACAGGGCAGACAGTGTGTCTCCTAAAATAGCAGAAAATATTGTATAAAGAAACCCAAATGCTTTGGTTGTGGAATGTTTAGCATATTTTTGAGTGGTTGCTAATTTGAAATGTTAAGTTCTGCATGGAAGTTAGTAAGCTTACAAGTCTGGGTATTTCTCAGTGCTCATGTCCAGTAGGTAAATAGGTATGTTTGTGCAATATCAAAACCCTTGACTTTTCTTTTTCCTGCTCCTGCCATACTCTGTGTTCCTTGGGGAAAATCCTGGTTCAGTGATTTTTTGGGGTTCCATGTCAAAGTGTGCTCTTTCCAGATTAAATCCCTGCAGACGCAGGTGAGTGGCACAGGGAAATCTGTTTGTTGCAGCTGCCTCCAGCAGGTACAGGTTTTCTTGTTGCTCAGGGTTTCCTTACAGGGACCATTTACTCATTTATTTGTCACTGGATTGGTTTCACCAGTATCTCTGTAAGAATGGTTTAAAGTACAGTATGTAACTGGAAGCAATGTGGGAGAGATCAGCAGCCCTTGTGGAGTTTTTGTCTTGATTTTTGCCACAGTTGATACAGTTTCACCCCTGAAAGTGAACAAAAGATCCTTGTAGACCTGTCAGCACTGCCCTTTGGCACTCAGGTCCGTCATCAGGAGTGTGTCACAGAGTCTGCTCGGGGCTGTAATTTCCACTCCAGCAAATCTGGTTTAAAACTAGCACTGGGCACTACTTACACCAGCAGCTGTTTTAGCCCAACATGTGCCCATGAGTAGCTGTATTTTTCACTCTGTGTATTTAAAGTTTAAGCTGTTAATAATGGTTGAACTCTTCTTAAGCTTATTTTCAAGGGTTTTTTTGGCAGAGTTTTTTAATTATTAGATTCAGATGGGCTATATGTTTCCCCTGTGTTGTGAAGCTTTCACATAGTGACTTTTTGCTTGCCTTAACTTCTGTAGAAATCCCCCTTTGAGAAAAGGGTAACATTTGCACCAAATCCTCTGCTTCCTTTGGAGACACAGAAAAAGGAAAACATGTTTCCTGTTAGTGACTGGTTTAATTTGTTTTTCTGTTTGCATGAGAATATATCCCAAATGTACAGAGAGGGATTTGTTTCAGGGTGCTGTTAACCTGAGAACTTTCAAGAGGGTTTTTTTGAGGGTTTTTTTTTGGTTGTTTTTGTGGTTGGTTTTTTGGGTTTTTTTTGCATGGTTTTTGTATGTTTGTTTGTTTTCTGGTTTTTTATTTTTTGTTGTTTGGTTTTGTTTTGTTGTTTTTTATTCCTGGCAGTAGAATACGTTCACTATTTCTCCAATTTTGAATCCAATTTCTAAATATTATGGGAATTGTAACGTAGTCATCTCCATGAAATGTCATATTATGATCACTTACAGGTTTTTTTGGATTGTTTTTATAACTGGTGGCTTGTCTAGGCTGGATATGAGAGGGGCTGTTTAGCCGGAGGCACTGGTGACTGTGCTGGGCATGGTCAGGTACCCTTTAGTCTTTGATCACTGTAGTTGTTAATGAAACTGGGTGTCATCCTGATAAAACTTCCTGAAAATAGCCAGACGGTTGTGAATGTTTGGGTTTGTGGGTTGTCTTTGTTTTTCTAATTTTTTGTTTGTTTGGTTTTTTTTTTGTTTTTGTTTTTTTTTTATTTGGTTGGTTTTTGAGGGTTGTTTGTTTGTTTTTGTAGAGATAATAAGGATGCTGATGAGCATTTCTTTGTTCCTAAGGCAAGCACAGTATTGATGCAGAAGTGTTTTCTCTTGGGACATCACAATTGAGTCTGGTTTTTCTGTATGCATACTTAATCCTTCTAGGCTTGTAATATTCTCTGGAATTCCCACAGTTTTCTGCAGACAGCTTTATTTTTAGATATGCGTTTTCTGAAGTCTCCGTTTAGGTTTCCTTCAATATCCTGACGATATTGAGCTCACGCCTAGCAGCCCTGACAGCCCAGGTCATATATATACATATGTGGGGGAAAGGAGAAGTGGACAGGGAACAGGGCTAGAACAAGGGGTAACAAAGGACTCAGAAGTATGTAATTTGCATACCTCTATGGGAAATGTCTACATCTAGTTAAGAAAGAAACTTTCTTAGATGTTTCCTCAAACTTATTTTCTTCTATTTGCCTGGAGTAAAGATGTTGGAGAGAGATAAGACATCACAAGAGCCTGTGGTGGAGATTCTCATAGGAGTATAGATTTTCCTGTTCCAGAGAAGATTGTTTTTTAAATTACTGATATGCTCTGAAAATATGTAGAAGAAAAGGTAAGAACAAGGATAGATGGTTGATGCAAAAAACACCCAACAAAATTAGATCCAGATGGAGGAAGTGGGATCTATGTTCTTGAGCTGTGCGAAGGCTGTCCCACATTTATTCCCCTTTCCCATTATTTTCAGCACAACGTGAGGAACTCTATGCTATATTTATGTATTGGAGCTGAGAGTAAGAAGGTAGTAATGAGTCTGTTGTCAGCATGTTGTGCTTTCTTTAATTTACAGCATCATCACTGTGCTGTGCTGCCACGAAGGAGAGAATATAGCCTTTGTCCCCGCTCGGCGCTAGCGGAACCGAGAGTGATGCACGCACTCGGCAAGGGCTGCAACAACAGAGTCCCCATTCATCGCTGCCATCAGAGCAGTTTGGTTTAGCTGTGTTACGTAAGCCATTTGTGGTATAACTCAGGACATTGCACAGGATAATATTGGGCACGGATATCCAGCTGTTGTGCGAGATACCGAGAAGGGAATAAAGGTACCTCATTGCAGTCGGGGCTGGGGCACGCCTATTCAGAAGCTCATTGAATTGAAGTACTGCGACCCATTCTCTCAGCAACCATCACATGACAAGTGCTAGAAGCAGTATTCAGCTACTGCACTAGACATCCTTCTTGCACAAAAAATACTCAGTTTTACCCTTTGTGAACCTAATGCAAATCCATGCGATTTTATGACCAGAAAAGGAAAACCTTTTCGGAAAATACCGCATGGGTTACCAACCTCATGCTGTCAGGGTGATGCAGGGCTGTAGGAAGTATAAGACACATAATATTTTTGTCATTGAGCTCTGAAAAGTTACTGCCATTAGCTATTGAGCTTCCCAAAGGTAAATCCACCTGTCTTTTGTAGTTAGTATTCTGCCCAAGATTATGCAAAATACTATTATTAAGTAGAATGTTTTGGCTTTTCATGGAAAGAAGAAGAAGAGCTGCTGAAATACAGCAGAAGTTGGCGATGGTGAAAATACTGCCTTGCCACCCCGAATATTGTCTGATGAAGTAAGATGCTGTACAACATTCTCTTCAATTAAAGTGATGGGTCTCAGTGTTTTCTTTTGGAGGGCTGAATAAGTGGAATCAGATGTTTCCCAGAGTCACAGATTGTCTTTGCCTTTGTTTTGTCTGCCCTGTGCCAGGGAGGCACTGGACATTGCCTGCTTGGCAAAAAGTCTTGCTTCTCCTGGCATTTGATATCACTACTCCTCAGTGTGACCTTGCAAAATGACTAGAGATGCTGGAGAAACTTCAGGCAAAAACTAGTTTTGTTTCAGGCAGGTGGTGGTTTAAGTCCTTGATTACTGAGTTAGAACAAACAAAAGCGTAAACCAAATTACACAGAGACTGTTGCTATATATTCTATTCAAGCTGTTTCTCTACAGTTTTGTCCAAGGTGTTTTATAGCTACAAAAATTTGAGAATCCAGCTTTGCATAGGTATCTTTTCCCTTTATAATGTCCCTTTCTAAGGGGAAATCTTTCCGAGAATTAAAGAAAGGAAATTTCAGATCATGTTTCTGTTGTTTGTTTTTTTTTTTAAGCTCCTTTTTTCCTGTTTTGTCTTCAGCTATGTGGCAGCCAAGATGCTGATCCTGTCATATCCTTAAATCTTATTTGGGAACAGGTCTTGATGCTGAAGAGCATCCTTAAAATTCCTGTGTTTTACCTTATAATAATTCACTTACATCATGCACTAGAAACACTTTATTGAATCATGCAGCACTTTGTCTTCTGGAGCAATAACACTTTATTGTGGTTATATATGAGATTAACATGAACTATTGCTTTTACTTGTGGACCAAACCTGATGCATTAAATCAATGACAGACTTGGGCTTGTGGGGTGATGCTTCTAAACAGTCTTCATCTACCAGCCTGTTCTATGGTTAGTAATTTTTGGGAGTTCTGGCCATCACAGTGATGAATTACTGAAAGTAATTGGAGAGTCTATTGTAACTACAAATTTTGGTATTCATAAATATATATGGGCAGAAAGTGCTGATAAAAATTCTAGGTAATTTTTCATAGTTTTGGGGCCTTCTTTCACTTGACTGTAAAATTGAAAATAACCAGTTGAATCATTTTATTAGAAGGCAGCATCCATTCCTTACATGTATAACCACATCTGCTGTAGTAGAGTGATGCAAAAAAAAAAAAAAAAAAGTTTTGTTTTGGTTTTTTGTTTTGTTTTGGTTTTTTTTTAATTTGAAATTAAAGCATTATTGAATTTAAAGGATGTATAAATGTGAAGTTAGGGAATGTTTCAGTTCTGGAACAAAACCAAGTGCTCTGTTCAAATTTACCTATTTTTTAAGTAGAGTACTTAATCGAGAATAGCTCCTAGCTGTGCTTAGCTAGGCTTTGAGTGTACAAATGCTCTCTGTGTCTTATTTGGGTTCCTAAGGAGGCAATGCCCAAGTATTATTTAAGTATTGGGTTTCAGGCTGAATGTTTTCTCTCTGCTTGTTTTGCAAGCACCTAGAATTACTGTAACTGAGAGAAGCGGGAAAAGTGTAGTTTGTGCTTTTGATAACAATATGTA
This sequence comes from Phainopepla nitens, assembly GCA_013400175.1. Taxonomy (NCBI): domain Eukaryota; kingdom Metazoa; phylum Chordata; class Aves; order Passeriformes; family Bombycillidae; genus Phainopepla; species Phainopepla nitens. The sequence goes on along the minus strand of VXBQ01014443.1, from coordinate 130,378 downwards.
TGTAATCAGCACCTCCTGGTTAATGAATTAGTTGGCTGTTTCTTTCATACAGCAGTAGCAGGGAAAACTGCTGGGATAATCAGCAAGTGTTGGCAGAGGGATTCAGCAATGTATATATCAGTTGATATTTCCTTTAAATAGTTTTCGAGTAAACTAGATCAAAATTTTGAATGGGCCTCCTATGTGTCTAAATATTTTTCAGAAGCTGAGGTAAATAAAATATTATAAATGTGCAGTATTTAATTGCTTTCTTAAACCCCAAGGAAGCACACAGAATGGTTTTATTCCTCTTTCACAGTCCAATCACAGTTTGCAGAATAAACTCCTAATTTTGAATTTAAAACGTTGAACATAATTGAAGGTTTTACTTGGGGTTTTTCTTGTAACCCAAAAAGCCCTCCTTCTGATGTCAGTACAAATAGCTTTTTCTTCTTAAATGGTGATAAAAATATGTTCTTTCTACAGATACCTTCTGCAATTGCGATATATTAAATACCTTAGGCTCAACCATGCGTGCAGGAGCCCTGTTAAAATTTACAGCTCACTGCTTAGAGCCGTCCCAGAACTCAAGTGTTAAGAAATAGACACATCAGCAGAGAATAAATTTACCTTTGGTGATGGCTACCAAACCTGTGCTGTCAACAGTGTTATGTTCCAGCACCCAGACTTGTCTTGAAACATCATCTCTTACCAAGTGGACTGACAAACAAACCAAAGTGGGCACAGGGCCATTCCCTGAGGAAAGAAAAAGAGAGGGCAGTGCCTGGATGACCACCAAGTGATGGCCATCTCTTCCTCACAGTGGAGCAGAGGAGCAGCTGCACAGAACGGCTGTGTTGAGGGGAGCTCTGCCTTCAGGCTCGCTCCAGTGCCCGTCAACCCAGCCCCATGATGTTCTGCAACACAGATCTGCTTGTGACTAGCTCCAGGCGCTGGTGAGGGAGGGAGCCAGACAGCTCCTAGAACAGGCTGGAATTGAGTACTGCAGGGGGAACAGCCCTCTGGAGGGAGTGCTGGCAGGGGATGTTTGACATGAGCTTCCTCTTGTACCTGCATTTAGACAGATACTGCTGCTGGTGGTGGGGATTTAGGGGCTTTTTGAGGGTATTCTTGGGTTGTTCGGGTTTTTTGGTTTGGTTTTATTTCTTTGTTTTGGCTTATTTGAAAGAAAAATGCTGCAAGCTTAAGATAAAATCCTTTCATCTTGGCTGTATATGGCAAAACAGTGAGCCAAACAGAGGGCTTGGAATGGGTGTGTTTTTCCCAATTAACGAGTCTCACTGCTAGCACAGTGGTTTTGTAGAGTTTATTATTTGCTGTACATGAATGTGAGGTACAGATTCCTTGCTCAGTGATGGTAGCTGCCACCCAAGGACACCAGTGCTGGGGAGCAGGGACTTTTTCTGGGCTTGCACCCAAGCCAGGTGCCATGTAGAGAGGCTGATCCCTGTCCAAGCAGGGAGCCAGGCTTCATGAAGTGCAGAAGGCTTTGCTGACTATGGCCCTTGGGAGGATCCTAGACCTCGTCTGCTTTGTGTGCGAAGGTAATTATATTATTTCAGCCTGACCTTGGGGATTGCTGTGTCACTTCCTGCTGGGTAGTAGTGACCAGGTCTCAGTGTGTTCTGGTGATTTGGTGTGACCACTTTCCTTCTCTACGTTATTGGTGAGCCAGTGAAAACTCGTAATTTTCTGCTTAATAACCATACTGTCCTTCTTTAAGAGGTTTGGTAGCAATATAGTAAATTACAACAGTATTTTTGTCAAATGTCCAGCAAAAATAAGTCTCTGGAAGGACTCAGAATTGTGAGAAGATGTTTTGCAAATGTCATTTGCTAGTACAATGCAACAGGAAGAAAACATGGTATGTATTTTGCATTTAGAAATAAGACTAATTTAAGCTACAAATAATTGTAGAAGTTAGGATCACCAAGATAAAAAAAATGGTCCACAGAAATGACTTTAAATTTTGCATCTGACTGTGTTTGTACTTTTCTCATGTCTAAAGGCTGCCAAATTCTAGATGCTGTCTTTCCTGGGAACTAACCAATGCTCTCTGGCATGATTTTCACTTCCCCTTATGTCTATATTTGAAAAAGCATATGTGTAGTCCCTAAATGAATATAGCGGTTAACAAGCTATGGATGACAACCCACAAAACATATTTGCTAAAGCAAGTTTCATACTGCTTAATGGAAAACAAATACCAGAACAACTAAACCAGAGGTATTGCTATACATGCATATATTTAATGTATGAGAAAAGTTGAGGGAAAAAAATCCCCTTCTGAGTTTTTCTTGGGTACGCTTCTTCCCACTGGAGTTAAGTTACTGTAACTCTGGGGGCAGAACTTGGTTCTTCCATACATATTTATGTTTTCCCTGGTAGGGCAGGACATGCTATATGGCAGAAACAACCAGTTACTGTCCTTTCATGCGTAATAGCTTCATCCTTCTTAGCTCCCAAGGAAGGAATCATCCTTTACATCCCAAGGAAGTAAAGCCAGCAGTGTCCCCCTGAAGCACCACTGTTAAGTTGCTCTGTAATAAACAGTGTCTCTGTTGTTCCCAAAAGAAAAGGGGCCATGCAGAATTTTCAGGCCTTCTGTGATGTGTCTCGTGTGCAGGTGACGAGATGCAGTGATGCTGGAGAGGCTGGGGAAGGACTGCAGTGCGTGGGGAAAACCCCTCCTTGCAGGTAGTGCAGCACCCCCGGCTCAGGGGACCCTGGGGGCAGGTGGAGAACGGACCATGGCTGGGGTACAGCAGATTTTTCTGCGTTTTTCAACAGCAGATTGCCACAGGTGCATGGAGCCCTTGCTGCCCAATCCAGGTAGCCCTGAATTTGGAAGCTCATTCAGGCAATAACTGCTGGCTTGAACACAGCATAAAGTTAGAGGTTTTATTACAAAACACTAAGGCTTAGTAGTGTTCTTAACCTTGAATGCTCAGTCTTCAGTCAGAGCTTCCTGAAGCTTGCTTATTCTCTTAGATTATTATTATTTTTTTAATTTAAAAGTAACTTAAAATGTATTTACTTGCCTTCTTTCATCTGGTGACTCACATTAGTTTCTTCCACGTGACTGCTCAGCTGAGAAGGTTAGGAACCTAAGAAGTAAAACTGAGATTTCTCTAACTTTCTGCTTCCTCTATCAAATCCCTTAAGAAATTATCAAACACTGGCAAGGTTTATGATGTCTCTAGAGCCTTTTAAACTGCCTAATGCTCCAAGTAGAAGAAGAAATGTGGCTATAACATCTTGTGTAACCAAGCACCACACTGGTCCTCAAAAACAAAATTTAAAGCACATTTTTTTTTCAAATTACCTTTCATATGCCTATATAAATACAGTGAGTTCTGGTAAAATCAGTGAAAGTTGTTAAATGGGCAGCACTTTCTCTGATATGAACCGCAGCTTTGTTTTGTTTTTCCTCAATTTTGGTCCTTAGTTTTCAAATAGTTTGCTGATACTAGTGCACTTGGTATTTAGGAAAAAGAAGGTAACTTCCAGATTAGTTACCTAGTTTTGGTTAAGCAGCTGTTGTAGAAGGTCCACCCTTCTGCCAGGGTTTAGTCCACGAAGTGATTAAGAAAGCAGCCTTGCACATGCATGCCCGTCTAAGTTTTTTTTTTATTTTTTAGTTAACTGCTGTGGGAAACAGTGATTTTCTGATGAACTTTATACAAACCAGGAAGAAGTGGCCTTTCACATTTGCTGTAGGTGAACCTGGTGTATCAGGGAGGGTTGGACTAGTCCCTTCCAACCCCCCTACCATTCTGTGATTTCAAAATGTGTTGAGGAGTGCAGCATGACATCTGTGGCCCACAGGAACCTCACTCAGGCCAGCTGTCAGTACCATCAGTGAAGCCAGGTCTGCCATGCCCTTGCATGAGGCTTCAGCCTCTTCAGAAAAAAAGGAGGATAAATAGAAGTATAAAATAAACTTTGTTTTTATTTTCCTTGAACTTCAGAGAACATGTGTGAGTGTTTGATATATATATATATATATATATATATATAAAAGCATGTACAGGGGAGCCTAATACAGTTTTCAGATAAGCACCCTTGGTCCTGGCTATACTACATAAGTTTCTGCCCAGTAATGATTCTGATAGACTCTTTGTTAAAAGGTGCTGTAGTTAAACTCAACAGTTACTTTGCATGAGATGTGACTCCAAAACAAGTTGCTGAAACTTAGTTATGCATGTGCTGTGACAAGGCTGTGCTAAGGCAAGCATGTGAGAGTAATATTAGTAATGTTGTTACTGAGGTGTTCTGTGCTGCCTGGGTTGTTTCCTCTGAGAGCTTCAGTTGTTAATACACTCCCAATTTCTTGTTGTGGTAAAAGGAAAAGCCAAAGGAATGGGAATATGTTGTGGCTGAGACTTCACCAAGACTGCAGTCCTGTCAATTTTCACCAAAAAGCCCCAATCTAGAATGTTTTGAATGGGATCTTTGATAAAGGGTAATGGCTTTAAACTGACAGAGGGTGGGTTTAGATTCATATTAGCAGGGAAAAAACTTCATTGACCGAACCCAAACTTGTAGCTGTAGCTAAATCACAGTGAGGTGGGAGATGCAACTTGTTTGGACAGCTAATGGCTGGTCAGTGCTTATAATCAAATGACTAAGATCCCTGTTTTTTTGCGGGATGGTGTAAATAAGTAAAATAGTTTTTAGCCCCAAACTACAAGTAATGTGTGCAGACAAAATACACATAAGAGAGGAAAAAGCTATGTACTTTATATAGAGGCAGGGTGCAGGAAAGGCTGTTGTCCTCAAATAGTATGCATCGTGCTGGTAAAGTATAAAGAAGTGAAAGGTAGTGTTGCAGACTTTTTCTTATTTCTACATCTCTTAGCAGCTAATTGCAAACCCTGATTTTATTTTCTCTGTAGCTGATTGGAAGGATGCTGGGGTTTTTGTGCAGTTCAGGTGACTTGCAGTACTCCACATGTCTACATTATCTTTCATCATTCTGCCTTAGACTTGCTGTTGATGGGCAGGCTGTACTTGACCTTCATCTAGGACTACCAGGGACAGCAAGACTGAAGTCTCTCTAGTTTCTGTATTTTAAAATAAAGGGACTGCTCCTCTCATGGGCCTCAGTGAGCATTTAGTGCTGGGCAAAGGGCAAGGCAGTTTGCCTGCATGCAGAACCACAGGGCTGAAGTGTGTGCCCAAGGAATGATCTAACCTGCTTACCCTCAGACAGGGTTGGCAAAGTCATTGCTGACAGCAACTAGCATCTCTCTATAGAACATGTAGATATATGTTCTCATCCTAATAAAAAGATACAATATATATCATATATGATGTATGTTTATACATACATATATAAAAACATATATATGTATAAAATCTATTCATGTGCTTTTCTTTCTGTCAGAAAACTTTTCTCACCGTCTTGGTAAAGTCTTTCCCATTTAAATTTGAAAATACATTTGTTTCCTCTTTGCATCTTGCTTCTGAACAATTGAAGACTGTTACCTTCTCTGCCTTCAGTTTCCTTTTGTTTAGATTAGATACTTAATTGATCCTCTTTCTACTCTTCTCTGAATATCTTCTGACTTGTCCACATATTTCATGGAGAGCAGCAGTGAAACTTGACCAAAATGTTCCTGTTGACATCTAGTAATGGTGAGTACAGCAGAAGGCTTTCCTAACAGACCTCTCTTGCTGTCTGTTCCAGCAGAACATTTGCTTTTTTGCAAGAGTATGGTATCGTTGCTGCTTATCTAGCTTACTGTGTGCTGTAACCTCTAGCTGTCTTCCACAGAACTCCTGCCTAACTGGGAGAGTGCAAGTTGCACAGTCGATGAAAGATAGAAACCTGGTTGTGAGGCTGGCCTGGGATAGTGGATGGAAAAAGGGGTACACAACAACTTACAGGGAAACTACCTGATTAAATACCTGAGTAAACATTTCACTGAACAAAAAGGACAAAACATGGAATATTTTTTTGACAGGTACTAAAGCACATGGCAAAGGGATTTTGGCATAAAATGTGCTGAAGTTCAGTTTGGGTATCAAGGTTATAAAGTGTGTGAGGCTAAGAGATTGCCACAGAAATGTTTTGCTTGTATATGCAAGACAGTGTTCTTAATAGTATTTACACTAATATTTGCCTGCTTGCTCTGGTGCCTGCTGAAGTCTGTCACTTTGCAGCCCAAGCTGCTTTGCTGTGTTACCTTTTCATCTTCCTTGTGGAAAAAAATTCAGTTCAAGTGAGTTTTGCATTAGATGAATTCAGTTGAGTTTGTGTGTATGCATTCTCTTGTAACAATAATAATTTTTTATGTTTCAAGAAGTGGTACTTTAGATTTTTGTGTGATCTTTTTTATCCCACATATGGAAGAGCAGTGTTGCCTTGCAGTGTCTGGAGTGGGGACCTATGCAGAGCAAGTCCCATGATAGTTTTGGTTATTTAAAATGTTCTGCATATGCACAGTGAGTTTTTTCTTCCTGAAAAGATGGGAAATCCTCACTCATTGAAACAATTTGTCTTTCAGATTGGACAAAAAAAACATGGGTTTTTGTAGTGGGCTAAAATCCTGCAAAATTTCAGCAGTGTATTTTTTCCAGTAATCTCAAGATTGTTTGTTCAGCTGCTTTCATTCAGTGTAGCATTTAATGAGAGTATTTTTTAAAAAGAGAGGTGGTTAGAGCACAGAACTTTCTTTTTTTTTTCCCTTTCTTTTTTTTGTTAAGTTCTTTGACATATACTTGTTCTTTCATACTCCTTTCCACAGTCCCATTGTGTGTGTAAAGGAGTGTGTGAGAGCCACTCCCAGGAGGGATGTCAGCAATTTGTGCTCCTGAGTCAGCAGAAGTTGCTGGAGAAAGGACAGAAGTGTAGTAACTGCTGCAGCGAATGCCGCGCTTCGCGTTGTGTTGCCTGATCCCGATTATGGGTCTTAAGCCCCTACTGACAGCCACAATCCCCTTGTTTATGAATCTGTTTCTAAATGCTTTCTTTCGGAGAGTCACACAGCTGTGACTGCACCCTGGTTCGTTTCGACATTTCCTCGTTAGCCTGAAGGGAGCTCTCTAAAACCTGCTACCCCACGCTGCTTCCATCCTCAGCAGGAAAGGAGATGGTTTCCCAGTCCTGTGCAGGGACCAGAGGCTGGGGTGGATTTGGAGCTAGGAGGGAAGGGCGCTCCGTGGTGGCTGCAAAACCGTGTCGTCAAATATCAGCTATATTCCTTTATAATTTCTGATCCAGCTATTACTGACTTGGCCAAGGACTAGGTTGAAATAATATGGGACTCTGGGAACTTTATATCCCTTTAGGTAGTTCACCTTGGGCTACTTCAAACTAGAATGGCAAAATTGACGTGAAATATAATTGGTCAATTTTGTTATCTTCCACCCATTGTGTGTTCTGGGTTAGGGGGTTAGGGTTGCTTTTTTTGTTTTGTTTTGTGTTTTTAAGTAGCTAACCACCTGAATCCACAAAGTAGTGCACTTAATAATCCTACTTTGCTTGTGTCCTTGAGCATGTGCACTGCTACAAATGGGACAATGACCTGTAGAATTGACCTGTGCTTCATCTTTCAAGGCCCGCACATTGATGACTACATTATTTGCTGTTTAGCATGTTCTGTGATCAAATTTGCTAAAATTTGAGTTGCACAGTTTGCAGAAATGCTGAGTAACTACCATTTCCATGTTATTTTGTTCTAAATAATTCAAAAAGATGCTTATACAAAGCTGTGGGTGCTCTCCTGCATAATTAATACAACAACAAAACCATGGCAGCATTAAAATGAAGAATCAAAAAGGAGCCCTGCCTGTCTGCTACCTACAGAGAAAATTCTGTCCTACCTTTTTATTGCTCTGGAAAGGTCTCTACAACACCAGTTTAAAATAGATAGCTTTTGCTAAAGTCCCGCAGTTGAAATTTAAGGAAGTGCGAAAAGAACAGGAGCAAAGAGCTGACAACATGCCCCTGGAGAGCTCAAAGGAAGGAGCAGTAGATGCAAAGTGAAATCAAATCTCTGCTCTCAGGAAGGTGGGATCCGTGTCCATCGGTTTTCATTAAGGTACAGTAGGGTTTGAGCCATGGCTGGAGCTGGGTGCAATAAGGCAAGTCTTGGGGTTGCCCCGGTGAGTTAGCCACGAACTTTTCCTGAATTTTTTTTGCAGACGAACCTAACATGAGCTTCCAACTGTGGCTGAATTTTGGTTTTTTTTTTCTTTTTGATTGGTATACAAAATACTTTTGATGCTGAAAGTTAAGTTGAAAGTTAACAATGATTCCTTTGTAGCAGTCCCTTTTGAAGCAGACAGTCCTATAACTACAAGAAAACACTACGCAGAGGGATAAATTCTGCTTTCAAGTCTGTATTTTATATATAAATGTCTTATGAATCTTTTTTAAACAATATATGTTAACAGGAATATTTACGTAAGAAAAAGAAATAGGATTTTAAGCTATTCCATTGAATATATAAGTATCCGTGTCCTTGCTTGATTTCTTTTTCTTCAAATAATCAGCAGCCTTTGACATTGCACACCCTTCTTAGAGTAATTTTCAGTAATTTCTTCCTTAGTGCTGATACTTGGTTCTGTCTTAGCTATTTGATACTTAAGATTCTCAGAAAGCTTTTACAACCATATTCACTGGTCAGAAACTGTTTGGCTGCTTTTTTGAAGTCCCCATCTTAATTACTATGACAACATTTCCTAAACCATGTCACTTTTTTTTCTTTCTTTTTTATAGAAAACCACTGGTGTTCTCAGCTGTGGCTGTGCTATCATAGCCAGCAGCCTCATGGCAGGGCTGTGACCTGACAAGAAGCTCTTTCCCAGGCTGGTCTGAGAACACCAGTAATGGTGCTGGTTGCCTCTCCCAGACCAAGTGTAGCACCAAGCACAAGGGAAACACCCCAGGCCGTGTGAACGCAGCCACCTTGGGCCCGTCACAGGCTGCAGTGCCTCATGTCATGCAGCGCTGCTGTTGGTTATTAAAGGCAAACATGCTCTCTTGTTGGCAGCCTGCCAGACCTATCTTCTTCCAGCTGAGCCTCAAGGCTTATTGTATCAGAGCTCAAGAGAGACATGCCTGCCCTAGCTGTGTGTTGATGGTGTCAGTCAGATGGGTGATACGGGGTAACTGGCCACTCTTGATCACCTATTTTGTGCCTGATTTAAGAATCCCGGTAGATCCTAGCTCAGGGGAGCAATGAGTGTGGCTGCCACTGGGCAATGGGGTTGAAACCTCAGCCCGATTACTCTTTGCTGGGTCCCCACACTTGCACCCATGACGGTGATACACCAAGAAATTGTAATGAATCCTGTGAGTCATTCCATTGCTGCTTGACATCCCCATTTCCTATACCTTAGTGCTCAGAGGGAGTTCAATCACTATGCCCAGCGACTCCTTCCCTCTTCATTCTCCACCTCTGTGTGGTCTGGGCAGGCAAGACACTTGTTGTAGGCAAGAACCTTGATTTGGACCACTACAATGAAATCCATCCTGGAGAAGCAGCATTAGCACAGAGTGAGAGCCATTCTGTCATCATCTTCCATGAAGTAACTTCAAAGTTGTGTCATAAAGAACGTGCGGTTCTGATCATCACTGCAGAACATGCTGTGTGACAGACAGCCTTGCCTAGAGGTCTGCATCTTACTAATTCCCTTGAGTCATACAGTTGACAATCTAGATCTAAATAATAGTTGATGCATGTTAAAATTTGAATTTCATTAGGTGGAGGTTTTTAGACTCGAACGAATGAATTATTTTTTTCATGTTATGCTGTAGCATGCTTACTAGCTTTGACAAAGAGTGTTTCCCCTCGTACAGAGATAGCGGATAATAACACGCAAGCAGACAAGGTTGTGCAGCAAGGGGTATTTTAATCATATTTGTTTTGGAGAAGACAGGCCAGAGTGAGGTACCTCTTAGAAACAATCTACTTCACTGATACTTTGCTTCAACAGATTGACATCATCTCAGGAAAGAAAATAACTGTTTGCTATTCCTGTCATAGACTTCTTTCAATCACTGCGACAGATGTTCCAAGCATGTTGTTCCTCTGTTAGGTTTCTTTAGTAGTAAAAAACTGCGGTCTAAATATAGTTTAACTTGGTTGGGGTACCTTGTTTGAATATTGCATTATACCTGGTTTAAATCAGAGCGTACAGCACAAAACCATTGGAAAGTCTAGTTAAGATAATTTCGAGCCCAGGTAGGAATTTTTATTCATTCATATTTAAATTGAAATGCTATCTTTTTCTAATATATCTTGCAATCCAATTTAGGATGAGCCTGGATAACATAGTGAATTTCCCTCCCCCGCTCATTATTTGGAATTACCTTGGACAAAAAAATGGAAAAAATGCTTAGTTAAATAGTTCTCTTTTCCTGTATCTGCAGTGTGGTCTTTTGTGGCAGCTGAATGTTCTACATCAGGACTACACAGATTCTATTATCCTTTTTCTTCAGTGAAATGGAGTTTTGCGTTCAGGAACAAGTGAGGTGGCTGAGATTAGAGAGAAAAGCAGTACACATGCATAAGGTACCCATTATTCCTTTGGGGACTTTGAGAGCTGAGGAGGCTACAGTCCTTATGACCCCCATCTTCCTCTGCCAGTGAGTTCCAGTTCAAAGCTCTTCTCTGTCACCTTTCCTGCTCACTTGCTTCTGGGAGAGCTGGCAGGATGATGCAAGCTGAGTTCTGCTGTACCTGTTAATAGCTCCTCCTTTTCATTCTCCCACTCATTTTGCACCTAGATGATTGGTTGCTGCTCATGTGGCTCACTGTCTGAGACCACTGGGTTGGGAGCACAGCTTCCTGCCTGGAACTGGGTTGTGGTGGTGTGACAGCAACTGCACTGGTGTTCATCCCTTCCAAGTGTGATTCCAGTCAGTGACGTTGATCGGGGGAATGCTCGTTTGGATACTGGCTGGCTGGAGCTTTCTGCTCCCTCTTTCTGACACGTATACAGATGAAGTTGCTAAACTGTAGTGTCTGGGACAAGGTGCTCTTTTGTTTTCAAAAATGATGAGTAAAGCAACAAAGTTCAAGGTTTATTTCATCACTTGGACTTTTACTCCAGTGATAGAGACTAGGAGTTCAGTTTTGGAAAATTGAGCTTCTCAGTTTCTTCTTATTTCATTGCTAGTTAACTTTATTTAATAGACTGCTAAAATAAGCCTCCAAGAAGGAAGTAAGCGTAGGGAGATGCAGGTGCAATGATCTCCAGAGTTTAATGACACTGACAGTTAGCATCATTCATTCTGTGCTTGTTTTTGGGGGAGGAGAGAGAAGCTTATGTGGTAATGACACGCTGCCAGGTCATTGCAGGGAATCTGGTGCCAGCAGTAACACTCTCTTCAAGGTCCTGCTTCTGTGGGAAAACTCATGGGTGGTTAACTTGAGCATCCAATTTTGAGCCGTCACAGAGGAGAGTGGTTCATGTATGCCTTGTCCTGGAGCCATTTGGGCCCCACTATGATCTCACGTAAGGAGACATTTTCTTCTAGATTTGGTTTATAGATTTGGAGTTGGGATCATTCGTATTGATCTTTCTTTGGTTTCAACCTTCTTTGTGCAGCAGTGAAGGTTGTAATGGTTTACTTACTAATTTCATCATCGTACTTGTGTTGATTTAGTGCCCATAGGTATTTAAGCTGTGAGAACAGTGAGAAAGATTCCAACATCTAATTTTTCCCCTTTTTGTTCTTATAATTAAACAGGAATCCTACAGCATTCACCCAAGGAGTCACTTTGTAAAATTCATGGGTAATTTCACTATCCATGGACAGTGGGGTTTTTTTGCAGCATGATCGCGGCCTTCTCTTAATTGTTTCTAGGACAATTTTATATTCGGTTGGGTTTAGAATGAAAGAACAAAAGGATTCTTCAGCATTCAAACAGGCTGCCTAGGGAAGTGGTTGAGTCACCATCCCTCCTGGAGGTATTTAGAAGATGTGTATACCTGGCACTTAGGGACATAGTTCACTGGTGGACTTGTCAGCACCGTGTTAGTGGTTGGACTCGATGATCTTAGAGGTATTTCTAACCTGAATGACTAAATGGTTCTGAGATCCAACCTACTACTTCTTGAGTTTGCTTTCCTGTTTGAAGGGCTGAGTGAGGCATGTCAGGACAGTTGCGGTATCCGGGTTTCAAACTTACATCTCTTTTGTTCAGCTTCCATGCTAAGTGTAGGAGCATGGTAAGACCTTTAGTTCTTGAAAGGTAGATTGATTATTTAGGGACAGACATTTGCGATTATTCTTCTTTTTTTTTGTCCTTATTTGTTTATAATAACAAGGTTTCCAGTAAGAAGATACTGCCTTCAGCTCAGGATTTAGCAAGGCAAATTACTTCAAGAGAGAAGTTTCTTGGAGGTGAATGTAGCAGAAGTGTTCTTGCTTGCCTGTAGCATTTGGATATACCTAATAAGGATGGGAAACACTCTGACCTTAACTTAACCTTCTGCCCTTGTACTTTGCCATCTGTCTCAAGACCGGCAAAAGATCTGACTGCTTCTCACAAGCTCTTCTACCAAGGTTGTCTCCCAGAAAGGAAAAAAGAAGAGTTATATAACAGTGTTTTCCTCCACAACTGCATGTTATGGAATTCAACCAAGACCCTGATGTTAGCTCCAGCAGAAGTCTAAAACTGGCATAAATTGTTTTCGAAGGTTCCTTTTTCTGTGTGTATAAAGAAAAGTTAATGAACCAATAGTTTAGTATGTGGGGTAGACTATTCCTAAATAGCAGCAAAGGAAGATGGTTCTTGGGAAGAGCCACAACCACCAATTCACTAGTTAGTGATCTTTCCTTCTCTCTCAGGAGATACAATTTATTTGTCAGAAATCACCAGTGCAGAGCTTGGAGGAGAGGAAATGCACTGTGATCAGAAATGGAACCCGTTTCAGATATGATACCTTCCTGCTGAACATTAATGAACTGCAGCGGTTGTATATAAGGTTTGTGGCTCGTTACATGTGCTTAGCTTGTCAAAAGTTTCTTGGGGCATTAAGGGCAGGCAGTGTCATTTGTGCAACAGGCAGAGCTCTCTGCCTGTGGATGTAACACTGACCTTGCTTGAACTGATAAATAGCTGTCTTATCCATGACCTTTAATAGCTGAAATGTCTCCACCATCTACAGCCTTTTTCAGGTTTGCTTCAAAAGAGATCACTGGATAAAGCATCTGTATGTATGTATGCAGTGCTCTGTGTGATCTTTTCTGGCTTGTAACAGCACATCAAGAGAATTCCAGAGTTTAGAAGTAGCAGAGCAATCACTTTTCCACGTGCTCTTTCTTCTTCATGAAAGGTGTTCATTCATAGGGATGCATGGTGGTGTGCAGCCAGCTGATCTTAAAGAAAAAAATAAAACATGACAGAATGTATATGTTGGGCTTTATCCTCTAAATGTAAAATAAGAGTTACCTTCTGTTTGCATTCTCTGGTTTAATTTGAAAGAAGACATAGACAATATTAAAATATAATGAGGGCAATTCATTTTGTGGTTCGCAGTGGCTCAGATTTAGAAGGAAAAAAAAAACTCACCTTAATCAGCACAGTACTTAAGGGCTCCCTGTAAGAAGGTTGTGCTTAACCTTCAGCAATCGCTTATGGGCTGCCCTGAATAGTAATGGGTTTAAGCAGATGCTTAAGGGTTTTCCTGAAGGAGGACCTAAGCATCTTCTCGAGTGTTAGATTACGGCTTCGTTTACCTTATTCATAAATCCCAGCATCAGAGGCAAACTTTTCTTTCATCTCTTGGCAGATATCTGGGTGTATAGATTTTTCCACCTCCGTTTGCCCTGCTTTCTGTGGCTCTCTTGCTGCAATCTGATCAGCCCAGGCTGACCTTCAGGGGTGCTCCACATGGTTCGGGAGCCTGCCCGCATGGCTCCGATTGCACGATCAAAGTCCGTACCTTGCCTTTCATCTGCCGGCTCTCTGCCCTTCCCAGGGTTATTAATTTGAAGAACTCAAAGGCACAGCCCCTTTCTGCTGCGCCTGTTCCCGGGGAAGTAGGAATGGGAATTGGCAAGTTGTCCAGCGGCGTGGCGGTGGTCAGTTTTCCAAGGTGGGAGGTGGGATTGGAGCGGGTTAAATCTGTACCAGCTGGTNAAACCCCCACCAAACCCACCCTACAAAAAATATGAGGGGAGGGGAAAGAAAAATAAAGTGGGGGGAAAGGAGGAAACAAGAAGAAAGAGGAGGAAACAAAATAAAGAAAGCAGAAAATGGGAAGAAAAGAGGGGGAAAGAAAAGAGTAAAATAGGGGTGTAAAGGGATAAAAAAAAGTAAACAAGAAAAGGGGGAAAAAGAAAAGAAAATGAAAATGGGGGAAGTAAAATAAAAATGTAAAAGAAGAAAAGAGAAAAAAGGGCAAGTAGGAGAAAGAAGGAGAAAAGGGGAGAAAGAAAAAAATATCACCGGGGAAGGACAGAAGAAGGAAGAGAGAAAAAAAGAGGACGGGGGAAAAAAAGGAAGAAAAAAGAGGGGAAAGGAAAAAGAGTGGGGGAAGCCCCCAGGCGAGCACTCCGGAGCCCCCAGGCCGCAGCCCCGAGGCCGCCGCGGGGCCCGGCGCGCGCCTCTTGCGTAAGCGGCGGCCCCGCCGCCCTGCCGGTGGTGCCGTTGCCATGGCGAGATAGCGGGGGAGGATTCCTGGGATCCGTAAGCCGGGGGAGAGGGACAGATTACGTCTTAACCCGTCACTCCGCGGCGCCTAACGTGATGTGGCAGGGTCGCCCAGGTGTCCCGGGGGGGTGACCCGGCGGGCAGCTCCGGGCTGTTGCAGGCATCGTTTTAAATAAAATAAAGCTGGGAGGGAGGAAGGGGGGGTGGCTCTCGGGGTAAGAGGATTAGATGCGTTCGCATGGGGGCCAGGATGAGAAAAATACGGCAAGGCTTGAGGGAGGTGAGTTTGAGGAATTGGCCTCGATGGAAACGGGAGGCATCCTTCGTTATGAACATTCCTAGTGCCTGCTGAGAACTGCCTGGCAGGTGCTGGAAGGGGATTCTTTTCATCTTCATCTGCATATTTTATTATCACATCTAGTTGTCAGCGTTTTAATCGTAAGATGTGCACATAAACACACCCTGAGAATCTCTAAGCAGCAGGTCCAAGTACCAGTCCTATGCTGATACCGAGCCTAGATCAAATCATTGACAGATGTCTTTTACATGAATGGAAGGAATGACAGGAGAAGGCATCAGTGTCTGCTTGGGTAAGTTTCGTTTCCCTTATCTTTAATAATTATTAGTGGTTTACACTGTCTCTCCTCCGTGTCAGAATGGGAGCAGTCAACTCTGGTGGGGTCTTCTTGTGCTTTTGATCTTCTCACTACTCTTTGCCTGCTAGAATTCCTAGAAGCAGGTGAGAATATACTGAACCCTTTTGCTATGGTCTCTTCTTTGTCGCTGCAAGGATATCATTAGTGCAGGCAAAAACTTTATAAATTCCGATGTTCAATTTTAAGTTTGGAAAAGATGATGTCTGGTCTAGAATTGAGTATGAAAAATACTGGTCTCCAAATTTATGGTGTTGTAAACATATTTCTTAAGAGAGCAGCCCCGACCTGTGTTAATAATAATATTCATTGCCAGAAAAGAGATGTGTGTAGGGAAAAAGTCTTAAGTGAATTTAACATTCTTAAACAGTTTTACAGCACTGGGGTAAGAAATGTAAGAGAGAACACTACTGGGAAATGAGCTTGCGTTACACCCACAGAGCATATACTGTACATTAGTTATAACCCTGTTGTTTTTGTTGCCTGCAATTAATTGAGTAATTTCTTCCATGACTGAAACTGCAGGTTAAGCATGTTTGCTTTGAAAGCCAGTCTTCTGAATTGAGATGGCTTTTGCACTTACCATATATTAACGAGCTCTCGCAAAGTACATTTTGTGCACTATGGTTCTGAATTCCTGAAAGGTGTCAGTGGGGGTTAATTCACTGTTACATAAACAGCCAATAACAGCTTCCGACTGTACTGGAATTGCTCTAAAATAGTTATTAGCTTCAAGGCCATTATGGAAGAAAAAGCATTTCACTTTTGCAGATATTATTTCTATGAATAAAACAGAAATGGACTACGAGAACTCTGAAGCATTGAAGTGAGGACACTGCTGTATAAATAGGCAAAGCTGTAGTGTAGCTTTACCGTTGGGTTTTACAACTCTGACAAGGCCTTTACTTCCCAGTTGTACTTGGAAACCAACAAGATCTCAACCAAACTAGTCTTCCAGAAGCTGAGTATTTATTGTATGATGACATTTGAGTGGACCATCATTGCTTTAGTTAGCAAAGCCTGCCTGCTGCCTGTGTGCCTGCATGCTAATACTCTAAAAAAGTAGAAGTCAGAGCTGGCATCACAAAAAAGCCAAATCTTAGAGCTGTACTGAACTGTGGGAGCACAGGGGCAGCATGGGGAGCCAGAAGCTGGGATTTATTGCAGCAGGGTTATGCAGCAGTTCAGCTCACTCCAGGTGGTGCAGGAAGGAGCTGAGAATCAGTTTCTGAGCTCCCTGGCTGGGAAGCAGGGGTGCCTGGAGGGTGGAAGATACGCCTGCAGCCATTTCTGGTGCCTTCTGGTTTTGAAACTTCCCATGGGGAATTTGCTAGATAGTTTTGTTGCTGGAGTGTTTATTTAGCAAAGCAGGCCTGGTACCTGTTGAAGCAGCCTGCAAAATTGGCTCTGTGCTCTCTGGGCATGAGCAATTGTTGTTTGCTCAGAGAACTGGAAGTGTTTAGATATGAGGACTTTGCTTGCATTTAGACATCTTCGGCTGCCCCCAAACTAACTTATGCCATGACTTCTCAGGAACTGGAAATACTGCTTCTGCTGCATTTCTAGAAGTAAAAGAGTACAGGAAGGGGTTTTATGTGTAATTCAACTGTTTTTTGCGTATCACTGTTCATACTGACAGCTACTTCCCAAGAGATAAAATAACTTTATGTTTTGGTTTTTTCAGCTATAGGATTTGACTCCTATTTATTTTAAATGCCTTGTTGTTCTACATCACCAGCAGTTATTTATTTAGGTGTCTGAGGAAAACACATGACTTGGCATTAGCCTTTCTTTTCCTCCCACCTCCCCTGAACCCAAAGTAGTTCAGCCTGAAACTTGATAAGTTAATCACAGTTGCCTTGGCAAAATTATAAACAAATTAAGATGGATGAAGCCTGGCCATAAAATTATTTTGGATAGGCTGGGTAAATGCAGCCGAGAGCATTGCTGCTGCTTTCACTGCTACCTTTGACAGTGCAGGGTTTCAGTAAGTAATTCCTCCTTGAAGGAAGTGAGACATTCCATGTCATCTGTTTCACTTCTGAAGCCTTTCTGAAATTCCCTAGATTTATGACTTGTGTTAATCAATGTTGTGTAGGTAAGTCTTTCAGATATTTTCACTTCCCTGACATGGAACTAGTCCATCTCTGTATCTTTATTTTGGTATACGTGTGCTTGTCACAGGAAATTACATGTTTGTGCACTATTTAAAAATGGCAGGCTCTTACTACAGTCAATATATTTTTAATGGAATTAATGACATTTTAAATTAAGAAGAATTTTTACTCATTTGTCTGTTATGGACCATGATTTGATTACAACTCCCAGCAGTGCTGATGGCCCTGGAGATGATAGATGACAGGACATGGCACATACTGGAGGATCAGCTGTTAATATTGCTTCATCCAGTCCTGCTTGTGTTGTGGAGACATTTAGGAGGTGCCTACAGCTCAATCATGGAATTTATTTAGAGAGAGATTTCAGAAGAACACCAAGCATAAATCTTCCTGTATTTCCAAGGTTTTTTTGTGATATTAAATCTGATGGTGCATGTTTTTGTAGTATATTTTACCAAAAGTGATCCTAAACTTTTGCAAGTTGTCTTTCATCCAGAAAGTGGGTAGTACAGTGAGATTGAGAAGCAGGAATAAGGCTTTTGAATCTTAATGCAGCTAGCTCAGCCAGAGGGGAGGTGTCAGGTAGGAGGCAGAGCTGTCTTTAAAGAACAACATGGGTTTCTTTTGGTGTGGTCTAAGTGTCCATTTGAGACCCTCTACAGGTTTACCATGCTGTTTCGGTCTTTACTTGTTTGAGTTTTGTATATTATAAAATATATGGTTGTAAACCACTTCATACTGAACACAGTATTAATTCTGGTTGAACATCCACGCTTTATTATATATCTTTATCATCATTGCAAGATAAACATCAGGGCTTTATGACTTAATAATATGTTTTATCTTTCAAGATCATTTTCTGAAAGATTGAAATGGGTTGTTACCTCACCTAGGAGTTATGAGTGTGATTGTTGGGAGCACCTGAGAGTTGAGTTAGATGAATGCTGTTTTCATGGCAGGAGATTACCAGTTTCTGTGGGAAAATTAATTAGTTAAATCCCATCACAAAAGCCTTTTGAAAATTCTCAACTGTATTATGAAGATTTTTGATTTTGAAATTATTTTCTACAAGTTGGAAGAAGAGGCTACTTTCTAAGATACTCAAAATTGAGTAGTACCTCAATTTTGCATTGTCTGTACAATAATTGGTTTACACTGTATTTAGGAGACACATAGAAAAGCCAGTTGTGTTTTTGCAAAAGGATTTAAGCAGTAGCTTTGTGTGGGCCCACTCTGAGACAATCTACTAGGGTCTGATTTTCAGAAGGCCCTCTGCTGAAAACCAGGCTGGTTTAAGAGAACTGTGGTTCAGCACTTTGACTCGTTAGCTGTTGTGGAAGTCACTGGTGTCACTAGTTAGTATAACCTGTCAGAATGTGTAAGGGCAGGAGGAGTTTGAGTTGCCCAGAGAAGCTGTGGATGCCCCATCTCTGGAAGTGTTCAAGGTCAGGCTGGATGAGGCTTTGAGCAGCCTGGTCTAGTGGAAGGTGTCCCTGCCCATTGCAGGGGCATTGGAACTAGATCTTTAAAGTCCCTTCCAACCCAAAACATTCCATGATTCTATAAAATAGCAAAAAAAGCTGCCTTTAAATTTTTGTGTGTCATTGGAAAGGGCACTGGTAAGTGAGAAGATATGCTTGGGAGGGCAGGCAAGGGGTTAACTCTGGAATGTCTCTATGTAAGTAGCTGGCAATAAGGTATCTAAGTGTCTCTGTAAGACTTCATGAGTGCAGCCATTATGTTCCTTAGGAATATAATTATCCTTCTAATAAACTCTTGGAGCATGGAAATCTTCTTTTATGGACTGGCCCTATAAAGTACACAGGAAGGTTGTGTTGGGCGTTGGTACGAAACTCACATATCCCATGACAAGTTCCTAAACCCAGAGACCAGACTTCCCCTCACTAAGAAATTCCCTCTGCTCTCCATCACCATCCAACACATTCTCTTCTGCCTTCCCATCACTGAGCTATGTGGTCAAAAACAAAAAGCCCCTTCCCTTTTCCCTCGTGCGTTAAAAGAGGGGGTTTTGAGCTTCTGTTAGGTGACTTGCTGCCTGCTGTTTTTACTGCTCTGTGCCTGGACATTTTCCAAGGCAGGCAGTCCTCACTTTCATCTACGCCCTGGGACTCCACAGGTGCGATGGAGAAGTGAACCTTTGTGTGAGATTTGGCTGGTTTGCAGTGTCTTGCCACAGGGGAATGGAAGTAATAACAAGGGAGTTCCCATAGATAGATGGATGTTTTGGGGGTTGTGCCAGGAAGTTTTGGTTTCCTAATAAAATTGAAAGACGAATTTCTGCTTCTTTTAAAATCCTTGGGAACTTAGTAGTCAGCCTGAGCACTGTCTGAATTTTGATGAAGAGTCAAATGCTCACCTGAGACTGCAGCATGGGGTTGGGGAAGGCATTTCAGCTTCATCTAATTTATTCCCTGTGAGATATTCACCTGTGTGTCCCTGCATACTGCTCCAAGGGATGGGTGGATATATAACAAATACAAAGCCCTGCATTTCAACACCATAAATGTTGCTTTACAAGGGCTATGATGTTGTTAGTGCAAAAAGCAAAACATATCCCTCTTGAAATTGCTTAAAACAGGTGTATTTTCTGAAGGGGTCCCCTGAACAGTAGTAAATTTCTTCACAGATGGGAATAAGCAATAGATATCAAATCCACTCCTAATAAGTGTGTGCTAAGCTAGTCTTTGTGGGTTTGTCAGATGACCTTCAGAGTAGATTTGTACTGTACTCAAATATCCACTATTAAAGCTTATTGAAATTAGATTCATAAGACAGTGTTGACATTCTTTTTAGAAGTGTGACTTTGTTTTCCTTTATAACTTGTATTTAATGGGAGAAAAACAGCAAAACTTTAGTGTTAGAAAACTCAAAACTGGTCATATTTCTATAATTTTTCAATTTTTTGAAATTATGTGCATTGAATGAGGGATTCATTATTATGAATTTAAAGACTTTGTACTGAATTTGAATTTTCAAAATCTGCATGGCTTCTAGTTTAAATTAACAAAAAACTTGAAAGAAAGCTTTGGACAAATGTTTTTTGAGGTTTTTTGTTGTGGTTTTTTTTTTTAGGAAAGATGAAACTGTTCATTCCAGAAAATATTTTGTAGTGTAAAACTTGCTGAAGCTCATCCTTTCCACAAATACCGTAGATTTTGGTAGTGAATTTTGCATCAGAAATTTTTTTTTCTTTTGGTCAGATTTCCTCTGGCAGCATCTATTTGTCATCTCCATGGGTGCTTACAGTACTAGGGAAAGATAGGTGTCAGCCACCATATACTATAGCCAAACAATGTGTCCTTTGGTAATAACAGAACAGGAGAAATGGCCAGTGCATCATTAAAGAAAATCGAATTTACAATTGCAAAATGCTGGAATGTCTTAATAAAAGAGTCCCAGTAGTGACTCTGGATTTAGGAAGTCTCCAAGTGCCTTAACAGTTCGTTTACCAACCATGACGTGTTTCAATTTATTTTACTCTGATTTTATGGATATACATTACTTGTTTTGTGGATAAATGTGAGGATAATGTGCCGTATAATGCATTTTAATCTCCAGTTGACATTTATTGTCAACCTGTTTTCTTACAACCTGGTTTTTATAGGGGAAATTTTAGATGAGAGCTTATGGATTGATATGTTTGATATGCTTCTTGTTACGCAGGATTTGCAGTATAATACTTAAAGCGCCTTTGATAATACAGCACAGAGTTTGTTATTGGCCTGTACAAGGTATTCCCAAAATGTGTTTGCTAGTGTGGTTTAGTGCAGCCTTCAGGTTTTCCTTGGCATTATGCCTTCAGGAAGCTTTACTGTTGCATTGTTTGTTTCCAAATGTTGCTTCTTAAATATAAATTAGATGTGGTATAATTTAGAAGGATGTAAATTAACATGTAAATTAACATCTCAAATCTGAGCTAGAAATGAAATATTACAAATAAAATTTTGGTTTGCTTTAAGTCTTGTTAACTGTATGAGACAGGAGGTATCATTTCCTGCTATGTATCTTCAGCAATCAGCAATGTAACAGCAGACTGATTGGTTATTTACTTTTTATTTTCTCTCCCATAGATCTTATGTCAACAGCACTCAAGCAGAGTGTAGCATGGTTATTTTTACTGTATCTTATTGGTTGCATAGATTAAAACATGAACAGTTTTATGGAGGTTGCCTTTTTGCATCCTGACAACTTCATATTTGTCCTTGTCTCTTTTAAAACATTTAATTTCTCTCAGCTTAACCTTTTTCTTCTACTTAACATAATGACAAGGACAAATATTTGTCAACATCCTTTCAATTTGATGCTTTCATGGCTCCATCAGTATATTGGGGGTCTGGAAAAATGTTTCTGACACTTCCTGTAGACGAGGTGGTGGCCAGGTGTGGGAATGCCCATCTCTGCTTCCATCTGTGCAGCAGTTCTGGTGGTGATGTGCAGTTGCCTGGTTGCATCACCAGCAGCCCTGAGGGCCACCTGGGGAGCTTGCCTTACTAATGCAATCTCCCAAAGCCTCAAGTCTCTGTGGGAGCATGGCAAAGAGGAGGCTGCAGGTGGGGTATATTTCACATCTTCCTTTCTCCTGAGGTGTTGTTCCAGACCTCGGAGGTGTCAGCAGGTGTAGCATAGCAACAAAGCAAGCAAATGCTACAGTACCTCCAAACCTGGTATAGTTGTGGAGTTCCACCATTTTGCTTTGGATAAAATGATTAAAAATTGTGTTTGGTGGAAAGAATGAAAATCACCTGAACAGACACAGCAACTTTGTCAGGAGGTGTAGGGCTTTGAGCAGAGATACTGGTTTTGGGAATCTGTAATGCTTGTGAAATGGAAGCAGTATTTTTTTAGAGTATGGATAAGTTAAACTTCTTGGGATAAAGGGACTAAGCATTTTTTTCCCTTTTCTATGTGTTGGGCACAGTGCTCAGTAAGTACAGTCCTAATCCTTCACTAGCAGACTGTGATGGGAACACCACTGATTTCCCCATGTCTCCCTCAGACCTGTGTGATTAAAAACCTACGTGTGTGATTAAAATCTTACATCAGCATTGGAATGATTTGGATTCCTTCATGCTTTCAGCTATTCAGGTTGTCAGTAAAAAAGGCCTATTTCTACCAGCATGTGATCAGAGATTTCTGTCACACTCTGCCTGGCACAGACCTAGTGGTGATGGATGTGACTGGTACCTACACAGAACGTTCCTGCTGTGTCTTTTTCTGAATGTGTGCCCAAAGGGAAGCTTTCCATGGTTTTTGAATGGCCTTTAGCTGAAGACTTGTTCAGGAGGGAGAAGGTATTTTGAGGAAACTGGTAGGTACGAATCCTGGTAAAAAGGCTCTTGTGGTCTATGCAGTGCTGCCTGACAGATCTGCATTTGATTTCACTGATGGCCTTTCAAATGCAGAGTTAGATTTTCTACATGTTATTGCAGCTGAACAATTGCAGGTATCTCCCCACAGAAGGCCCCATTGCATTTTCCTGGGCAAATAGTCCCTTATTTGTTCATATCCTGCTCTTTCTCTTTCAAAATGAGTTAAAGTGTTTAATTTAGTATTTTGTGCTGTGAGATGGCAGAAGGGCTGTTTGTTCCTGGTGGTGGGGCTTGCTGGCGTAGGTGTCTTCTGTGGCTTTGGAAGGAATGTTCAGCAGATACTCGATGACCTTCTGTAGGAGGAAAAAAGGTGCACAGGTGAAAATGGAGGAGGTTCTTGTGAATGTCGAGGTCTCTTGCAAGTCTGGAGCTCAGCCTACATTCCAGTATATAGGGAGAGAGTTGTGCTGCCAAGAAATTAATGTCTCCTTTACTGGGATACTGAGGATCTCGGTGCACTACATTCAGAGCGCTTTTGTGGCTTTGCTTACAGACCTACGTTTGGAAAAAACAAAAACATTCCAGCTGGAAAGGAACTGACTTTTCTTTAAAAAAAAAAAAAAAAGCCTTGGAGTGCCTTGGGTGTGTTGGGTAATTGTGTACTCAAGAAATGCACTTACATAAGTGAAGACACTCCTGTAACCCTCGCCTGCCAGGAAGGCAGGCGCTGCAGAGAAAATCCACTCATCGCAGAGGAACTCCAGTAGGTGCAAAAGGGGAGGAGAACCTTGTTTTTTTGTGCTGTATTTATTCACAAAGAGAAGTTGTCTTTGGCATGTGTGCTTGGCACCAGAGGATTCCCGTTCTTTATCCTGCGGAGCTGCTTTTTCTTGTCGGTGTTGCGGGTAGGTTTCCTTTCCTAACGCGCAGGGGGAGAGGTGGGTATTTTCCGTAGTTCATCACAAGGCTTCGCCCCCGCTGGTTGAAGGAACCCAGCAAAGCACCTTCTGGAGGCAGGGTAGGAGTCAGAAGCCAAGTCCTGGGCAGCAGCTCTGGTGGATTCCATTCCAGCACTGTTTGATGAGAGAGGGGAGGGATATGGGAGGATGTAGAGGTGGCGTGCAGCAGGGCACAGTGTGCAGGATATCGGTCTGGGTTCCCTAGTTTGGTAAGGAAAGCCCACATAGATGGGGAGGGACTTTATTCAAGGGCATTAGTGATAGGACAAGGGATAATGACTTTAAACCGAAAGAGGGTGGGATTTAGATTAGGTATAAGGAAGAAATTCTTTACTGTGAGGGTGGTGAGGTACTGGAACAGGTTATCCAGAGAGGTGTTAGATGCCCCATCCCTGGAAACAGTCAAGGTCAGGTTGGATGGGGCTCTGAGCAAGCTGATCTCGTTAAGATGTCCCTCCTCATTGCAGGGGATTGGATTAGACGACCTTTGAAGGTCCCTTCCAACCCAAAGTATTTTATGATTCTGGCACATGCTCAGTAAATAAGGTCCTCATCCTTCACTAGCAGACTGTGATACGAACAGCAGTGATTTCCAGATCTACCTCTCAGGCTTAACAGCATGCATTTAGGGGAGTTCTAAACCAAGGACACTTTCTGGGCTAAACTAGGCTATACTGTATTTACCAAGTAAGCACATTTTCCATTAATGTAGTTTATAAAACGTACAAACAGGTCTTAGTGTTTGCTTACATTGCTTACAGTACAAATGTCAAATTTAAATGCATGTGAAACTATTTCATATGTTTATTTCAAATGTAATTTGATTTTACTGTGAAAACATCTTGGGAGTTAAGTTTGAGATGTGTGACAGAACGGCAAAGATATTTAATACTTAGCTTAATTTAGAAAAATGACCTTTCGGAGAAAAAAACTGTGCTTGTCAAAAATATACTGATGAATTAATTTCTTGTGATGCCAGTGTGATAGCTGACTTTTGAGAGCAACCTTATAGATAATGAGTTTTATTTTTATCTTAGATCTGTTTGATTGTAGTGCCTCTCACAAATCAAGTCACTTTACTGACTTCTATGGTTATAAATACATAGCAAAATTTGGAAGCAAAAAAGAGCAACCAGAAAAAAAAAATAAACAAAACAAAAAAACCCAACCAAAAAACAACTCCAACAAAACTAAACCAAATCAGAGCAACACAAATCTTACTGACCTGTGAAGATGGATACTTGGGATTTTAAAAGACATTGCACTTGCCTTTTCACCACCATCACCTCCCCACTCCCCATCCATAAACCACCCTTGCAATACTATCTAGAAATACCAGCATTGTAATTAGTTTTTAATTGTCCCTAATAGAAATGTGGTAGCAATGCTGTCTTAGAAAATACTAACTTTGTTTCCAGAGACTATGTCAATGACTTTTATTTTATAAAAATCTGCAAGGAATTTGAAAGCAATTTTAGTTCTTCTTGTAGATTTCTGACTGCTTAAATTGATTTATGTTTAGAACCTAATCTTGCTCACTTTGACAAAGCTGGCAACTTCAGTGGGTTTATTTGTGCAGATCGAGTGAGAAAGATTCAGCTTTTGATATAAATACTTTAGCTTTCTGGTTTCTAAAAACTATTTTCTTACAGTTAATTATGCATTCTTAAAAATGTGTACATTCATAGGCATATGTAGACGGAGAGATGGCAGCTTAGTTTGCAAAATATTGAGCTTGGTTTTGCCTATCAATGTTTTTAATTTTAGTCAGAACAATCTTCAAAACGTTAAGACAGAGCAGGACTTGGAAGTCACGTCACATACATTGTAACGTGTAGCATCATGAACTGTAGAAGCACAGGTATTACTGGAACATCAATACGTTTCAGAACATTGTTCTAAAAGTTTTTGCTGGATTGGTTCAGAGTGGTCCCTTGAGGTTCATTTGGGGAGGGACAGATGTCAAAACAGGAGGTTTGTGTTCTTGTGGGCCATGGGTGGCTGTCAGGTGGAGGGGAGAGTGTAGGAGATGACTCAGCATGGATGGGCCTGGGAACGGGTTCGTGAAAGCTAAAGTACTGCAAAACAAAAATTCCTTTCCATGCTTGAATTATATTAATTTAGATGATTTGAAATAAAGTGGTGCCAACTTGAAAGAGCTTACAGGGTTAAAAGTCTGTATAGTTTAAAAGAAGTACTGAAGGGTCAGTGATCAGATGTGCTTCTGACTAGAACTGAAGTGTTTGTATCAGCAAACAAGAGAATGTAAATTCATGAATCTAAAAATTTGTGATTTGGGTGAGATGCAACCATAAAAATGTATGATAAAACCACATGAGTTTAGCTTAATCATGAAATTTTAGCAGTATTTTAATTTTCTTGTGTAGAAATGTTATCTCAGTTATTTGGGTTGAATATCAAATTTGCTGAAAATACCTTTAGGTGCAAGCTGCTATTGAAAATAGAAACACTCCTCTTGCTATTTGATCACTGTGGTTGTGATGGAGTCGGTGAGCAGCAGTCACTGTCGTATTTTGGTGGTTACACTGAGGTCACTGCCAGCCAGGCTTGGCTGAGCATTTTTGGTAATGTTGCAAGTATAGTCCAGCTTTGCAGCAGCAAACTTACAGTAATTCTGTGGTGATCTCCTTTTGGGTGGTAGTTTCTGAGAATAGCTTTAGTTATTGTTGGAACAGTGGCAAGTTTAAAGGGTATTGCATGCATGCAATGGTATTTCATCTCAACCAAAACAAAGGATGTCAGTTTCTAAAGCAACCAGAATTATTCTTAACTCTTTCCTCAGTTCTTTAAAACAAATTCAGAGTGATTCATCAGGATCATGTCTCAAAGTGGCTCCTGCAAAGTGTTTCTGAGGGAGCATAACAAGGAGTTCAGTGGGCAATTTTGCAAGGACCAGCTGTGGACCATGGTATTTTGTTTTGTGGATTTTTAAATCATTAGGCAGTGCAATTATTAGCTGGGTGGTGTTCTGAAAGTCACATTTGAACTTCATCGAGTGTTATCTGTGTGCCCTTACCTAGGATGTGTTCTTACTAAAGAAAGTGCTAAGATTCTCCAGTTCACAGCTTCAGTATTCCAGCACAAAAGCCCAGGAGCTCATATCTCATTGTGTTTAAAAGTGTTTCTCAAACAGAATTGGTCAATGAATTCGTTTGCAGTGGGAAAGCTAAATCTCAAACACATATATTTTAAATATCTGCCTGAAAACAGGGAGAAAGTGAGAGCTGAAATACATTGATAACACAAAATTGGTGAGAAGTTCAACTCCTAAGACCTACAAATTGACATAAGAAGTAAGAGTTAGAAAGCATCAGTTTGGTCTTCTGTTCCACTAATGCTCAGTTTGACATTCCCTGTATCATTTATTGTTTAATATACCCTTATTTCAAATATTCCTCATCTCTCTGTAAATTAAACTGCTGTAAACTTTCTGACTCTTCTCACTGGAAATCATCTGCAGGCTGCTAGGTATTAGTATTGCTCTTTGAACTTTTTTTATTTCTGATATAGTTGTATTGTCTGTATTTTTCCTGAAGCAGCCTAATATTTTATCTGCAAAGACTGTCCCTTCCTACAAAGAATTAAAAAAATGAACCAGCAAAGTGCCCAGGAATGAACTTGATGTACTGTGTGGTTATTTTCAGAGAGTCATCAAGACTTGCAGGTCAACTTTTCAGCACCACAGACCAAAAGGTCATAAATTGAATGTTATGAGTAGTTTAAAAAGATACAGGGATTTGACCTATTTCTTTCTTTATGTATTTCAGTGTTTTTATTGTGGCTTTTTGCCCTGGCATTCTTGTTGTAACACAGCATTCCAGGTACAAACACTTTCCCATAGTCCAAAGTTTAGGCTGCTAATGTGCTGGATGGGTTGCATTGCCCCAACTGTCCTGTAAGGAGATGACTTGCAAGGTGCCGTATGACAGCCTGTAGTTCAGCTGGGAATTAAGCCAAGAATTTGCATGCTCAGAACTATATCCTGATAATAATTTTAAAACTCTGTTTTTCTATATTTAAATCCTAATTTTTCAAGGAGTATTTAATGAGTGCCACTGGGTTTGTCGCTGCTTTTGTGCTAAATTTGGAGTGATAATTTCCAAATCTTTTGTTTACTGTAGCACATGAGATAATGAAATTAGAGCCACCAAAATCTTAAAGATCATTTACTCGGAGTGTGAAAATTTTATCTAGTTGATAATTGTTAATTAAGGTTGGATTCTGTTATTGAATCCTGGTTTGAGTTGTTCATGAATACTAGTTGAGTATTCAATTTTCAGTAATTTCTGGAAGTTGTTAAAAATAAAACTGTCTCAGTATAATATGGTTGGAAGTAATTACTAAAATGGTAAAATGAAAACTGAAGTATTTAAACACCTAAACGATAAACTTGATATGAACGGAAAGGGTGTGGGGTGTGTTGTTGACTTTTGGATGTGATTGGTTGATTTATTATTTTATTTCTTTCCCTGAAAGTATTCTATGCTTGAAATTTTTTCTACACCATGAAACCAAAAGCCAAATACTCGACAATCTGTAAGAAATTGATTAGTCTTGTCTCAGGATTAAGCTGAGATTATTTATATTGTATTTATGAATTGTAGCTACAGAAAATAAAAAACTGTAGAGAAAGACTGCCAAAGATACAAAAGCATTAGGTCATCTGCTGTATTTATTTTAATTAAATTTAGTCACTGATAAAATATTGTCCAGTGTTTATTTAAAAGGGAAAAAAAGGGGAAATCATGTGTTTAGTATTCTCCTACTTGCTGTGATTTCTCCTAAGTAGATTCCTCAAAATATGAACTGATCTGTCTTTTTCCAGGAAAAAGGAAGCGAAAGAAGCAAATAATTTCAGTGCATCATTTCTACAGCATAGCCTCTTTTTATATGCCTTGTATTGTACTTTATAATTTTCGTCTTTTTTTCCCTGTACTATATTTTATGCTTTGTTTTCCTTTGTCCTTTCCTTCTCTCATCAGTTTCCACATAGAGTAAACTATTTCTATTTTTGAGAACCATAAAGAAAGAGAGGAAAATGAGATCTCCCTCAAGTCAGAGCCATCAAAAGCCTTTGACCTTCTGCAGTTCACATGGGCAATAACAGATCTGTGCATTTGGTGGATGCCCTAAATATCAGCACCAGGTGAATCTGGTGGCAGTAGATGGGAGGAACTCAAGTCTTGCTAATAGGATTCTTGGCTGAGAAGAGTTTGGCAAGAGAAAAAAACCTGAGAGAGGCTGAGGAGCACCGAACCCAGCCTATCTCCTGTTTCTCCTGTGCTAGAAAATCCAGCCATTCCAGCAGTTTTGTGTGATGATTTGCAACAACAAACAAAGTGAATTTGGAGAAGATATAAGTGGAGAAGAGTAAGTCTTAGGGAAGCAACATTTGTTCCTTGGCAGGCCATCACTGTGATTTCTTAGCTTGGTTGAAATGTTCGAGGTTTAAGCTCTAGTGAGAAGTTGGCCAAGCCTTTTCCCTCAACACAGCTCCAGGTGCTTAGGCCTGGGAGACTCAGTGGTTTGCTAGTCACCGTGAGCCTCCTCAGAGAAGAGAAATCAGAGAGCAAGAGAGGTCATCCGGTTGGCCTTGTTCTGTGTCCTCCTTCCCTTCCGCATGTGAAGTTTCCAGGGTTACTTTTTTTCCTATTAACCATGCACAATTTTTGTCTCAGTGAGCCTTTCTCTGCCAGGAAACGTGGAAACTTCAAGCAGGAATTTATTTTGGCTCAGCTGTTATTAAAAATAAAAAAGAGAAAAATACTTCTGTAAATAGGTATGACATTTAAAACTGAAATAAACAGATTAGAGTATATATGTAGGGGTAGGGAGGACATGCCCTTTAAAATCTGAATAGTTCAGGAAATTTGGGGCTGTTTCTTAAATCAATAATTTTAGTGCTACTAAGAA
This sequence comes from Phainopepla nitens, assembly GCA_013400175.1. Lineage (NCBI taxonomy): Eukaryota > Metazoa > Chordata > Aves > Passeriformes > Bombycillidae > Phainopepla > Phainopepla nitens. Next base: position 100,767 of record VXBQ01014443.1, on the reverse strand, counting down.
AATGTCCGAACAAACTTATTAAAAATGAAACCAAAAAGCAGTTTCAGGACGTTCTACTGGGTTTTCATTTTCATTGTTTTAGTCAAGTGTCACATTCTGATAATCTCTTCTCCCACCCACCATATTTTCCAGAAGTCATTGTTCCAACAAAACAAAAAAAGCTTACTGTAAATTAGTTAATAAAGTTGGATGTAATTCTTTCTACTCTGTTGTGTCACGGGGTTGACTAATATAAAATCTTAATGTTAAAGGCAAAAAAAAAATTTCGTTGAGGACTTGAAATCCTTGGATGCTCTCTTTGGCACATAGTTGTTGAAGTAAGCTCCCTCCAGGTTGAATTGTTCACTTCCAAATGCACGATCAGGATGGTGAGTGTGGCAGCTTGCTGTGCCTTTCTCCCCCACGTTCCTCACCGCCCCCTCATCTTCAATCAGACAGCACAAAATTGAGTGTGAATTCTAAATAAAACAGAGAAAAAACACTTGGGTGATGTTCACAATGCAAAGTGCCATCATTTTGTAGGTGTTTAAGAAGTAGCTCATTAATTATCTTCCTAAGCTTGCAAGTACAGAAGGAAAATTTCACCACTGAGCCTAGAAAAAGAAGGGAAGAGAGCTGAGTTTTATATTGGTGTAGATTTTGTTGGGGTTTTTTTAAGAATTCATAGTAGTTTGCTGTTCCATAGCAATAGGAACTGTACTTCTTGTGGGAGGAGGTGAATGTGAATCGATCTATAAAATTTTTTTCTTCATCTTCCAAAACACTTCATAGCATATTAATAATACACTTAACTATCTGCATACTGCCATATTTGTTTTCTATTATTTATTTACTGAACAAACCTTCTCAGCTACTTGTAATAACTATGGGCTTTTGTATTAAAGTCAATGAGCTAAATTTGCAGTGTCAATACTCCAGGATATTTTTTTTCAAGAGCTGATTTCTTATCCAAGGGTATCTTGATGATAATCAAAAAAGGAATGCCAGATACTTCAGCCTCCTTTCTTTTATTTCCTGGGACAGAATGTATTACCTTTCTTGGAGGGGGAGAGAAACAGCATTTCAGGGTTTTTTCTTCAGATTTGGTGCTGATTACCATCTAGGACAAATATTTTAAAAACTCCAGCCCACCTTGAAGAGGGAGAAAGGAAGACAGTTTTGGTTGGGACTCTGCTTTGGGGGATTGATTAAAGATTTCACTATTCTATTCCCTTTCTGTATAAATTCAGTTCTTTTTCTCTGCTCCCTTTTACTGGATTTGTATGATCTGAGCAATTTTGACTTCTTGCAGTAGTCAGGGACAAGGGCAGTGCTGTCCATATGGTGGGTGAGCCACGGTGGGCAGGATGCCTGTGGGTGGGACCAGGAGCAGGGAGGCTGCAGCAGTGGTGGCCCTGCGGCCAGCCTCTCCTCTTGGCTCCTGGGACCAGATGGGGCAGGCATGGAGGAGGAGAGACAGAGCTGGCTGTGCTGGAGACAGGTTTTAACAAGTATTTTGGGACCAGCACAGTCCTGCTCCAAGCAGAAATCTTCTTGGAGAAGAGAAGCAGAGAGGAGCTTGAAAATGGCTGGTGTGGTTTGTAGGGTAACCAGGTTGGTGCTTAAAGCTGAGCACAGCCTCAGCAAGCTGGTGTGTGGCTGTGACCAGAAATTATCCCTTCATAATAATGTGAACTGTCCTTTCAGTACCAAACATCTCCCTGTCATGCCTGATTTCCTCACTGAAAACCTGCTTATTGGTCCCCTCCTTCCCCAAATCATTCCTTTGGATGATGTAGGGTAATCACTGCACCACTAACTTCCTCTGCTTAGGGCCTGCCTAAACCTGCCTAGGGCATGGTCAGTTTATGGAGAGATTGTTTATCCTCACTCCTGCCATCTTTGTCAGGGATAGCACATGGGCTGGAAAACACCCAAGTGCTCACTGGGATACTCTAGACCTAGTTTCTGACTCAGGTCTTGAAGGACAACGGGAGCAGGTAGAGGAAAACAGTAAAATGAATCACTGAAATGAGGTATTGGCTTAATATGAATATTTATCACCACCAATTTATAATTTGCCCAGAGAAAAGAATATGAACTCCCTAGGTGTGTTTGGTTTATAAGCCTCTTAAAGTTACTAAGCCCCTGTTCGTGGCTGCAGCACAGTGTAAACATGAAAAATGTAATATCTTTGTGCCTCTGCTGAAGTTTTGTGGTTCAGGTACACCTAGTTCTACATCAGCTTGCATTGACTAGCTTTTCAAAGGTGTTTTTCATTTTATGAATCCAATTTCTGGTGTTGTTTTTTCACTTTAAAGCTGCAGCTAGTACCATTTCATTTGGCATGTAAAAGTCAGGGCAAAAATAGAAAATTACTATGGAAAAAGAAGCTTACAAAGTCTGTAGAGCAGGGTCTAGCAAGAGAATTGTGGATTTTTAGGTTTTTTGGTTTTTTAGCACTAAGGCTCACTGATGCCATTATGACGGTTCATATGTTAGACTGACATTAAGACTTACTAAGTTCTTGGAAAACAAGTAAGCAAAAAATTAGTCAAGTTAGTGAAAAACTTTGGCTTTGCATTTAATGTTCAGTCATGCTAAAAGAGTGATTTTGAATTTGAAGGTATGATTTTGCAGTCCTGATGGAAGGAGATTTACAGAATAACATAAAAAGGCAGCTGCCCTTCAGTGTGGAAAAGCCCCAAGCTGTGTGTTAGAGTCGGTCCAGTTATTGCAGTATTACATGAAGATGCTCCAGCACAGGCAGGAGCTGGTGAGGAAGAAGTGGGCAGGGTGGCTGGAGGTGGTGACCCAGAGGCACTTTGTACTTTGGGCTGTACATGCTGGAGGGATGACAGTGTTTGGGCAGCCTGGGTTTTAAAGACAGGTTGGAAAATCAGGGCAAGGTTTTAAAGAAAACACAAAATCAAGTGAACTCCCACAAGATACCCCAGCAGAAAAATTCCTTGTGTGTAAATTTACTGAGAGGCTGATATTTACACATTTTGCAGTCAATACCTGCTCCTTAGCAGACAAACATTGCCTGCTGTTTTCCAGTTAATAGAAATGTGCCACTGTCGATTCCCGTTCGCTTGAGTGATCTGGGAAAAGAGCAGGAATAGTGAAGTGACAGTGTTGCTGATTTGATGGAAGTTATCAGGGGAGGTGAAGATGAAGATGCAAATGAAATTGCAAAGGATTTCAAAATGACATTAGGTTGCTGTGCAACCAAATTGCAAAAATGACAAATGAAATTCAGCGCAGATAAATGTGAAGTGATGTCCATAGGAAAATTATTCAAACTTTTCATTTAAATTGAGTTACTTGTTACCACTTGGGCATGAGATCTGGGGGGTCATGTATTTGTGTGGCAAAGTCAACTATATACTTGCTAGCTGTCAAGAAGGAAATAAAGAATTAAGAATATTTATGGCAGTAGGACAGAAAAACATACCTGTCATGGTAGCATCTGTGGTGTGCCTTCATCTCTAACAGTGGGATTGATTCTGATGTCTTCTTTCTAATTGTCATTCCCTTCTTCACTTCCACCTCCAAAGAGGATGAAATAGCACTGTGAAAGCTGCAGAGGTCATAAGTCTATTGAACAGCTTTTGTGTAAGGAATGACTTCAGTAGATGAGGCCATTTGAAGTTTGAAGAAAGATGTGAAAAGCTTACATGGATTTATTATGAAATGCTTACATGGAGCTTGCATGATACTTGGACAAACTAATGTAGGAATAATCTGCGGGACACATGAAGTTCAAGTGAGCTCCTGGGGCTCACTTCAGAGCTGCCTGGTTTCAAAATCTGCAACTTGCTCTTCTGCTTTTCCCTCAACTTATGCTGTCAGCTGCTGGAGGCAAGATGTTGGGCTGGACTTTTGGCTTGACTTGTGGGCTTTTGATTTTTTTTGGGGGGAGGAGGTTTGTTTGTTTGTTTTTGTTAGTCATCAAAAATGTCCTTTTTCCTTAGCCAGCAGTACTGTTTATTGTCCATCTTAATATCAGGTAATTATAAGAACTTCAGTATCCAAAGCCCTAAGATCACATATTCTAAACCATTTCCATAGAAACTTTAGAATCTCAGTAAAGTGATAATTTTTAGGGTATAGCTAGGCTTAAGAAAATTAATCTCTGCTTAAACAGAGTTGTTAGTGCTGTAGGTTCCTCATGCTACTTAACCTGATGTCTGCCCTGTAAACTCGATAGTGTTTGAGGAAGTCCAGAAATAGAAGAAGAAATTACAGAGAAGTTTGACCCCTCAGAGAACTTGCAGAAAGCCTCTACACTGTTGTCTCAGGTGATGAAACACCAACTCTTGGTGTTGTTCTACCTGTTGAACCAGTTTTGTGCCTTTTTGTGTTGGGCAAGCCCTCCCTCACCAGCCATGCAGCTGAGAACGAGTGCTTTCAGAGTACCACAAAGATGCATGGAAACTTTTTTCCTCTCTTAGGCTGGGGAGTGACTCGCTCCACTGTTTGTTGCTTTGGTTTAGGATCTGTATTTGAGAAAATACAGAATTTAACAAAATTTTTTGGGCTCCACATATTATCATTTTGACATGTATCAAATGAGTGGAAAAGCTGTCAGTTTGGTTTGTTGTTGGTTGGTTTTTTTTTTTAATGGCCTCAGTTATTTCACTGGCATTTATTTAATTTTTATATCAGACTTAAAAAAAAATATATATATATATATTTAAAATTGATAACCATACCTTTTTCCAATTTGGGGACAACAGATCATAGGCCAGTAAACCTGCCAAGGGAGGGAACCTGTCTCATTGCAGAAGGTATGAAGGTGCTCCTAGCTGCAGGCTGGAGAAGGTGGTGAACTAGAGCAACTCATGGCTTTAATATTTTAACTTCTAACACTGATATTGGGTTAAGTATAGAAAAAACACCCAGAAAGCCAAAACCGAACCTCCTCGAAACAGTGAATACCCTAGAGGCTGTTAAGTAATTATTATGCAGATTTTAGTGATAATAATCACCCTGTCCTAGGTAGGCAGCTGAAATTTGGCAGTGGGGCAGAACAGTGCCCTAGGATCAGCATAGTGATGGGGTAATTATTGTGCTAGATGGCTAATTAGGAGCTATGCAAATGGTATGCAATCAGTACTTGTGTTTGTAATTCGGTACCGGAGGGAGACAATGTGTAAAGGAATTATCTCTGGCGACTCAGCTGGGTGCTCTCAGAAGCACACACAGGGTGCAGGATCACCTGGCTTTGTGGGGCAGGTGGAAAAGGAACTAGCCCTGGCAAGTGCCACCCTTGCATGTTGGCTTACGCAGGGTGAGAAGGTGCCAGGCAGGAGGTATTTCTGAAGATACTTCACCTACACTTCTGAAATTTTATGCTTGGCAGCCACTGTGCCTCTCCCCACAGGTGCCTCGCTGTTTGCTATGTCCTTCTGTAAGGCAACAGTCATCCAAAAATTCTCTTCCTCCCCACCCCCTCCTGTGCTCAGTTTTTAATGAGTTTAAAAGCCTCATAATAAAAATTCAAATCATGTAAACAAACAAACAAACAGGAGATTGAAAGCTCCCCAGTCACAAATAAATGACGCTGGGACCGAGTTTGGGTTCATATGTAAAGTGCTTATGTAATTTATGCACATACACCTTGTCAACCTCATCAAGAGCCCTTACCATACTTGAGTAATATATGTGATGGTAAGGATAAAGCCATTATATATTTAATTTATGTACACCCTTTGCATTGTCTGTTTTATTGTATATACAGTACAGCAGATCATTGCTGATACAGCTTTAAACTGGAGATTATAGACTGTATTTTCAAATATACAAGCCTCTTTTCTCTTAAAATGAGGAATAATAAAAGGAGGATTTTCATTTTCTGTTTTCAACAGGGTTATATAAAGTATCTGTCATGAGTTCTTCATTTTTAAATGCAAGTAATTATATAGGGCAGGGAGTATGATGAGCATTCAAAGTTGACATTAAAATGAAAATGCATCAAATTTTTCTGAACAACTGACCAAACAGGTCATTAGGCAAGGTTATAATGACTAGTAGAACATTTAAAAATTGTTTAAAATCTCATTTTAGATGTTTAAAAAATAGTTTATTGTTCTTAATAGGATGACTACTGCTGCATCACCCTACAAGAGTTTTGAATTTACATAATTTTTAAGAGGTCTTTTTGACCCTCTCACTTACAGCTGTACAGACAGTCTTCAGACCCAGTAGTACTGGACAAACTTGAAATTTGATCTTTTTTACCTTGCATTTTTGATAGGCTGGGGACATCCGTGCTCTCAGTTATCAGGCTCAGCATTTGGCAACTCACTCGGCCGTGGTGCTGTGATTCTCTAAGCCCCAGCTGGAAAGGAGAAACCACAAAACAAACCATATGCCAAAAAGTGTCAAGTTCCCACAGTATGAAATTACAAAGATGAAGAGACTGTCTTTCCTCATCTGATCTCTTCCTTTTAATCTTGAGTGTTCCTCATTAAGGTGGAAAAAGGAAATGTATGGGGACAGAAGAGTGGCTTCTAATTAAAAGTAGATTTAAATCTGAGTGAGAAGAGTGCCTCGTCCAGTGGGTTTCATGAAATGCCTTCTTGCTGCTGTCTGCCAGCTTTGAAGGTGTTCTCTTTGTGGCAGGAGGGCGGTGGTGGAAACTTGGGGCCATCAACGGCATCCTCAGCTGCCTGTGTCTGCCAGCCCTCGCAGCCCTGGGTGCAGGGTCCCCTCCTGCAGCACGGAGGGACAGCGCTGCCATGCCCAGGGTGCAGTCGGGACCCCAGCTGGGCTGGTTGGGTTTCAGGCTGGGAGGCTCTCCTGCGGTGCAGGGACATGCAGGGGCCTGCCGAGCCTCCGCGCTCCCCGGGGAACGGCAAGAGGCAGCATCCCACCGGCTGCACCGCCTCCCAATTAACCTAATGGGCTCCTTGTACAGACAAGACTCTGGGGTTTTGGGTTAGGGTTTTTTTCTTTTTTTCTTTTCCTAATTAGCTGGTTAAAGGAAGTCTTGGGATTCATCTTAGTTAACCAAAACACATTAGGACTACGGCGTTCTTGTTTTAGCAGGTTGTAAAGAGCCTTTCCTCCTCCTAGCAAAAGGGAAAGACAAGCATCACAGCCCCCTTGCAGTGGAGCGTGGGCGCTTCTGCATGCTCCCCAGTCCCAGGTGGGTACCCACAGCTGCAGGCGGGGTGCCTTGGGATTAAACACCGCCTCCTGTGCCAAGGGAATCTGCCATCTGGGAAATGCTCCAAGCTTGCATCATCTTTGCGTCGTTTGTTGGCTTCATGTTGCTGCCCTTCCTGCCCTGCCTGCGCTGCATGGGCACTGCTGCTTGGAGCATGGGTCTTCCCTCTGGGGGAGGTGTGAAATGGCTCAGATGGGATGTGGGGCTGGGCTCAGGTCCTCCGTGTCAGGTCTGAGCCCTGGAGATATTCAAGGCCAGGTTAGATGAGGCTTTGAGTGGTCTAGTGAAAAGTGTCCTTGCCCATGGCTGGGGGGCTGGAATTAAATGATCTCTAAGGGCTCTTTTCAACACAAACCATTTTATGATTCATAAGATGTGCCACTCTGCACCACCCGTCTGGTGCTCAGGGTAATTTTTTTATTTGTTTGTTTAATTTATTTAATAATTAATGCCTTCAGGCACACTTCTCATCCAATGTAATGTGAAGCACTTTGTTACTTGCACATTAGTCTGGCAGATTTCAGTAGTCTGAAGATGGAGATTTCCATGCAGGGACTTGGACTCTTTTCACTTACTCTCTGAATTTAAGTAGTGGTGGAAAATGCAGCATTTTGTACTTTGATCAGTGTTTTTCTTAAGCTGTGCACACCCCTCTCCCCCCCAAATAAAAATGCAATGACAATTATTTTCAGTAATACTGCCAGTGCATGCAGACTGATTCATTAATGTACTTCAGCTGAAGAATATTTTGTCACTTTGATTTTCTTTTCTGCCCCTGATCTAGATGATCAATGCGAGAAAAAAATAATTGAAGTGACATTTTTCTTTGTGTCCATCTTAAAACCAATGCAAAGTGATTTTCTAAATTACTTTTCAAATGTCTTCTGACACAATGAAGTAAGAGAGAGTGCGATTTATGAGAAGGCAAGAAGATGATCTGCTGCCGTCTGAAGCTGCTTTGCAGGAGGTATTTTTAGGATGACTCAGGCCTAATAAGGCCTGAGAATTGTTCTTGTCTTTAACTGAAGGGAAAAAATATGCTGATATTTTCCTTCCAGTTGTTTTTGGTTAAATATTTGAAGATATGACTCTAGCTTTTCAGGCAAGATATTAAGCTTGTATTTTTAAAAGTTTTGATGTCATAGTCTGTTCTCAGTTTCCAAAATGGTCTAAATCTGCTAATTTTCCACTTACCCATAAACAGAGTATTTGTGATTAGAAAACCAAACACAACAAAACACTTACTGTTTTAAATCAGCAATTGTACATGCTAAACAAGAAGCCAGAAAATTCCCGTGTTTACAGTGATACAGACACATGCAAATATGTGCAATTAAAAATACTCATATTTGGGTGTTTTGCAAAAGTTGAATCAACTTTTCACACCGACCACTCCCCTGTAAGCTTTCCTGGAGGCTTGAAAGGAGGTCTTCCTCAGTGACTTCATTCTTCTGTGTGTTGTCATTGTATGGGGTGGGGTGACTTGTTCAACAGGACAAAGTCATTTTATTATGCTGCTCTAGGGACACTTGTGAGTGGGGAAAAAGAAACAAAAACAGATGAAAAAAAACAAAGCCCACAAACACCCAACTAGAAGATATATCGTGCTCCAGCTTAAATTGTTGTCAGAAGTTACTGGTTTTATATTTTGCCAACCTTTTCAGTATTTCTGCTTTCCCTGCTGAAATCCCTAAGCCTTTATTTTCCTTAACTCACCATATAGTAAGGTCTTTAAAATTTTTCTGAAAATTTGTAATGCATATCTAATACATAGAATACTGGATATATTCAAGGTTTTATATATTAATGGGATAATCTCTTTGTAAAAAAACCTATAAATTACATTTTACTTGTGAATTAATTAAAATCTGTGAGGTTATATCTTTCAGTGGAGACCAAAAATAGAGACTGTAAAGCTGTTGAAAAATCTTGTTTATTTTTTCGTTTTAAACCCCACCACAGCACCACCATATCTAATTCAGACTGTTGGTATACTTGTAATGATCTATCACAGCGGGAGGTGTGTAAAACAAGAAGCGTATTTTACTGCATGCCAGTCTCCTTCCTTGTGTTCCTAAAAGGCACAGTTACATTATATATTTAAAACCTCAAGGAATTTGATGATATTTCTACACAGCAGATACCTGCTGGGAGAGCTGTGTTGGAGAATAACATGAAAAGGTTTCATGCTGGAGTAAGAAAAGCCATTGTGCACATGGTGTTTCATTTTCTTTTACACATATGCAGGTATGTGTGTGTATATATAATTTATATATGATAGAGAAATAAAACTGTGACATGATGGTACTTGTGATTTGTGTTTTTGTGGCATGCACCTGCCTAGGATAGCCAAGAGCTGGCTCTGTGGCTCGTTGCACTGCTGTCACATGGAATCTCCATTCTCTACAGCGATGCATATGATGATTTCCTCTTTCATGGTGCCTCCACATTTTCCCCTCTAGTAAGTGCTTGGTGAGAAGTGTCCCATCTTCAGTGAGAGTGTGTCTGTCACTGTTACTTGCTTCTAGATGTGTGCTACTGCAGGAGGCTGTCTGCTGAGGGCTGGGGCCATTAGGATAGGTCTTACAGTAAAGTAATCAAGATACATGCTATTCTGGCACTTAGGGGAAATGAAGAGGGTGCCATACCTACCATATATTAGAAATTCCCATTAGTTAAATTACTTTCTCTTACCCTAGTAGAAGTAGATAATATTTCAGTGATAAGGAAATTTTTCCTTTGTAAAATGTTCAGATTAGACAGTATCACAGGTTTAATTCTGAAATAATATTAAACCAAACAATTATAGGATTGGATAATATTTGCAATTAATAGAGGACTTCTTGGTTTTCAGTTCCTCCTGGGCTTTACAGATGATTTTTGTGTGGTGTATTTTTGTTTATAAAGTGTTTTCAAAGGTGTGTACCATTAGAGCACCTATAATATAATTAAGACAGAATATGGTGTGTTGTCTGAAATAATTTTCCTTAAGAATGTTTGACATACAGCTAATTTAATGGCACACAAGAGTAGGAGGTGACTGGATAATATAAATTTGATGTAGTTAGCAAGTTATTGCTGGCGTACGCGCGAGTTGGCAGAAGACCTGCCTTTTGGTGTTGCTGGGGTACTTGGCTCTAAGCCTGCTCTTGCCACCTGCTCCACAGCCCTTAGGGATAACCCAGTTCTTGCCTCCAGCCTGAAACACAGCGGTTTGTCAGGCAGTTGCCTGTGTAGGATCTGTAGCTGTAAATGCGGCAGGGCGGGAAGCAACTGCCGCAGATTTTGTACGATGGTTTGCACATGCCTTGGTGCAATAGCCTGAGCAGGCAGCGTGTGATGCTGACCATCAGGAGGATGTAGGCCCTAACAAAACATTTAGCCCCAAACTGATGTTAATACCCACACCTCATTTACAGTCCAGATCACTGCTTTTGGTTTCCAGCACCAACACCAAGGTTTTTCGGTGTTCACAATGTTCAAAACTGTTCTGCACAGAGATACTGCCATAGGTATGAAGGAATATACACAGCAAATAGAACTCCTTGGGGAAAATGTATCAGGAGAGGCAGGAAGTGTAGGAGACTTTCTGGCTGTGTACCAAGCACCTGTTTACCTAGCTATTATTTTTGTTATCTGTGGTTCTTTGTTTGGGATTACAGTCTGACAAAGAAATGGTTGGAAATTACTGATAGGAACTGATTTTTTTTTTTTTTTCCAATAAGAGTTACAGAGCATTCAGTTAAGGAGATCAAAGCCTTTAATCTTTCTGGCAATCTCATGTAGCGTGATTCCAAAATACTTAAGTAATTTTTCTCTAAAAAGTAGGATGATTGAGAATTTAAATGCATATCTTTCTTGTAGCATTTATGTGAAATATGTGAAATAATTATTTTAATAATAAAACTACAGTCATCTGTGTACTTAGATGTAAGTTTTGTTGACAAAACATTTATTCTCAGAGCAGTAACACCATATATTGTGCATTAAATATATCTCTAAGCATAAGGGAAGTGAGTTTGAGAGCCAAATTATAGGTTTGATTTCTTGTTGCCTTTTGGTAAAACCTACAGCTCCATTTACATGGGTAGTTTGTTGATATTTTTTTTTTCCTGTGTGTTCATGTATTTTATCAGCTGTCCTGCAACTTTGTAAATTGCTTATTCCATCACCTTTCTGTAAAGCAGCAGTGGGAAGACCATGTAAGATTGCTAAATACATTTTCCTCTGATAGTATTAGTGGCATCTGTATATAAAAGATGCTTTGTTTACATTTCCTCTTTTTTTTTTTTGAAATGGTTATTTACATCCCTTTCTATACAAAAAAAAAGTATTAGCAAATTTAGTATTTCAGCTGTAGTATTTAATCCAGGAAAGCATTAAATATCTAGTCTTCTGTGTTTAAAATAAGCCTGCATAACTGACTTGGTAAAGAGATGGTGAAGGATTGTACTCTTTTTTGAGTTGTGTTTGTCTTCAGCAGACAGTAAGTCAGTACAAAAGAAAATGTGATAAAACTTTCCTTTAAATATATATATATGTATGTCTTACTAACCCCAGGGGAAGCCGGAAGAAGTTTGGCTTTTAAAATTGCAGTGGTAGCCTTTCTCATGAGAAGCTCCGGGAGTCTGCTCAGTTAGCACCTGTGTGAGATGTTCTGGTTCATTCTCTGGGACAATGTAGAAATTACTGAGCTTTAATGAGAATGGAAACCTGGTACTTGTTCTGAAAAACATATTCAGAACCAGAGTGAGCTCAACAAAACTCAGTCTTAAAAGCTGCAAGACGGGTTTGATTCAGTAATTATTTGGTTCTGCTGAGGAAATGATCGAAAAACTATCAGACTTCAACTGTGAGCAAATGGTTCCAACATGCTTGAGTGATCCAGCTGATAAATAATAGAGAAGTCATTTAAACTCACTTATTAAAAATTGTGTTGAAGGGAGAGCCATTTTTTGAAACCTTATGTTGTATAGAGAGGCTGAGTAAAAGTCAGACTGAGTAAAGCCTCCGTGCTTGTAAAGAAAAAGGTGAGGACTTTGCAGAGCTGTCATCCTCCTCCTGTGTATGGCAGCCATGAAGTCTGGCATTTCTTGAGTTGTACCAATAGAGTCTGAGAGATTTAGGATGAATCCAGTTACATTCTGTTTTTTTAATGTAGTTCAATAGAAACTGGCCCCACCAGGAGAAATAAAGAAAAAAATACTACAAGGAAAATAGGTTTTCACAGGTATTTTAGAAAACGATGGTTTACATCTGAAAGCCCCGTTCCAAGCTCAGGTCTTGCTCAGTCAGGCCATAGTTTGATGCTCAGAACATGAAGAGAGAGAGCTCAGCCTCTCTCAGTGCTACTGCTTCTTACCAACACAACCTTTTATCCTGAACCCACTCAGAAGACTGTTTGCTACCAAAAGAAAATCCGTCTCAAATTTTTCTTCACTCCAGTTGCACATTTTCTTGCTTCTTGCTCTGCACAAGCAAACATGCACACGTGCAGAACAAGGAACTCCCCCCTTTCCATGGGATCTTCTGTGCAACAGCAGGTGAAGCACAACTCTCTCCCCAACACCAGTGTGTCTGAGGGGCAGCAAGTGAACGGCAAAGATAGAATGGGAGTTAAGACTCAGGGTCTCTTGCTCCTGCTCTGTGTGTGTGGGAATTTCTGGTCCTTTCACAGAGGAGTAAGATGGGGGCTTCCACTCGCCCACTGCAGCTCCCTTGTGAGACTATTGGCTCCATTGCTTCACTTAGCAAATCCTGTTTGCTGTTCTTCTTGCTGTGTTTAATGCAACATTGACTTGCTCTAACAGCATTTTTCAAAAATGTACTGAAATACTCTGTAATGCACCATAATACCTATTCCAAAGAGTCCCCTGACTGCACACATTATTATAGATGGTAGTAAGCTACAGTGGGATTAGCTGTTGACTGCAGATCCGATGCCAGTGCTTTTCTTTCTGTGGTTCCGTGTAATTTAACATGTCAATAACCTCCCTGGTAAAGCATGATAAAATTTATAGGTTGTGTTACTCATAATGAACCACATAGTTACACATGAATGATATCATTCCTAAATATAAACAGATATTTCAAGACTGATTTCAGTAAATGACTTTCTACAATCTTGCCTTTTTATGTATGTATTTTAATAGTGACCTCTTTTTCTTGCAGACAAAATTGAAGAAGCACAAAAACAACTTAATGGAACAGAAGACCAACAGAGAGGTAATAACAACCCCCTAAAATAAAATAGGAAATAAATAAAGTACTGTGATCCTAGAGGCTGATCCGAAGCCTTCCTGTGTCAGTGAAAAGACTTGGCTGGACTGGGTACTGGATGAGGCCCCTGCCATGTCTGTCTGCAGATCAGGGGCTGTGTCTGTAATGTCCCACTTCAGCTGAGACACAAAGGCTTTGTTTTAACCACTCAAGTAGCTGCCTTGACCTTGATGAGATCGCTGAAGCTATAGCATCAGGGACATGCACATTGCTGACCACAGCCTGTGCTAACCCTTGGTTTGTTGTGTGATTTACCTAATCATTAATAACCGTACTTGGTTTATGGTGAGCAATATGTGATGATTTCCAACAGATGCTGAGGAAGGAGACTGATCATCACAGCTCATTTTAGAAACAGACAACCTGTAACAGATTTAATCTGTGTGTTAGAGCTTAGAAAGCTGGTGCAAAGTCATTGCATTTCAAGAATGCTGACTGCAGTGATATGTGTTTGGTTGTGTGAGAAATCTCATCTGCATACCATGGGGATGCCCAGACACAGAGTGGCGAGCCCAAAAAGAACTTAGCCAGGTTACTGCTGAGCCCATCATGGGAGAAGCATGAGAGGTCATCTGCACAGCTTAGAGGAGCACAAGGGCAGGAAGAAACCCAAATTAAGGGCTCAGAGAAAGAGTGATCCTACCCAGTCTTCTCTCAGGCTTGTGCCTGCAGAGCCCCAGCCCGTGTCCAGGAATGAATCTGTCACCATGCACAGTTGGGGAACAGCTCTGCAGTTCACTTTTTGGACTAACAGTGTTGCTAGCTGGGGGTGTGAGACACATTGGAGGACACAGGGGAAAAGCTTTTGGGGATTGTGTAATGTTCTGTACTGGCAACTGGAGTGGGGCTGCAACCTTGAGGGCTGATATGTCCAGGTGCAGCAGCTGAGGAGTCTGGGATCCAGGGGTGGCTGCTGGGCAGACTGAGTTTCTGAGCCAAGCTGCTGCTGAGATCCACCTTGGATGCACAGATATGTTTCCATTAGTGGACCTTTGACCAGCTTAGCCGGATCAAGGAGCAGGATGAGGTAGGAGTGCTCAGAGTGTCTGTCCAGGATCTGTGTGTCCAGCCATATATATGTGTGTATGTATGTTGGGGGGGGGGTGGTATTTGATCTGTGTATATATCTTTCTTGGGAAAATATTTTCAGCCTTGCTACTGGTTGGACCTGGGGGCATGGAGCAGGAGCAGTCTCACTTCTCTTGGGCTGCTGGATTTAGCAGATGAGATATTCTCTAGTATCTGGTGTCAGTGCTTGGATTTTTCGGGGCAGGCATTCACCTCTCAGTGGTAGTGAGCTGCCTATCTGGCCTGTGATACATCTGTGAACAGTGCTGTAAATGGTTGATGCTCTGTCCTGGAAGGTTTATTGTCTTTCAAAACAATGAACTTCAAAACTTTTTGAAGATTAGAGAGCAGAAGTTGGATCCAGGTGGATCTCGGCGAGGTCTCTCCAGCCCAGCATTTGGCCTCCAATGGAGGGAGTAGAAAATAGTGTACTGTTTAAGGACACCTCATAAACCTGGCCACTTTCTTTTGCCTCTTCCCCTTATGAAGTCCACACACATTGAATTTAGCAATGTCTGCCTCATCCCTTTGTTATCTAGACATTCATGGAGCTGTTATCTCTGAGTACAGTTGATTAAATGCTGTTTGCACCCAACATTTTCTGGCAGCAAACTGCAGTAGTTCACTAGCAGTCACATTAAAAATACATTATTTTATCTTTTCTCCTCAATTTCCGATTTTTCTTCCATTTTCAACAGGTGTGCCCTAGCTCAAGCACTGTGAATCGTTAAATAGCTATTCTACACTCACCTAATCCACTGCCTTCCTGATGTTATAAATCTTGTCCATATTTTGCTCAGTTTTCTTCTCTCCAAACTTGTAGCTGGTTTCATATTTCAAGATGTTTAATATAAACTCATATGAGTACCAGGACTGTGATGTTGCTCTGTGTATTTGTAAAAGGTGGAAGAGATAAAACGTAAGTGGCTAGATAGCAGACCTTCAAATTTTTGCAGAGACTTTAAAACAAACTAGACTTTCTATTAAATTATTCTATTCTTATGTATTTCTTTTTGGTGTATCATAGATAGGTGGTATTGTCATCCAAATGTGAAAAACTGGGCATGTAAGGTATAGCTATCTGTTCTCGTTGCTGTTGGTCTCACAAAAGTAATACTGCTCTGGATGATTTTTTGTGATGGATGTGTTCTAGCTAAAGATGAGCTAACCTCTGCCTTTCAGGCATTTGTTCTCACGAGTGGTCCAGTAACATTTTTGCATAGGGGAAGATAAATTCGCTAGGGTAAACTTAGCAATGTACTCTGAAAGGATTGAGGTTACAGAGGTTTAGGTGATGGCAGCACTCAGCTTTCAAGCATCTCTGAATCAAAGAGAGATTTTACTTAATTTTTGGCTTCTAGCCTAAATTCTTATGACTAGAAATCAAAAAATAAATTTTTACCTTGAAAACTGATATAGAAATAACTGAGGTAATAAAGTCACTCTTTTCAAATTAAAACTGTCCTCTGCCACTGTGGGGTTTTTTTTAAGTTTGTTAAATGCCTGAATAGATGACATTCTTGGTAATATGAAGTAAACAAAATTATTTATTTGAAGCTTTAGACTCTGAAGGCCTCTGAAAAAAAAGAATATACATGTTTTGAGCTAAACAAGTAAACAAAAATATGCACATATTCACATAAGTTATTATAAATAACAATTCATGTAACAATTCATGTGAAGTATGATTGCGTATTTTTCCTCTTGGTTAATTTATTTTGGTTTTCAGTTCATCTAGATCACTTTAGATTTGTTTATTTCCTATCTGAAATGATTAAGAAATGTAATTTTGTGGAATTTATCATAAGTTAACTGCTGCTCTGTCAGAGGAGCTGTCAGTGCCACAATGTATTTGTGGGGAGGAGTTTTTCATAGCTTATTCATGATGAGTTTCTACTGAGTAGCATTGTACACCAATCAGTCATAACTTTATGCATGTGTGGGATTTAAGTTGAATTTAATTGACTACAGAAATACATGTATTTAACACCTCATTTTGCCATTAGCTGTAGTAATCTAATTAAGTGCAAATTGGAGTAGGACTCAAGCACAGATGAGACAGTAAATGGGCAGACATAGTGTTCAAGTTTGCACTTCGGTTATTTAGTATAAAGTTGCAACTGCTTTTTTTATTTTTTGAAGTGATAGTCCGCAGATTACTCAAATGGCCTTGATTCAAATAACCACTTGAGACAAGAAACCTGTTCGTTAGAGGCTCTGCTCAGCTTCCTGCTCAGAGAGTGTGCAAGGTGGTTAATTCTTGTGTCTTTTCATTTTCTCTCTGCTGCCCAGTTGCCACTCTGAATTTTCAGGAGGAGAAACTGCTTCTCCTTATTTTGCTTCTATCTCCCAATGCTCTTTTACACCCTGTGTGTGCCCCTACTTTGGGGCTGAATTCCATCTTCTGACACATGTACAGGATTTAACTAGTGTGATCAAGAAGGTCTTGCTCCACATGGTGTTCTTTAAAATCTGGAAGGGATGATGAACTTGAACGACACAAAATCTCTCCTTGAGAATGCAGTGAAAGTTTTCTGTGATGTGGGATTCAGTGGATATTGTGGGCTGGAAAGCATTCAGGTGAATGCAACTGCTTTATCTTTGATGTACCAGTGGCTGTCCTCCTAAGGAAGCCATTCCAAGGATGTCTCTCAGGGTTCTCCCTTCCAAACAAGTTAAGTCAAGTTCTGTCACATTGTGGTCAATCTGACCACAGAGGCATCTGATTTGGTCATCCTCAGAAACAGTCCAGCCTCTGAAGTGCTGTAAGCTTTGTTTCCTGCTTTATTCATTGCAGCAGTTGTTTGCCTGTCACAGCACTCTGGGTCCTAGGTACATCAGCGTCACCAGCACTGCCATTGTGTTCCTTAGGACTAGTGGAACTAACTTGGCTGTCTCCATACTTGGTGTCAGCAATGCTGACTGCCACCTAAATATCTCTCTCTCTCTGCTTTTGAAAATGTTCGGGGAACTCAGGTTGGTGTCAAACTCTAGCAGCACCAAGATGTGCCAGAAAATGGATGAAAGATTTCCAAAAGGACCATTTCATGGCCTGATGTATACTCTGTATTGCCTACCAATCCTGGGGTCTGTCGGGCTGTCAGGACTCCTCATTTCAGGTAAGTGCTTCTTGCCATGTCACAGCCAAAAGGATCAGTGATAAATTTCTGGGTAAGATGGAAGATGGATTTTTTCGTTCTCCTTTTCATTCGTGGCTGTTGCTGTGTCCTCAGACTGTAGGGTGGTCTGGGATGGACTGATGCATATGTTCATCAGCCTCATTGCAGTTTAGGCTTGCAGGCTGTCCTGGTTGTTTGTCAGGTATGAAGTCATCCCTCTGAATAAGCTGCTGCTTATTGTTTGGTTGAGTTTTTGACTTTCTACAGTATCAAAGTTTAACTCCAGCGGGCAGCTAAGCCCCACGCAACCACTCGCTCACTCCACTACAGTGGGATGGGGGAGAGAGTCACAATAGTAAAAGTGAGAAAACTGGATGAATATAAAGACAGTTTAATAGGGAAAGCAAAAGGCACTCAAGCAAAGCAAAACTAATAACTCATTCACCACTTCATATCAGCAGGCGGGCGTTCTTCTATCTCCTGGAAAGCAGGGGTCCACTGGCAAATGACATCATTCCTCCTGTCCACCTCCTTTCCTCCTTCTTCCCCCAGCTTTATATGCTGAGCATGATGCTATATGATCTGGAATATCCCTCGGGTCAGCTGGGGTCATCTGTCCTGGCTGTGTCACCTCCCAGCTCCTCATGCACCCCCAGCCCACTCGCTGGTGGGGTGGTGTGAGGAGCAGAAAAGGCCCCACAGTGCAAGCCGTGGTCAAAAGTAATAAAAGCATCCCTGTGTTACCAACCCCGTGTCCAGCACAAATCCAAAACACAGCTTCGTATGAGCCTCTGTGAGGAAAATTAGCTCTCTCCCAGCCAAAATGAGCGCATGCCGGAGAGGGGGAGATGGATGTACTGTCTGTACCTATTCAATAGGTAGAATTTTAAACAGGCTACTGATTGTCTCTGTAGGCCGTGTATGATATAACAAATCCATCCTGAGCTCATACTTCCATAACCTTTTTAAGGATATTCAGGCATCTGCCGGTCTCTTCTCCTAATTTCTTCCCAGAAAGGTATCTCTCTGTCTAACTTCAAGGAAAAGCCTTTTTTTTGTTTGTTTTATGGGTTTGAGGCTTTGTATTACATGCTACCTCAACAATTGCAGGTGACTTTATTCAGACAAAGCATGGGAAGAGTTGCATCTTGAATATCACCTTTCCTTCAAGGTCTGTGCTCCATAGCATGAACAAGGAGGATCCATGTTCTGGTGGCTCAGTTTGTTGCAGCACACCTAGTCTCAGCCCCCAGAAAAGGCAATGCCATAAATAGCAGAAAGGAATAAGCTGTTACTTAAGTTTCAGATCAGTTATGTTTGTCCCTTGCAGTTTGCCAGTTCTGATAGTGAGTACTCATTTTGGAGTACTCACTTGAGTTAAAGGGTCTGTGCTAAGGTCTATTTAGCACCTGTTTGAGTCTGTCATTTGCCTATCAGTCAAGTTGCTGTAGTTTGTCACTCCATTCTTTCCACATTCCTTAAAGAGCTTTTTCAGTTTCTTGTCTTCAGCTGGAGATGCAGGAATTTAAATACTAAGCTGTTCATTCTTCTGTGTCATCAGTTTCAGATGTTCAGCATAGCTGTTCACTTTCTAGTCTGTGAAGGTGAATTTCTAAGTTGCTCTCACTTACTCCAGAGGCCAGTTGCGGCAGTTGTGTCTTGAAAGGGTAGCATTCCCTTTCAGAGGTACCACAGGTTTGTCCCTAAGACAGTATCAGAATTTCACCCAGATCAGCTCTCTTTCTAGAGTCTTATGCTTTGATATTGGTAGAGTCTCTTCACATTTATCTTGAGATACAGAAGCATTGTTGGCAGGTGCGAGAGTTTTGCTTGACTTGATCAGTGATTGTTCAAATGGCTGGAGGTTCTGTCAGTGCTCACTGAGAAACTACCTCAACAGAACTATTCAAAGCCCTGGTTTGGACTCCAGCAAGTCCCAAGCAACTTCTGGGGTGCTGTTGAAGTACACCTTTACTTCCAGCCTCTTGTCATGGATCTGCCTGAAGCCTCCATCATTATTTTCAGTGGATGCTGCTCTGTCTCTGAAGCCTAAAGGTTGAAGCAGTGTTTGGTGGAGTGGCTCTGTAGTCACTGTCTGCAGAACATGATTCTCCATTTGCTTCCTTCAGTCACAGTGTAGCTGTGTGGAGCCACCCATGGAGTGAGCGGACCTTTGAGCTGTCGTGCATAGAAAGAGAAAAGAAAGAAGAGATTGCGTTCACCACCAGATACTCTCTGAGATGCACAATCCACATGCACATATGTTCCCCTCCCACACTTGCAGTCCCCTCAAAGCAATGTGTTGGCATGGAGGAGAGGCAACCAAAATTAAATGCCCTTTACCTTGCTTGCCCATCTGCTGTTTTTTTAACTGGAATGTTATTTTTCTTGTAAACTGAACAGCACAGAGATTTGAGTGAGAAGGTTTGTTTTTATAGATGTGAACATGAGACTTTAGTTCACAAATATAACTTCTGCTGCAGATTTATGGTAGACATACTTTGTATCTTCAGAATTCTTCCAAACCGCTGTATCATCCCTCTTGTAGAACGAATATGTGTTGTTGACGAAATTATGGAGGGAGTTTGAAATAAATTATAATAAATATACCTACACTCTGCTTAGATAAACCTTAAAGATTGCTGCTGTTTTCATGTTGTCATGTCCCAGCTTACAGACTACTCTCACCAGCCCACCATCTAGCCCCAAAGGAGCAGCCAGATCCCTTCCCTCCTTTTCCCTCCTCACAGGCACTCTCATTCCTGCCTTCTGCCACTACACCTCTCCAAAAAAGCAGGTGGGAGCACTGCTTGCTGATGATGTGCCCTGCTCCCTAGGCCATCATGGAATCATGGAATGGTTAGGTTGGAAGGGACCTTGAAGATCATCTAGTTCTAACCTCCTCCAAACCCCCTGCCATGGGCAGGAACAGCGTTCACTAGACTAGGTGGCTCAAAGGCTCATCAAACCTGGCATTGAACTCAGCCAGGCAGCTGCAGTCAATACTGTATTCTTTCACTGAGGGGAAGTAGGAAGTGGAATGAGAAGGGGAGATATCAAACAAAAATCTGGAAATGTGGTGCTAAACAATTTACATGTTTTGATTTACTAGCTTAGTGTGACGTCATCCTCCACAGACGTTTCTCTGAATTTTTCCAGGAGGTTTGCTGGCACAGGAGCTCTCTGGATTCTTTGCTGCTGTGTGATACCAATGTAGTATCATTAGTCCGAAACATTTTCTTTCCATTTTGTATTTGTAGGAAACTGCCTTACTTTTTGGGCAAGGTACATAACTAAGATTCAAAGTTTCATTTGATTCTTTTCATGTTTTCATCCTTATCTTCAGCAAACCTGTGGGCTAGAAATACAGTCATTCTAAATGGAAGTATATAATCTTCAAAAATTGCAAGTTACAGTAATGTCGTGTTTGTTACTTAATGCTGGTGAAAGGATTCGCTTTTTTTTTTTTGACATACATGAGAACTACCTAGCTTTTACTTTCCAAGTGTTCAAAACTGCCACTTAGCAATGAGATTTCAAGCAATTCACTTGTGCATTTTCCTGATACCTGATTTCATCGAGTATTTGTATCTGCGTTTAAATATGTCAGTACATTCTATCTGAGAGGCAGTTTGTTTAAATTGTTCTCTGTGCGTCAGTCTTTAATTCAAGACTGAAATGTCTTCCTAAAATATTTACATCAGCTCTGACATCTATGATTGGCTTAATGCAGGAACTATTTGTGTCTATAGCTCATGTCATACAAGATCTCACGTTTTCATAAAGTCACATCTATTCTTAAAATCTCTGATGTTTTCACATTGAAGGAACATTGTGTGCTGCTAATAACAACAGTGACAACTTGAAAGGTCCTTTCTGTCTTCTGGCACATTCAGTGCAGGGGTTTGTGCCCACAAAGAACGGTGAGAAAACTCTCCTGACTTCTGTGGGAACATAAATAGTCTCTGATATCATTTAACCTCAGTTTTCTTTGCTCTTGTCTTCAACGGTTAATTTCACTTTAATGTCCCCACTTAGCCAGTGGGGGCAAACTGATGTGTTCTATGCTCTGAGAGTCAACGTTAGAGTATGGGCTTAACCCAGGGAAGTTTTCTGGCTCCTGTAAACCTCCTGCATTGTGAGTCAATTGTCTGTATCTGTTATTTCTATTTTAATTTTCTTTGGTTAGTACATTTAGTTTAGACTACTAGCAGATGAAATCTGCTCAGTATATCCACTGCTGGTGCTAGACATAGCAGGAGCTGGTGTTGTTTTGACAGGCAAACAGTTTTACAGTTTTAAATTGAAAATTTCATCCTTTGGAGCTATTATGAGAACTTGGTTAAAACATTAATGGGATATTTAAAGTAATAGTATTTTGATTTCTCCTGTCAAATATGGCAAATTTTCTGAGTGACAGTTCAGCAAAAGAGATTCCAACCCGGAAGTATAATTTTCAAAGGGACATTTTGCAAATTAACATCATAAAACAATCATTGGAAAAGCATCTTCCTGATAGTAAATGGAAAGTATCTATTCCAAATCCACTGTACAGTACATTGTTAAATCAGTAGCTATGTTTTCAGACAGCTTTTTGAGCTTAGTCCTGCTTTAATGAATAGGAGTATTTCTTTCAACTTTATGCAATTTGAGGGCAGAACAAGCTCATTTTTGTGGTGGGAGGATGCTGAGCTAACAAACTGGCTAATTTGAGAGCATACCTACGCACACGCGCGTAGTAAATTCAATAGGGTGCTAATTTTAGCTGATGTGAGCTGGGAGCAAGCCAGTTGTGGAAACGCAAGGTTTTTACTTGTTAGCTTCCTTGTAGTCTGCCTTGCATATGAGTAATGAGTGGGGTTTTTTCATACTTTCCTGATACTCCTTTAGCTTGGGGAGTTGTTTGTTTCCTTTGGTCTGCTTTGGAAGGGAAAATATAATATATAAATGAATAATGAGGGATGAGTTGGATAAAATGTACCACTCTCTGGTAACTATATGCTTATGGGCTGACCTGGATGGAGCCTTTCTTAGGAATCTCCTTGAACGTATGACTGTGAGAGGGCAAAAAGAGAGACTGTGCACATTTGTGGATAAAGGGCAGAGGAGGCTGGGAGAAGGACTTTGAGTAGCTCAGAGGTCTCAGAATTGAGGGCTTCCCACTGATGCTGAAGCAAACCTACCCTGGGGAGATCATTCCCACCTGCAGCACAAGAAAACCAGTTTCCACAGTCTGGATATTCCTTGGTTAGGACATTCCTCACATCTAGATTTCAGTCAAATGGACTTCTACTCTACTTTTGTCATGTTCACAGCACCATTTAGTCCCAAAAGAAAGACCTGCTGTATGGGACTTTTCCTACTCTCTTTGCCAAACCTCCTGTTCCTTTCCCTGTCTTTAAATGAGGTTGTTAAGTGTGAGCTGTTTCCTCCTCTTCATTCTTAGTGAGTTGCTACAGGCAGTATGGAAATTGCTCCATTTGATCCCTGCTTTTCAAATGGAAGATTATGTTAAAGAAATGCAGAGAATGTGACTAAGGAGCTTGTTCTGTTTGAACATCATTATATGCAAGGATAGTTGAGTTAACATCTTGTTCCTTTCATTTCTGTTTTTTCTCCCCAGACTCATGTTTGGATATTTTGTATTCAGTGTCTCATCTGACCGTATAGCAATTGCTCTCTGCTGAAAACCCTTAAACTGGCTGCTGTTTCATGAGCCTGTCTGTCATTCTGTTTTCATGGCCTTTCTTCTTCAGCGGTGTTAGAGGTGGAAGTTGTTCTAATTATTTGCTAGCCCAGCCCTAACTTTCCAGTAATGTTTGGACATCCTTAAATTGCAGACAGGTACTTTACTTGTGAAACTGTTGACAACATTGCCTTACACAAGGAAAATTTCTAGATGTCCCTGAGCTATTTTAGTTAATTTCTGGCAGCGTACTTTCTTTGACTATTTATGTTTAAGCGGCTTTTATTTTTACATGGTTAATTAGGTGGAACTGGTTTCTGCTTTGGCTTTGGAGCTCATTATTATGCCTTTTGGGAGGCATCCTGTACTTTTGCTTGTCTTTGGAGTGCCCAGCAAGGAAGAACTTCTTAGTCTGTGATTGCTGGTGATGTGAGTTATCATAGCATTGTCTCGCCACTTACTCATAGTCAATGTGCTTTATCTTAACAGCACTTTAGATGTGATTACTTTTCTTAGATTAGTGTGAAGGGTTCTATGTCGATTAGGAATACAGAGCTGTTAAAGGGCTGTAATGCAGAGTCAGTACATGAATGCCAGAGGGCTACTTAATATGGCAAATGTTTTAAATTTTTTTCAGGATGTTTAAAATGCTGTAGTATGTGCCCTTGCTGAATGTTCATACATTGCCATTTCATGTTTGTAGTTAGGCATTAGCCATAGCCTGTGCAGTCAGTGTCTGCTGTTTTTTCATTGCTTTACCTCTGTCTTTCAATGTCAAGTCCTATGAAACTTCACAGAGGTTCAGCCTCTGCTGGTTTCTTACACCATAATGGTGGGAAATCTCGATCAGTATCAAATGTTTTGTTTCATTTAATATGTGTCATGCTGAACAGGAAATGAATTCTTTTTTGGGGAAAAAAAAATCCTATTTCACTTCGGTCAGAGATTTTCAGATGTGTTCAAGTGTTGCATTTGATTCCTGTTTGCATATGGACGCTGGAATTTCTCAGTTCAGGCTCTCATGTTTCCTCAGATGTTTATTGCTGTTTGATCTTCATGGTTTTCTTCATCAAATGTGCCGATTTTATGGCTAAAAATCTGCTGGTTGTTACTTTCTTCACTTGAGATGCTAGATGCACTAAATGAGACCAAAGTGTTCTAAAGAAGGTATTTCGTGGTCTTGTTAGCATAGGGCAGTTATGTTCTTTACACCTCATCAGAAGTCAAGATTGTCTTGATGTGAGTAGCCATGACTTGAAAAGGTGCCACCAGGAAGACAGCCCCAGACTGCAGCTTATCATTTACTCTTTACCTGTCCCAAGGCCAAACAAGGGTTGGCAGGCTCTCACATCTGAGATGAAACTGTATGATGGGAGAGCTTCCTGATAAGTCCTAGCCCTGTGCCTGGGGCCAAAGGTGTCTCCCTTTCCTTATGCTAAAAATGTTATTGCACAATTTATAGAGCTAATCGGCTCTGCCCTCTGCCCTCACAATGGGATTTCACCATATGTGAGGACTAGCCCAGAGGACACCTTTGTGACTGGAACCTTTAAACCTGTCAGTTGCTGTATTTCACTTAGGAGGTTATCTGTTTTCCTCCTTGGGGAGGAACCTTTTATGATTTGAATTAATGACTGGATCATATCTGTACCTCTTCACTGTAGCTTCAATGAATCCAGAACATAATTCTCCCCTTTCAGCTTCAATGTAATTAGGCAACTTAAACACTGGTGAGGGAGGTCCTGTAACCTGGGGACTGAGGAGCCCCTTGCTCACTCCCACACCAGCTTCTCTCTCCCTCACAGGGCAACTATAAGCAGGCCTGTTATTTCAGGGAAACATTACTGAAAGGCAAGAAATACTTCTTCCTTTCCTCGGTGTTACCTTCATAGGTAACATGCCTTCACAATTCACTCGGTAAATATGGAATTAGTGGAAAGAGTAGATTGTGTAGTTTAAACTTTACCATTTATGCTAAACAGTATTAAATAATATCTGCCAGTTCTTAGCAATTGCTTATTTTTGTAGCCAGCAGTACGAGTATTTCTTGGAATGTCTATAGTTGAAAACCTCAACATTCCGTATGAGCAGAATGTTTTTAAATTGCATTGGTTTTGTTGAGGTTCCTGTTAGTTTTGCTATTAGTTAGATGAAATGTGAACAGAATTTAGTGGTGGGATTTATTTCACGATGGAAGTCACAAATGGGAAAAAGGATTAAGAAAAAACGAAAATAGAAAAGCAGGATTCCTGGGGATGCAGTTCCTGGTGTAGCAAGAGAATGTATCTTTGGTGTGTATTCTGATTGTGATGACTTAACAAGATGAAGACCTGTGGAAGCATGCAAACAGTGTCAGAGCAAAAGTACTTTGCAGACATTCAACGTTATCAATTCCAGTCTCATAACAATAGAAATTGATGCAAGCTCTGATAACTATGATAAAATGGCTACTGTTATAGAGTTGGGGACAAGGGGACACTGTTTTCCAGAATATTGCTGTATCCAGGTGAGATTGGTAAGGTATGGCTAGGTGAACAGCCAGAGGAGTAGTTCAGCAGTTCACATGCTCAGCCCTGCACCCAGGCAGGAGGAACCCCAGGCTGGGGACTGACAGGCCAGAGAGCAGCTCTGTGGAAAGGCCCTGGGGGTGTGGTGGGCAGCAAGCTGGGCACCCACCAGCAGCACACCTGGCTGCAGGGGAGACCACAGCACCCTGGGCTTCGTGGATGAAAGCATGAGCAGATCAGGGGAAGGAATTATTTTCCTCAGTGATCCTTAGACCACTTTTAGATACTCCAGGTATACCAGCAGCACCCCACTGCCCCAAGTGCAGGAGGAACATCAGAAACCTGTAGTGAGTTGAGTGCTGAGGCACCACAGCCATCAGGCCTAGGGCAATTGCCCTCTGAGGAGAAGCTGAGGGACCAGGGCTCATTCAGGCTTGAGAAAAGGTGGTTTTGGAGGTGGTTATTGTGGACTCAGATTCTTCATGGTGGAGAATGGTGAGAGGATGAGAGGCAATAGGAACAATTTTTAACAAGAGTGGTGCAGACTGGCTCGTTCCTCTCAAGGACAGCCAAGCAGTGGAAGATGTTGCTCACAGAAGCTGTGTAGACTCTCCTTGGAGGTTTTCAATACTTTACAGTTCAAAGCCCTATGGACTCAGGTCTGATCCCACAGCTGGCCTTGATTTGAGCAGGAGGCTGGACTAGAGATTTTCTGAGGTCCCTTCCCACTTGAATTGTTTGGTGATGGTATGAAATATCAATTTTCAGTTTGGAAAATTCACTCAGTGGCAGGGGTACTGGATGTGATTTCTTGGTGTGTATAGATCAATATATATTTTTCTCTACAATTACTTTTAATATATGAACTTGCGAAACACTGATTTTATGGGGCTGCTGGGGTGTGATGGTAAGGGGCATTAAAATTTAATTGGACTTTACAAAAATGTGTGCTGTCATCGAAGTTATAGTGGCACTCCTCACATGGGTGCAGGTACTACATATTAACACAAGTGCACCTTTCCTGGAGCTTGTGTTCGTAGGATTATTTGGTATTTTGGTTAATAATGAGAAATTATGCTGATAAAACAGTCATTCCAGCACAGAAATCTGGTGTACATAAATCCTTGAAAGAGGATTGGGGAACTGACAGCCAGTACAATACCTTTGATGGGTCACATATCAACATTGTCTGTTAGAAATACCAGGAAAAATAATCATGTGCTTACAGACAGTGTGAAATCCTGAAACCATACTCACTTTATCCATGCCCTATGGAATCATCATCTGTTTACTGGTATGAACAAAAGGACAAATGTTGGCACAGATGAACACTTGATCCAATCCCTGTCATGCTACTTTAGTCTTTGAATGTCAAAGCTCCTCCTTGCTTTTCTTTTCAACTAATCCATGTTAAAATGTGCTTTACATATAAATCCAATGTTTTTCAGGGTCTGCTCTAGTTATGTTTGGACTGATGTTCTCAGTAATAAAAGTACATAAACATGGATTAATCCTGGTGACAGGGGTTTTCAAATACCACTGCTGACTTGGAGTGCTCCAAGTTCTGTCACTTGCCTCCTGACTTCTGAATGGAGTGATCCCTCTCTGGCAACTTCATGAAGTCTGAAATCAGGCACCTGAAATAAGACTGTTAAAATTGTTGGGGATTTGCTTTAAAATCATAATCTGTTTGTACTTAAAATTAATCATGGCACTTGTGTTAATCATGCTCAGATTTTTGTGTTGACTTGTTGTCTGTGAACATTTTCATAGTTGTATGGGTTGATTATATAATCAAGGTTTTGTTGTTTGGGAGAAAACGTAATTTTAGTGAAAATATTTGTGGCTGTACTTAACATGTAGGAAGTAGTATGAAGCTAAAAACATACTTTATTAAAAAATGAACATTTACTTATTCCGTGCTGCATTTAGCATGAGTTCTGATGCCCTTATATTTGTAAGCAAAGCTTATTCCTTTATTTCATAATTATGTTCTTTGCTTATAACAACAGATCACAGTGAGGTGATTCATAAGTGCTTTCGATACTTTTGGTGAAATCAATTAAAGAGTATGTAAACTTAGCGTAAATCAGAGTAAGATCCTTAGTAACAGTCTCTCTCTTTTGGGAACCCTTCCATCTTCGGATCATGAGCATTGTTGAGTGTTAGAGTAACCTCTTAGCTGTTTATTTAAGACATCAATTAGTAGTTGAAGACTTTCAGAAGAGACTTGGTCTTACTTGCAGTGCCCTGAGAGCCAAAGCACAGATTAGGAGCTAAAGATCAGGCACTTGGATTTGAAAGTCTGGTCTTTGTATGGGAGCCGACAGTGATTTTTTAAGTTCTGCAACATGAAATGAGTGCATGAGATGAAAATTATGGTGCTCACTGGACTGCAGGATAGATAGTGGTTGCTTGCTCCATGTTCACAGGATGGCACTGAGAGAGAAGGGAGTGGGCCCTTCCTTGGTTCCCTCTTACTCTTTTCTGTAAGTTCAAGCCTGTAGCTCTATTAGAAGGGAGAGAAAGAGAGTGGGTGTTATAATAACATGTAGGCTTTGAGACAGGCAGTTCTGGAAGTTGCTTAAACAAAACCATTGAGACAATTTTGTCAAGACACTGTCTAGATCACCAGTAAATGCTTTGGAAGAAAAAATCAGATCACTTATAACTTCCCTTATTTGCTGCATGAGTTACTCTGCAGATTGCTATGTACACCATCACACCTGTGTTCTTTTGTTCTATTTCCTGTGCATAGAGTGAAGTGCCTCAGAGAAATTGTAGGTGAACAAAATCATGTTTAGAAACATCAGCTTTTTCTTGTCATGTTTTGAGTGCAGAATTCATGCTGAAGCAGAGGAATTAAGTGAAGAATCTTGAGAGCAGGCATAACAAAGCCAACCAGGCAAAGCACAAAAGACATGCTCTGGTGTCCCTTAAATGTGAAAAGTGAGGTACTGAGCATTGTCCGCTCTTCTCTTGGCCTGGGTAACTTAATCCTATTTCATGTAATACAGCTTATGAGAAAGATTCTTTTTAGACATCTGATTCAGGTGACTGCAGTTCTCAAAATTACCACTTCACCACCACAGGAAAAGGGGAATTACCACTGAATGATGAGGATGGCTGAGTGACGGCAGAGGGGGTGAGCAGAGCACAAGGCATGGCAGGGAGAGAAAGAAAAGCAGATCAACTTCATACTTTTTTTCCACATGAGGATGTTTTTACATTCTTTTTGTTCAGTGTCAGTTTGTGGATGTGGGTACAGCCCTAGCAAGTCATCACACTCCTGAAAGCTGCAAGGCAAAGGAGTCTTTAACATTTGGGGACTGATGCTTTCTGCCAGTTTTGTTGATGCCTCTGGAAATACTGATGCAGTTGACCTTTGTGCAATCATGTAGCTGTAGATTAAGAAACGTGCAGTGGAATATCTTCAACATAAACTGGGAATACAAAGCAATGACTTAACCAAAAAGAATGACAAGCTAAAAATAAGTGAAGTTTTTGATAGTTCCATTTTTTCTCCAGGTGTGCCAGAAATTTGGTTGTTAGCAAACATAAGATGAATATTTCCATTAAGAATAATAATAAAGATTTCTAAATTATCCGGGAGCAGGGTAGAACACAAGACTTAAATAATTTTTAAGCCATATAAAGCCATTGTCAAGTAAGTGTATTTTACATGATTTTATAGACAGGTGCACTGAAGCAATTCTGTGACTCCATCTCTGGTATCACAAAACATGTAGATGCAGAAATACAAATAAGAAATAAGTTCTTATGATTTCTGTAGACTGGAGGTTTATTGGTATAGAAACAGCACAATTATAGTGAAAATTGAAAAAAATACTTTTTCTGTATATATTGCAATGCATAACTTGCCTTTGTTTATTCTTTTTTCTTTTCTTATCAACTTCCCAAACAATTTTAATACTTTGGCATGTGTTGAACAGCATTTTTAAAAGTAAAGCAGTAAAGAGATTATGGAAAATTCTGATTTTGTTATTCAGAGTGAATTTATCTTTTTAATTGCTTGATTGGTAGATTAGAGATACATTTTTACTTCCTTTACAGCTTTTGTAAGCTTCATTATCTTTTTCAGCTGTGTTGGTTTCCAGTTCACTAGTGCAGGTTGAGTATCCTTGTTCTTTGGCACTGTATGGTTGAAACCCAGAAACAGTAGCTTTGAATATTCTGATATATCAGAAAGCACCACATCATTTGATTGTGTGATTGCTGCAGTATGAAACAACTTCATCTTTTTTGTGCGCATTTGCTTGGATGTTTGCGATTCATGGCACTCTTACTTTCCTAGCTGTGTAATCTGCCCGGCTCTTCCCGTAGTTCTCCGGTACAAATACCAGCAGTGTGATCAGTGTGGAGGCGTGATTGTGACAGCACAAAAGCTACAGGGTGTTCATAAAAGGAGCCAAATCACTTATGTGCAATTAACGTGGCCATGTTTCAGAGACATCACCAAACCATGGCTAAAAGCACGCTTTAATGTAATTACCTTGTTGTTTTCTCTTTGATTTGTGTAAAATTGGGTTTTGTTGTTATTGAAGAAAAAACAGTTGCAGTAGACTATGAATTGTAAATAATTCACCCTTAATAATATGAATGATAATTTACTAGTGCAAGTCACTATTAAACTGTGAAGCAGTGGAAAGTACAAAACATTGTGATGGAAGACTGCTTGGCTTTGAATAATCCAGCCTAATAGGAATAGGTTTTGATGGTACAGCAATAAATCCAAGTTCATTTAAAGGTTAAGTGAACAATTGGATGCTCAAGAGAAGCACAAAGTTACCAGAGCTGAGATTTGGAGACAGTAGTTCTGGCAAGGGATTCAAACATCTTTTTCATTGGACTGCTGAATGTGGCAAAACAGACTCTTACTCTTCATAGGTAAGCTTTCTCTAGTAGGGCTGGGAGAGGAATGGGTCAGGTACTACGAAGCTTCCACATTTGCAATGAGTTATGTGTGCTGTGGTTTCACCCCAGCCAAGACTCCGTAATTCCCATTCTAGCCACTGGAAAGAAAGTTAACTCTACCCCAGCCAAAACCAGCACATTGTGTGATACGTAGTCTTTAATCTTTCAGTTTGCAGGGTAATCTGAATAGCCATTCACCCAAACAGAATGTATGTGTATAATTAAGTTGGAATTGAGGCAGAAATTAGGTTTTGAAATTCCAAATATCTGGCATTACCACACATCCCAGTTGGGTTGTGCTCTGGCATGGAGAAAATATAACATCTTTGGGTTTTTTCCCCTGCTGGTCACTTTGCATTCTCTTCTGCTAGACAGGCTTTAGGCATTGCTTGGATTTCCTCTACACAGAGCAGGAATTTCGCTCTGGATTTATCAACTGCAGTATCTGTTGTCAGATGCACAGAATGCATTGGCTTTCCTCCCACCACAGTATGGAATCCAGCTGTTTCTGCAAGAGAACAGTCCTTTGTGCCAGTCCAAGGGGCCGTAGGGCTGATGGGTACTGGGAAGTCTGAGCTTCTTCCACTTGCCTCCTTGTGAAGTTGACTGTGAGAATTTTTTCCCTCTATACGTTGTTGTAGGGCTGTTCTTTACCTAGAAGTGTAAATGAACCTCTGTTCCTGAGTTACTCATGCAGGGAAGGCTGCATGGGGTTACTCGATGCTGCTTCCTAAAATGTGTGTGTCTGAACCTTCCCAGAGCCATCAGCCCTCCAGTCAAGTCAGATTCCTCCTTTGCTTTTAACATTGGCAGTCAGACAAGTAGGGGTTTTGCTAAAAGCATGATGAAGGAGTTGTTAAAGCCTAAAAAATGAATTTACCTCCATTTAATATTTAGCTTCCTCTGTCGTACCAGTGATGCTAGTTGAGGCAGTGGCTGTGACTGTCTATGGTAGGATAGAAGTAAAAAAAAAAAAAAAAATTAGCGGATAGATTTTCATACATTTGGGGTAGACAAAGGTGTGTAACTTAGGTATCCTCTTAAAAAAAGGCTTTTGTGTATCAACACTGAAATTCAGTCTATTTGAGGTTTTTGTTATAGAGGGAATTGGACTGTCTGCAAATACAAGTGCTTCCTACAAAATTATTCTGCTGAATAATGCTACAATTAATTTGCTATTCCCTACCCCCCTGAAACTCTGCATGCATATCTGCTTAAAATCAGCAACAAGTGTAGCTAGTAATGAAATAATTCAAAATTAGTTAATTTTTTTTCATGATGCACAAATAGGAAGTCATTTAAGTGTGACTGATTTTGTTCATCCACAGTAGTTGCTCATCTGAAATGCTATTGAAATTCAGTAATTGGAGCTCTGAAATACAGTGTTTGACAGATGGTGTGGGTGGTTGTGCCATTTCCATGATAAATCTACTTACAAATATAACCATGAGGAAGTTGTGTTCATTCCTTGACTATGGGAGCATATAGATGGAAAAAGTGACAAACATGACATATGTTTCTTGGTTCTTCATTTTCTTCCTATAATGATTTGAATTCTTATACTAGTGCAAGAGAGAGGCTTCTTTTACTTGACTGAAAAGGATTTGCTAAAATATTCCTTTAGTAGCCTTCTTTTCTTACATTTCCTTTGAAGCTCTTCTACGGTGAATTACTTCTGTAATGTCTTCAAGCATCAGTTAGAAAGCATTGCTCATTTTAGATGAAAACAAAGTAGATGTTCTCTAAGACACATTTGCTGTTAACTGAAAGTATTGGAGGCTGGAGAGACGGACAGTCCTGTTGCTCCAGGGCTTACTGTTGAAACTTAGAGATGGTAAAATGGTATCAATAAAAAATATACTTCATTATCCAGTTTGAATATTCTTTTTTATTCTCTTTGTGTTTTAACAGAAATCACCGATGCTGGTACTAGAGGAACCCAAGATACAATTAAGGGTGTGAAAAGAAAAAAGATTGTGTCTGAAAACCATCTTAAAAAAATACCAAAATCACCTTTGAGAAGCCCTACTGAAGCCAAGGTTAAGCAAAATGTAGACCCTTCACCGCTAAAAGCTCTTCCGGATGCCTCTGAACGTGCCACGGCACAAGATCACCTGCCCGTGCAAAATGGAAATCAATGTACCAAACAAAATGGGGGAGCACTTAGCGGTGAGATAAGCGTTGAAACAA
Organism: Phainopepla nitens; assembly: GCA_013400175.1. Classification (NCBI taxonomy): domain Eukaryota; kingdom Metazoa; phylum Chordata; class Aves; order Passeriformes; family Bombycillidae; genus Phainopepla; species Phainopepla nitens. Next base: position 67,827 of record VXBQ01014443.1, on the reverse strand, counting down.
CCAAATCTGAGACATCCATGCAGACAAAGCTTTCATTGACGCATCAGTCCTTAGATTTGTGTAAACAGGCAGCGAGGGATACTGATGCAAACCAGCTGAACTCAGCAGAGAGGAAGTCTCCCTCAAACTCCTCATCAAGTAATACAAAGACTGACAGTAATGAATGTATTAATTTTGTTGATTGCAGTGCGTCGTCCCCATGTACACGTACTGCGTTCGATGTCTTACTAAAAGCTATGGAACCTGAACTGAACACCTTAGCACAAGAGTGCCCCCCTTATGGGATGCAAATAGAGAAACTGAGACCAAATAAAACTGTATGCACCTCTTCTAGTCTCATGTCCAATACAGTAAGTGTCCAAAATCAGTCTGCTTTGTCACAGCAGGAGTTTTCAGCTGGACCTCACTATTACCCGTGTACGTTGAACAATGTGCATGTAGCAACAACAGCCAAGACTGGACAAGCACAAGGCCAATCAGTTTCTCATTCACAAGACCTTATTACTAAAACCAGTCAGCAAAATCACCAGGTTGTTACGTGTCCAAGTTTAACTAGGTCACTGGTGCAACAGCAGAGCCAAGAAAACCCCAAGCTCCAGCAGATCTACAGCATAGCAGTAACTTCGTCTGTCGTTCACACCTCATCTTCCACTGTAACTCAGGTTTTTTCTCAAAACCCGTTAGTAGCTAGTTCGTCTTCACCATTGTCAATTAATACATCAAGTTCAACACACTTGTCTATAGGTCCAGTGTATAATTCAGCCCAGATAGCATCAGTTGTAAACCATGGTGGAGAACAAATATGTAACCTCTTGAAAGACCAGAAGCCTAAAAAGCTAGGAAAATATGTCTGTGAGTATTGCAATCGGGCCTGTGCCAAGCCCAGTGTTCTCCAAAAGCACATCCGATCCCATACTGGAGAGCGACCATATCCTTGTGTGACCTGTGGTTTTTCATTTAAAACCAAAAGCAATCTCTACAAGCACAAAAAATCTCATGCACATGCTATCAAACTTGGACTTGTCCTACAACCAGATTCAGGTGGCCTCTTCTTATCTCATGACTCGGACAAAGCACTTAGCATTCATTCAGATGTGGAAGAAAGCGGTGAAAGTGAAGATGAAGGCACCGCAGATGAAAGACAAGATGATCAAGAACTGGAGCCTGCACAGTTAGTGAAAGTCATTTCAAATGCAGAAACACTGCAGAAAGGAAGCCCCATTCCATTAAGCAACCCTGACTGTATACCAGGTGACTCTTCATTACATGATGCAGAACCTCAAGTACGGGCAGCTTTGCCAAAAGTAGTAGTTCATCCTGTAAATGTTTCTCCACTGAGGGCTGATAGTCCAAAAGTGACAGAGCCAGCACCTGAGCTTGCTGCAGCACAGAGAAAAGGAGATTCTAAAGTCACAACTCTTCAGTCAAATTTAACACATGCAGCCTCATTCAAGGAGAATGACATAAAGCAGCATCAGAAGGTAGAAGCAGGCCTGTTAGAGGAGCAGCCGGGATCTGCAGGAGGACCAGCGCATGCTCAACTCCAGAGACAGCAGGCAACTGATGGTTCTCAAGATCAGCAAGGAAAATGTCTTTTGAGCCCTAGAAGTTTAGGTAGTACTGATTCTGGTTATTTCTCTCGTTCTGAAAGTGCCGATCAAACAATGAGCCCTCCAGCTCCTTTTGTAAGGGGATTGTTGACCTCTGAGAAAGATCCAAATAAAAATCTGCCCTGTGTGCCACGAGCAAGTGGCATAGTAGCATCAGTGGTACAAACTGTTTGTGCTGAAAAAAATCTGATTCTCTCTGGCCAAATGCGACCTCCCTTGGCAACAAAAACTCTTGAAGAGCGTATCTCGAAGTTAATTTCTGATAATGAAGCTGTTGTGGATGACAAACAGTTAGATAGTGTGAAACCACGAAGAACATCTCTTTCGAGAAGAGGAAGCATAGATTCACCAAAATCCTACATATTTAAGGATTCTTTCCAGTTTGATTTAAAGCCCATGGGAAGAAGAACTAGCTCAAGCTCTGATATACCAAAGTCTCCTTTCACACCCACTGAGAAATCCAAGCAAGTTTTTCTTCTTTCTGTGCCATCCCTTGACTGTTTACCTATAACACGAAGTAATTCCATGCCTACCACCAGTTACTCAGCAGTACCTCCTAATGTCATACCTCCCTCTCATCCCCTTCGAGGAAGCCAGTCATTTGATGATAAAATTGGCTCTTTATACGACGACGTTTTTGTGTCGGGACCTGCTACTCCACTGAACCAAGGTGGGCATCCTCGGACCCTGGTTAGACAGGCAGCAATAGAAGATTCTTCTACCAGTGAAAGCCAGGGTCTTGGACCAGTGCGATCTGTAGAAGAAGGTTATCTGGGGTGTAATTTATCAAATGAATCCTTATTGCAAAGGAGCAAATCCCTGGCACAGGGATCAAATTTAGAAAAAACAAAGAAGTCCCCTCAGGTGCGAGGAACGATGTTTGAATGTGAAACCTGCAGGAATAGATATAGAAAACTGGAAAATTTTGAAAATCACAAGAAATTTTATTGTTCAGAGTTGCATGGACCTAAAACTAAAGCAGCAATCCGAGAGCCTGAGCACAAAACTGCTCCCAACAGTACACAGCCTCAAATTCTACACTACAGAGTCACAACTTCAACTGGTGTTTGGGAGCAGACACCCCAGATAAGGAAAAGAAGGAAAATGAAAAGTGTTGGTGATGATGATGACCCACAGCAAAATGATATGAGCGTACCATCAAAGAACACAGAAGGCCAAAGCAAGCCAGCAAATTCTTCCAATCTGTCAAAACACAGCGCCACAACTGTGGTAGGATCACAACAAACAAGCAAACTCTTGCTTCAGAATTCCCAAATTCAGCTTGTGGCTCGTGGCACAGATCAGACTACTGAGGCAAAGGTTGCTCCACTCATTGAAAAGCAGGCAAGTTCAGCTGTGCAAGAAAAGGTGGAGTTGAAAAGACAAGGGACTGGCATTTCAGTAATACAGCACACAAATTCACTGAGCAGAAATAGTTCATTTGAGAAATCAGAGTCGTTTGAAAGAGTATCACCAGTTTCTTCTCAAGAGTCCAACAAGGCTGCAAAGCACCGCTCTTTGAATACAGTTGTAATCCAAGAAGACAGACACTCTCATCTGAGCACTCCCCAGCGTCACCAACCCTTGTCGTCAGAACCACCTAGAGGGGAAGTTCAGGGAGGCCAATTAGTTTCTAATGAGAGAAGTGCACCACTTCAGCCATCAAGACTCGTTCGCCAGCATAACATCCAGGTTCCGGAAATACTGGTCACAGAAGAACCAGACAGAGAGCAAGAAAACCAATGCAGCGACCCGGAAAAGACAGAAAGGTTTAACTGGCCACAACGCAGTGAAACACTGTCAAAATTGCCAACAGAAAAGCTTCCACCGAAGAAGAAGAGAATTCGGTTGGCTGAAATGGAGCATTCATCTGCTGAATCAAGTGTTGATTCCACACTTTCCAGAAGCCTAAGTCGGGAGAGTAGCCTGTCTCATGCCTCCAGTTTCTCGACTTCACTTGATAAGGATGAAACTTTAAAGGCTGAGAACCCTTCCAAAGCAGAGCCTGTTAGTAAGTCACCAGAATTCCTCATGATTCCTGCTGGCTCTCACACACTGGCAGTGCCTGGACCTCATTACCGGGAAATGAGACGTGCTGCCTCAGAGCAAATCAGCTGCACGCAGCCTTCGATGGAGGTTGTGGACTACAGGAGTAAGTCTTTTGACTGTGGAAGCATGTCTCCATCAAAACCTGTCCCACTTGTAGAGGTAGCTGCTCTAAAAGTGTCATCTGCAAATGGAACTACTGGACACGTGCCTCTGCTAGAAAGGAGGAGGGGGCCATTTGTAAGACAGATATCTTTAAATATTGCTCCAGAAAATCAACAGCCTCAAGTGAAATCAACTTCTTCCTTGCAGGCAGCTCATGCCACAGATGTGCCCATAGTGCCACTGCACAGGCTGCAGACCTCTGGCAAATCCTCAGTGGAGTTTCCTTCTAGTACTCAGCATTCACAGACTAACTCCAGGCCTCATTCAGCAATTCAAAATTGTAATCCTGTTAGCCTGTCTTCGGCTCAGCAGCCTCTAGATCACATGTTGAATAATCAAGGCCAGCCATCCTTGACTCATCAGCCTTCCCAGCCATCTACTAAAACATCAGCCCAAGGGGAGCAAGCAAGCACGAACTCGGTTTCTTGTCATCCTGATGAAAAAAAGGACTGTTTTGCTCCAAAGTATCAACTTCAAGTTAAAACATTACATATAGGTCAACCATACTCTTCCAAATTGCTAAAAAATACTTTGTCAACTCAGACTGGTCCAAGCCAAGTTGGAGTGGACCAGAATGCATCTTCCTTTGAAGTGCAGACAAAACTCTCTGACATGTCTAATCCATACTCTGTGCCTCCTCTAAAGCAAATTGTTCCTAATAACTGCAGCAGTCAGATACATCAGATCCCTCCTTTTGTGGTTCCCGTCCGTATTCAGAGCAGTATGCCATCCTATGGCTTCGCAACTGTTACACCCCTGCCTCACATTTTAGTGACCCAGGATCAGGGAAATCAGTCTGTCTGCAAAACAAATGTTGTGACAGTGCCAACGCTCGAGGGCAAAACTCAACTGCCAAAATCTCACAAAGATCATCAGAGGACTTTGCCAAATTCATTTGAATTTGAAAATTCATCACCAGAAAGTGGAACCAAAAATTCACCTTTGTCAAGCTCGTCGAATATCATTCAGAAAGTGCCAGTTAGCGGACTCTTCCCTCAACCAGAAGTTACAGCTTCAAGTAAACGAATGCTTTCCCCAGCAAACAGTTTAGATATTGCCATGGAAAAACAGCAAAAGCGTGTTAAAGATGAGAGTGGAGCTGCTTGTATGACAGATGCTAGGCCATTGCATTCACTGAACGTTAGATCTAATGACCCTTCTAGTAAGCAAAAGAAACCAGTTTTGGTAAGACAGGTTTGCACCACAGAGCCTCTTGAAAATCACCTCTTGGATCCTGATGTTGTTACACAGCATGAAAAAAGCAGCAAGGCCAGTACTTCAGACCTGCCTGACCAATCATCTGACACGGGGGTTTCAGAAACCCTAAAGAAGTCACCAGAATCCGAAGACCTTAAGTCTTCCACATCACCAGTGTTTGTAGTTAGAAAACCTTCTGAATTGTCTCCAGTGAGCAGCCAGAGTTCTCTTCTCAAGGCTGTAAGCAGCAGCCAAGAAAGTAGGTCCCCAAGTAACAGTGATGAGAGCACCCACATCAGCAGCCCGGGCCAAGCACAGCCTGTAGCGACAGTGGCTGTGATGAATGCAGGAGAAATGCAGAGGTTGTCATTTCCGAGCCTCAAGACCGCGACGAATTTTACCTGGTGTTACCTCATGAAGAGAAAACCATTGCATCTGCTTCAAAATGATCAAAAAATCTCCGCCTATTCTACATGGACCATTAGTCCCAACAACCCCAATCCACTGGGCTTGTCGACAAAGGTAGCTCTCTCCCTTCTCAATTCCAAACAAAAAGTTGAAAAACCACTGTACACTTTAGCGAGAACTACGCACCCCAGATCTGATGTACTGGTCTATTCAAGCAAGTGGAAGAACAGCTTGACCAAGGTACTTAAAGCTATGTTTGATGTATACTGATCATTTACAGAGGATTTGCTTTGGAAATCATGCTTTTTCATATTTTAGAGAATGTAATATGCCTGACACATACCATGTATGTGCTTATTTATTCTAATTATGCTGGATCAAACTACTAAAAAGATCTTAAGTAATTCAGTTGAGAAACCTGTTTATAAGGATTTATCATTTTTTAATGGAAATTAGTTCCTGGGCTTAAATCTGTGTATTCAGTGTTTATTGTGGCAGGAATGTGTTTGGCTATTTTTTTGTGATGCAAAGGGTAGAACAAAATAAGTCCCATAAACATATATTTTTTTAAACACTTCTAACTTTAATTTGAGATCATAATTACATATTTTGCCTTTGAAGTCAGCTAAGGATATAACAATAAGGGTATTTTCTGCTTCAAAAGAGTGCTCAGCTTGAACAGGTGTCCATGGATACACCGTGAAAGCAGTTTTCACCATCACCGATCATCTAATTGTGAGAGGAACAGTATACCATTTCCCTTTCTCCCACCTAGGTTAATCAGTGGTGTGAAATAATGACAAAAATAGCAAAGTTTAAACAAAATTGCCGCTGCCATAAAACCACTGGCAATTTCTTGGATTGATATGCTCCAAAGATAGCATTAAATCTTGTGCCGAGGAATGTAATCTAGGCAAAAGTTGTGACCCACAATAAAAAACCGCATCATTCCAGAGTCTAAAGTGGCAGAGCAAAATAGTCTCTTGTTATTTCCTTAGATATTTTGGGGCTGCACAGGTGCAATCATGATTTTACTTGCTGGATAGTTTTTTTATGGACAGGACCAAAGACAAAGGTTTAGACTGGATTTGGTGTTCCTTAGTGGTTGAACCACTGCTGTGCATGGGTGAAGGTGGCTCTTAGCCCTGTATTATGGCAGCAGGTGTCTGTGTCTCTGTAATGGACCCAGCAGTGGATTTTATTGTCCCATCTTCTGAAGTTGTAAAGCTCTCTGAAGCATGCAGCACAGTTTTGCCCTTTTCCTTGCTCTGCATATGCCATGTCTTTGGTGCCAAACACATCGGAGCTGGCAAAAATGGGGCATCAGCGAAACCACAGACCTTCCTTTCTCCATGATCCTTCAGGGTATGGAAGTGGTTTGGCAAGGGAGTAAAAACAACTGTAACTTGTCCTACTGCCATCAGCAAAACATCCCAGACATTGGGACTCAGAGTCCGTAGGCCAGCAGTCACTCCAGAGGAGACATTCCACAGCCTCAGGAAAAGACCCCTATTTGTGTGGGTGTTGAGGGACAGAAACTGACAGAGGTCACCCTGGAATGTTTCTGTGTCTCCTAAATGTTTTTCTAAGGTGTAACATTGTCAGTGGGGAGAAAAGCAATAAGAAGAGAAGCTGTGTAATAGGAAGAAGTACTTTCAGAATTACAGGACGAGTTGTGAGGACACAACTGAAACCTTTAAGGCCAAAAGGACAGTGGAGTTAAACCTGAAATCAGTGGGAGACTAACATTTATATTGGAGTTCAAAGCTTTTTCCATGATGTTTCCTGCAGAAAATGCATACAGGCTGCTGATTTTGTTTTAGTGCTGTAGTTGAATCGAATTGTTGGTTCCATGTTAGTGTGCTGCCTTGGTTTTAAACTCTTCCTACCTTTTTTTCCAGTCTGCTTCCTCATACATTTCATGAGATGCTGCACTTAAATAGTGCTAAATTAAAAAAAAAAAAAGGAAACAAATGTTCAGCTTTTTTCATTGTATATAGTTGAGCGAGTCTTTCTAAGGCAAGTCTCACATCTTTGTGTCATTGAGTCATGTTTGTTTTATTTTTGAAGAACAGTCTATACAAGAAATTCTGTGATAGCAAAGCAATTGTATGCCTCTTGAAAAACAGATTTTCTCTACAAACAAATTCTGTTTAGAATACAAATAATAGATGATAATATTTTGAAAAAATATTTTGACAGCACCATTTTAAAAAACTCCAGTAGTGCTTAAATGCTGTAATAGGCAGCTGTCAGGTACATTTACAGTGTTTCTGCCACAAAAGAAACACAGTTACTAATCTTTCTTCAGTCTTTCCTGCTGATGTTTTGAATGAAGCACAGGAGCATGATGGAAATGAAGAGTTTTTGAGCTCCACTTGGGCTGATTTACAGGCTTTACTCAGAGCCATTACTAAGGAAAAAAGTGCAGCAAATACCACCAATTAAAGTTTAATTGGCACCTCAGATCGTATGAGTAAGGTTTACCATGGCAGAAGTTAAAAATTTCAAAGACCTGATAGGTTTTTCTGTCTACTACATCCAGAGTTTGTCTGCTTTCCCTTCTAAATGATTAAGGCAGCAGCATTTCAGCTATTTTCCAGAATGATGCTGCTGCTGCTGTTACAATATACCTCTGTGTTGCTAGTCTCAAGTTAAGACCTGGTAATGGAATAGCTGATGCCAACTCAGAAACTTCCTCACAAGAAGCCATGTTTAAAAAAAGCAAAAGCTGAAATTCCTCAGCTCAGGCCCAGTAATTCCACTGGGGGTTTTTTGGTTGGAGTCTGAGGATGGAAAACATTGGAGATCATTTTGGAAAGTAATATTCCATTTAAAAAAAACCACCAAACACAAAACCAAAAAAAACAGCACAAACAAAGCCAACAAAGAAAATAGTAAATAATTCTAAAAAAAAAAACTGTGGTTGATTTCCTGCTTAGAAGCTGGGCAGGGTCCTGAGTTCCTTGGGGAACCATGGTTTGGGGTTTGTGTTTGCTCAAGTGGTTTGCACATTTTAACCCTGATTTGACAGCAAGCTTTAAGTGCTACCACAGTCCAATTTTTGAATAATAATTAAAATGCAGCACTGTTATGTCTCACCTCCTCTCTCACAGCTGTAGCCCTTTCCAGACTCATTTGGTGTATTCTGCTTGTGGGGCTGTAACTGCTCATCTTCTCACTGAGATAAAGCAACTTGCTGAACTGTTCTAGGCTTGCCCCCAGAACTAACCATGTTTACAGACACCTTGTGCTGCTGCATAACTGCTACTAATCACTGTCACAAAAAAAGGCAGTTCTTTCAACAATAGGTACCATGGGAAAGGAAGATACACATGAACAAAATGCAAACAAAAAGGAACCCTGGGACTTTGTTTGCTCTTCACAATTCACTGCTCAGAGGCAATAGGTGAAGTTGCCACGTTCCAGTGATTCAGAAAACAAACCACAAAGTGTTATTGTGAAAGAAGCTCCTGGAATGAGTGCAGCATGTTAAAATGTAACAGGAGGTTTCACCTGCATGGAAAAGGCTTATTTTATCTCTCTCCTCCTTTTATTTTATTGTTACATTTATTACTACTTTTCACCGGTTTTCCTCACTTGAATTCACTGGTGTTATATCAGGAGTTCTTGCTCAAGCCTCCACATTGATCTTGGCTCTTCTCGCTAAAGTGAACCAGTAGTGCATGCAATATTCCAGGGTGATGATTTTTGAGCAAGGATAGACTGAAGAATGGAAAGTTTCTCCTAACTGTGGAAAGCTTTCCCTTCTTGGATGATATGCCACAACAGTCCAGCTCACCACTGGAAAGTAGTCAAATGCAGAAGATTTTTATGTGTTAACTAGTAAAAGTTTAAAGATATTAAAAACATTTTCCCCAAGTGGCTGTGTGCCAGTGGCAAAAATGTTTAATGAATATTCTAATCTGAAATTTATAACTTTGATGATTCAGGCTGCAAGCATGTTTTTTTTCCAAAGGATGTTGTAAAGTAACAGAAGTATCTCTTGAACTCTGGTCTCTGGGCAGCCCTAAGAGCAAATTTTTTTTCAGTTTTATACCAGCAATTGAGGACAGTGGAGTTAAATTGGAGCAAAATGAGTTAAGTAGAAATGAATCACAGTTCTTGTCTCTATGGGAGTAGAGAGACAAGTTTCTCTGTTAGAAACAGAGAGCAGAAGTAATCATAGAGAGGAGCATTTTGCAGCACCGCTGTTTTTCTGCCCTTTCCACCAGTTCATGTGGGGTGGATTTCAGGTGAGGTTCATTAAAGGATTTCCACAGAAGAAACCTGTGCTCCTTAGAGACTGGTTGCTCTTTAAAATGTACAGAGGGCCCAAGTCATTTTCATCATCAATTTGAGATTTTTCAGAGAAAGCTAAACCGACTGCTTTTTGTCATTGTCAGTGAGCATTTCTGTAGATTTCTGGGACAGAAAGTCAATGTTTCTGCTACTCTGATATCAACATTTTGCCTGTCCAAGACACTGAAACAATTTCCTAAATCATCAAATAACCAGTAAACTAAAGCACAGCAGGGAAGGTAAATAATTTTAACACGTAAGTTGGGCTGTCTTATATCTGTACATAGACACGTGTTTAAAAAAAAGAAAGAATGGGTAGTGGGGGCATCAGAGGTATTTGGTTTCATGATAGTTTTTTGCATTCTGAGTGCTTTTGTGAATATACAACTTATTGTAACAGTTTCGTCATAGTTTGGATAACAGTGTGGGTCTAAGCCTTCTGTAATCTTTCTTTTTCCTTTGTCTTTTCACTTCTTAAAATTAAATCTGGAAAAAAATAATTGGTATATAGTATTGAAAGATCAGGCACTTAAAGATTGCATTATTTCAGCTGCTGGGAATATTTACGTAGTTAGTTTATTGTGTGTATTCTGTATTTTCCACAGCTCTCTTCCTGTTAAGCTACAAATGTCACCTTGTTACTCTTTGTTTGCAGTGGGAACAAAAGCAGTTCATGTGCCAGGTAGTGTATAGGAACTGCAGAATGGCTGAGCTGCAATTATTGGAGCAGGCTTCACTTCTGATATTTCTCATCCAGAACATCATCTCCTTTCACCTTGTATGAGTGCTGTTAAAACATGCAGGGTGAAATTTCTTTCTTCCTACACACAGGCAGAGTTGTCATGTGTGCTTTGGTAGAAGTGCTCAGACGTTTGGAAGTGCAGCCTGGATCAATCCAGGGGCTGTATGAGGGTGTACAGATTGGGATAGTGCATGTGCTGCCTCCTGGGGCTTTCAGTTTAGGAAGATGCTTTTCCTCTGATCTGTGTTAATTCCTTAGCATGTGGGGATTAGAAGCAGTGTCTGAGGCTGCATGAAGGACAATGGGCAAGGACCCGGTGCCAGAATGATGTCACCCTTCAATGTATGTAACAAGCGGCATAACTGATAAGTCATTTTAAGCCAGCCAGTGAAGTCATTCCTCTTGCCAAGAATTCACAAGCTTACAGCATTAAATTTTATAATGAGTGAAAAACATAAGGCCAGACTTTTCTTTTCTCTCATCATTTTTTTCACTTATCAATATGAGCAAATGAGGTAAATGTGCCAGCTCTGTGGGTAGAACAGTTTATAAATATAGCAGTAATAATTGCTGGCTAATTGGATCATTCCTTCATTGTTGCCCATTTTATAAATATCCTAGGGTTGGAAGGAGGAGATTTTAATTGGCAAATGTTGAGGGAACTCATCCTCCTTAAAACAAACAAAAAAAAAGTTCCTTGACTAATAATCAAGGAAAATGAAGAAATATAATCTTGTTCTGTTAGACAACTGTATGTTTTTTCTTATAATTTGGTCTGACAGTAGGAATTTAACTGTGGAGTCTTGCTTTGGAAGGGTTCTGGAACCCTCACCAAATTGGGAACGGTCAGTCAGCAAAAGAGCCACAGTTCTTGAAAAATGTTAGCACTCAGAAATTATTAACAGGTTATTACCTGTTAATAACCTCCCTAGGTATCCCCCCTCTTCCCACCCTTCTCCTGTCTGTTGTGCCATGGGAACGCAGCCCTGCCAGCCACAAGGCGTTGCTGTGTCCTGGGTCAGCAGACAGGTTGTTCCAGCTGCTGCTGTTCAGGAAGCACTTCAGTTTGATTGTACACATCTTTCTCTGAAGGCTATTTGTGGGCTAAGAAGCATCCCCTTCATCTTCCCAGAACAAGGGGAAGGAATCGCCTACTTCAGACTCAAAGCATTCCTGGTTTCCTAAAGGGCCATAATCTCTGTGTGATTTAGCAGTCCACAAACAGGTCATGCATAGTGGAGAAGAAGTTTAGCAAAAGATAATTTTTGTTTCATGTATCTTAACAGTTTTACAAACCAATTATTAGAATTGTGGCTTTTATGATGCTTTTATTCACCATAATTTGAATGTTTGAATAGCATATGAAAGACACTAATTTTAATGATAAGTATATCTCATTTTCTTTCAGAGAGCATTAAATAGGAAAAAATTGACTCCAGCTGAATTCAGCAATAAGGAAAACTCTGAATCAAGCACTGAGCATGATAAAGAAAACTCCTTTATCAAAACTGTACCAAGAAGAGTTAAAATATTTGATGGAGGGCAAGTATTGTACTTTGTGTACTAAATATCATTGGGAAGATTTTTTTTCCTAGATCCTAGACTTTGTAGAGATGTTGCTTCCTGATTGATTTATTTTAAACAACAGTTCCCATATTGTGGCCTGTGTATGTTGGTTTATGTTTCCAAGAAAAATGGAAAGTCATCAGTAGCATGGAGTCATGAGAGTTATGGGAAGGGGTAATAAAATAAAGAACAGTAGGCAGTGTGATTCATTTTTTTTTTTCCTGGGAATGAGCATTAATCAGCATTAAAGGCAGCTAGATAGAGCCTGAGATGTAAATTCTGTTCCTGTGTTTCTCTTACATGATAAATAACACCTATTCTGCAGCAAGGTTGTATAACTGTAGCTGGAGAGGAAATAGTCCAGGGGCTAAGCAGCAGCCTGCGGTGCTGTCTCTGTCTGGCAGCTTGCTGTGGCATACGCAGGCTGGAGAGCTCTGATTTAAAAAGTGCCATGGAAATATTTACTGAGGGCCCTCCTCCCTGCACCAAAATGCTTTAAATCTGTTGCCTCATATAAATAACAGTTACTTTAGCCACAGTGTTGCACTATGTACAACATGTTATAAAACAGATTTTTAAATACAAAAGTGCGAGTGACACCTGTGAAATTTTGTAGCACAAATAGTGCATGTTTGAGTAGTCTCAATGGTTAGCTCTAGGGCTGTAGTTACTGGTTCCCAGTTTGAATCTAGTCTAGGCCAGCATTTAAATCATTACCAGCTGCCCAGGTAAAATACTGCTGTGTCTCTGCTCAGATCCAGACATTGCAAGGAACAGGTCACAAAAGCTAAACACAACATTTGGCATCCTTGAGTGGAAATATGAAGGGCGTAATTGGATCCGGATGGCTTTTTCCATCTAGAGACAGTCCCCATAGGCTGAGTCCAGAGGACATTGATAGGGAATTTTAAAGACTTTCCAATTGTTGTAACTAATGTATTCCTTTTCTGCACAAGGCAGAGCCTCAAAGATGCTCTTTTAAAGCTCCCTCATGGTGCTCAAACCTGCTTCCAAGAACTGACACCTTTAAAAGATATGTTCCTGTGTTGCTAAGAGGAAATCTGAAATCTTTAAATGCTTAGTATCAACAGTACCTTTATTAAAAAAGATTAGCTGCTATTCCTAAACAAGTCTATGACTAGCTAGTGATAAATATAGATATGAATAGGAGTGAGCAGAAAAAGAGCGTGATTGGTTTTGTCAGTCATTGATTTTCATCTAATGTGTTATTTTAAAAATTCTGGTAGATGAGGGTTTCTAGCTGGACTCATTTTCCCATTACAAGTGATTGCCTTACCCTTATGGTACTGTTGCTAGGTACAAATCAAACGAAGACTATGTGTATGTGAGAGGAAGAGGGAGAGGGAAGTATATCTGTGAGGAATGTGGAATACGTTGCAAGAAGCCCAGCATGCTGAAGAAGCACATTCGCACACACACCGATGTCCGTCCTTACCACTGCAATTACTGCAACTTTTCCTTCAAAACTAAAGGTAAGACTCCTTTACTGGGTATGTTTTTCCCTCTTTTTCTTTCTACTTTAAAGTAGAATTCTTTTCTTTTCACAATTGGCTGTTCATGAGCTAAAGAGGTTCCCTCTCTGTGGAGACTTACTGTCTAATGCTTCAGATATTTGTAATTTCTTATTTCCTGCTTTTCCTTTGTCTTCTGTAAATTGTTCACATGATCACATCTTCATATGAATGAACTGTCTGGCATGCACAGTGGGTGAGAAATTGGAGTGGAAGAGGGAAATCATAGGAGTATGGTGAAAGGTAGGTGAAGACAAGCGAGATGGTTAGCTGCTCATCCTTGATAGGGATAGGACACAGAATTTTAAGTCCCTTACAGTGTCTTTTGGAAGTAGGAGATGGATGTATATTGTACGTACTTAAATAGGCGCTCAACCAATTGCTCTAGGAAAGAAATTGGCCTCTTAATAAATTACCATATTGAAATTGTTTTTTTTGTTACCCTTGAAGGACAAAGGTCCACTTTCCACTCGACCTTCTAAGACTCAAGAAGGATGTGTACTCTTTAAAGCCTGTTCATACCTTTAGATACCTAAATGCATCCCAGTTTATGCAGGCAGTGTATTAAACAGTGGTACATCCAGGACTCAAGTGAAACAGACAGGAGAAGCTCACAGCCAAAATCATTTCAGAATAAAACTTCTAAGCAGTAAAATTTTTCTTGGCTTTGAACAACATTTAGCAACAATCCCCCCCACATCTGTAACCTCAGGAACATTTGTGGTTTTAGTGGGTTTGAGACTACTCAGCGATTGGACAGAAAACTTCCAAGAAATAACCCAATGCTGCACAAAGTGGGATGAATGGGCTTCAAATGTGTCAAAACTCATCACTGCATCCTGACAGGCTGGGTCATCACATTGCCTTTACGATGAAATGCTGGAGTGCAAACCCAGTAAATTCTCATCATGGTTTTTGCAGAGGAGAGGTCCTGGCCAAGTTCAAGTAATCAAGTTCTGCCCGTGTAAAGTTCTCTCTGGTTTCAGTGGTAGCATACTTGTATTCACATCCTCTTCTGCATTTGCTGTGCCTGGCTCTTGCCATTACTGCTGGCAGTCAGGTCACACAGTTGGGTGTTTGATGTTTGATAAGCCACTCTTCATGACAGGACAGTGTAGCCAGCAGCTTCATGAAGTGTGCAAAAACTGGAAAATTTGCTATTTGTGAGTCAATATATTTGCAACAATTATTTCAACTATATTGAACTATTATTTCAACTATATTTCAATTATTTTGTTATTTGGGATGAGTTACCACCTTCATTTCAAAGCAGAAATAAAGTACTCCATAACTGTAGAAGAGTCAACATGACATTTTAAATTTTCCCATTTAAATACCTCAAAGAAACATTTTTTGCGAAGTTTAAGGTGGGCAGTTACTTTTAGTAACATACATTTCATAAATATCATCATTTACAGATCTGAGCCACTCTTAGCCATTTCTTGATGATACATATCGTATTTTTTTTTTAAAGGAGAAGGGGGAAGCAGCCTGTGGGGCCTCTCAGCTACACATTCACTTTTGAGATTCAGACCAAGTATGTTCATGCTCTGATTTTGAATAAAATTAACCTGTTGGCTTAAGTTGGCATTAAAAATGTTTACACTAAAAATAGAATTCATCAAATACTGGAAGAGCTGCAAGATACAAATTTCAGTTTCACATGATAGTTTTCTGTCAATATGACTGTGAAGACTGAATCATCCCTTTTTATATTTCACCATAAACAAAGGAGGGATCTCTTACACCAAATAATGTACAAAATACATCATCATTTAGAATTTCCATCGTCTTCTATTTTATCTCAATAAAAACTTCCTGAAATGTATACAGTGAGCTGGTAGCATTCAGGATGGTGGATCTGCAGCAGCCCTTGAAAGATTGCATTGAGGGACAAGGTTCTAGCAAGTGTGAAGTCCAGTTATGTGGTTGTTGTAAATGTACCTGAAGAAGAGATGGACATGTTGAGTGTATATTTGTAGACATTTGTGTACTCACAGAGCAGGTAATTTTTAACTTTTTTCCTTAAGGAAATTTAACGAAGCATATGAAGTCAAAGGCACATAGCAAGAAGTGCATGGATTTGGGAGTCTCAGTTGGCTTAATAGATGACCAGGATGGAGAAGAAGAATTTGGTAAGAAATTAAAGTCTTCTTTGTTTACTGAATTATTGTATCTATTTTGTCATCTCAACTTCTTACCCTTTCTTTTCCAAAGCTTTTTAATCCTTGTACAGGGAAAAGAAACAGAGATAAAAATCTTAAGAGCTAGTCCAAGGGAGCCAGAAACACTGGAAAAACTTTCACTGAAAGAAATGACAAGCATATGCTAAGGATAAATTGCTGCTGAATTTTTCACAAAGTGTTATGCAGTTTAACTTTATCACTTTCACAGATAAATATGACAAGATTGAAAATACCAGAAAAACAGCTGTTTGCCTAGAAAAAATGCAGTTGAGTGTAGTGCTTCCTTGATGATAGTCATGCATGAAATGGTCCAAGTTTTGGGATGTATATTTCATAGAAATAAAGTCACTAACATGCCACACAAATCACAAATATGTTGCTGAGCGCTTTGCAAGGAGGTTAATCATCTTCCAGCATAGAATTCTGTCCTCCTTCACAAATAATTGCGCTAAATCTGCAGATAAAGAACTTAGAGAAATTAAAAACATTATTCATCTTGACCTGTTCTACTTCTTCATTACTGATGAGAATGTTTTCAGAAGGAATGTATTTGCTAAAACTGGAATTCTGCACTTCCCACATCCCAGGAAGATTCTACTGAAGAGGAGATGAGATCAACAGCAGTCAAAGAGGGCCAAACCAGGTCCATGAGTGACTTGCCCAGCATGATAAGAAAGGTGTGCCAGTGAGATGGAGAACAGGATTGTGCATTAGGACTGTTTGGGATCTCAGCATATCAGTGCAGTGATGGCATTTTTCCCTTCCTCACATTCCTCTGTGGGGAGATGAGTCCTATTGCCTTGCCTTGGTGTATTTTTGGAATAGTTTATTAGATTGTGGATGAGGCTCAGAGAAAAGAAAGTAAGCAGTAGGGGTCTTTATTTAAACTGTAAGGGGAAAGAAAGATGAATGCACTTGCTCCCATATGACAACCACTGACAGAATAAGCGAATCATCTTGAATCTAATTCTAAATAATGCTAGGAATATGACTCAGCTGCTGTGATTCAGTGGTGCACTAGGTAGAAAGGAACCTGCATTTTTTCCTTTTTTGGCCTTCTTCAATATACTCCTTTTTCATAAGCAAAAAATATGTCTCCCTTCACAATTTGAGGTACCAGATAAATAGCACAGAAGATAAGCAGCAGGGCAAATTACTGTCTTTTTCTTACAGAGGAACAATTTTTATTAATACTTTCAGTCTTCACATGACAGACAAATTGTCACTTTTTTAAGCAATATTCTGTAGCATTTGACATTTTTGTGAGCTTCATAATCTACAAGTGAACAGATATTTCCATTTACTAGGGACTGAAAACATTAAATTGATATTCCAAATTACGTTCATTAAAAGTTGCATTTGTGGTTATAATGCAGTGGGAAATGTTTCAGATGTTAACTGAATTTTCAGTAACACAAGGTCGAAGGAAGCCACTTCAAACATTTGTTGAAGAATGCTTTCCTTTGGTTTCAGGACTATTCAGTGAAGAAAGAGAGAGGCTTTCCCTTCTACATATCATGTACAGGCATGTTTGACCATAGTATAAATATATTACATATTCCCTGAAATATGTTCTTTGCTCAGCACAGAAATTACTTAATAAATAAAATACTCTATTTTGGAAAAAAAAGTACAGACATTCTACAGGATTTGCTACATCTTTGAAATTCTTCATGGGATTTAATTTTATGTCTACAATGCCTATTTTTTTTTCCCAAAACAGAAGATGTAGCACTTCTTTCTTTATCTGGAACCCCAAACCAAAAAACAATTTGGTGATAAAACCCTGCCTTTTCCAAAGGATCTGGCTCAGGTACCCATAGCAAAACCAGCAGGGCAGCACAAAGTTCAGCACTGGAGACCTATCCAAGAATGAGGGTAATTAAACCCCTGATAAAGGTGCATTTGCTGCAGCCAAACCAGTCTGGCCTCTCTAGTTGCTGCAGAGCACAGGGCGTTTACAATTATCCACGGAAACTGAGCGAGCAACCCTACACTTCAAAAATGTGATTTCATCCATCTGCTCCCCTGGCCAGCCATGAAGGTTTTTCTCATGATAGTTCAGAATCTTTCTTGTCAGCCTATTTTTATGGCAGAATCAGGAGGGGGGAAAAAAGTGCAATGTATTTGCACACATGGTTTTTTAAGTGTGGTTCAGTTGCCCTCTTCGAAATCCTGAACATGCTAATTTTAGGCATCATTTGAATCAGCTTCAACCCCCTCCTTGGTTGCCCTTTTCCCAGGGCAGAGCAGCAGAGCTCACACTGCGGCCAGCACCCCTCGTGCCAGGTCTGGGCTCCAGGGACAGCCCTGGCAGCAGCACGTCACCCACAAAGGACAGTGTGGTGGGCTGCGGGTATTCAGCTGCACTTGTGGTGTTGCATCTTTGGCCCTTCCACCCCTCCTCCCTCCAGCCTGCATTGCTGGCACAGTTGTGCCACATATCCTTCAGATCTTTTAAAAACCAATGTCTTCAAATACTTAAATTTTTGGGGTTTGGTTGTTAAAAATGTTCTGTCTCTTAGAGAGTGGTCTGTCTACTCCCATCGCTTTCCTCAGCTGGAAGGCAATGTGAGAAGCAGTAGAGGAAGGTGCAGAAAATCTGATAAGAAATAATTATGACCTCAGAAAAAAAAACTTCCTGAAGACTGTGTGAAATTGGCCTGTTCCCTGACCTGTAGAATGTCTGTCTGTCTATCTGTCTGTCTCCACCTAATTCATTATCTGAACATTTGAAATACTGATTATTCTTACGGTAATAGAAATGTCTGCACCTTTGCTTAAAATAACTAAGCTGTATGTCTCCCACTACAATTCCACTTTGAATGAGAGAATTTACCCAGAAGTTTAAGAAAACCACCAACCTTTTATTTATGAAGGAATCTGCTGGTTCCAGTCTTTTGTAGTTTTTCTTTTAAAGGCTGGGTAATCACAGTTATTTGAATATACAGTTTTTGAGATTTATATGAAAAGCCAGCTGTTTCTGACAGCAGTACAGATTAAATGGATGCAAATCGAACCAGGAGTGCAAACTCATGCACAATCCTGAGCACAGGCAGACACACACACAGAGAGTCTTGTTTTTTCAGTAATCTGAGAAGCTGAAATTTTGTTGTGCTGTGGTGTCTTGGGAAAAAAGTAGGATGCTCTCTAGCTGTCTGAGACTGTATGTGATCAGAGCTTTTAACATAGCATTCTTTGTATTTGGACTTGTCATCATTTGAGTTTTAGTAAATACTTTCTGGCCTGGGTTTTTGTATTCAAAACTATTCCCTCATCCATTTATCTTTCATCTTCTGCTCTGTGGAATGTTCTTGTCACCAAAATGCAGGGTTACAATGTGAGGAATGTTAATATCTGAATTAAATTGTCAGAGGAGGTGAACTGTTTAGTGTGACAGACTGCAACTGGGGATGTCCTCTTTGGCTGTGCTCACACAATGTTTTGCTATCCAGCCTTAAAAACAACAGTAATTTGTGTTCAAATTAAAACAGATAAAAACTTTAAACTTGTAATAAGCTAATGTATGAATGGTATGGTACGTCTGAGTAAACTTGCACAAGAGAATTCCTTAATAATGAAATCAGTAGATGGGCAGAACATTTAAGGGGTTTCTGTGCAGAAATTCTATCCCAAAATATTCATTATGTTACCAGTAAAAAGACCTAACTGTAAGTTTCAGATACGTATTTATAGGTATCTGCACACAAACAGCCATTAAGAAAATACTTTCATTTTCTGCAGCTTTATTACCACAGTTCTAAGTTAATTAGCTATATGTTACTTACAGTAGATTTTAAGTGAGCTTCAATGGCTCTTCATTAGCTTAATCATGACTTAATCAGTCTGTGTTTTCACTGAATCTGCATTTAAGAAGTGAAAATAAATGAAAATTCTTGCAATAATGTCCTCCTTTTACAAAGAGAATGGAAGGCTGGTTCTGTGTAGTTTACAATAATTATTTTTTAGTTTATTTTTGTTAATATCAGTGTCTGTTCTTCAATTAGATGTACATTAGGCATGCTGAAGCCCTACACCCGCAGCCTGACATTAGGCTACCTAGTGTTAGGTTTGATTTACAATACACAAGTTACTTAAGAAGGTTTAGGTGTAAATAATCTCTTTACGCAGAAGTTGCTCTTACTTTTTGGTGTTGTTTCACTTCATTGCTTTCTGTGGTCTTAGGAATGAAAGTCGAAAGCCCACAGATTTTCTTCTTCTCATTTCTGAGGAGCTCTGGTGATCACCAGTCTGAGTTTAACCCAGTAGATGTCACTGTGAGTCCTGTTAAATGGTGATGAGCAGTGGACAGTAGCTGAAGCAAGACTGAAATCAAATAATTGAAGCCTATGAGCAGGCTTAGAATGACAGGACAGCAGGGTTGGGTAGAGATGCTGGCATTGTTTGACCCTATCTTGTTTGTCCTTCTTTAAATTTGTGTGAATGGTTGAGGAATGATCTATTGCAAATCTAATATAATGGGTGAAAGGCAAGTCTAAGTTGTAATTGTTTAGAAGAATGGAGTGAATTGATGACATACTGACTTTGCTTTCAATTTATGATCATATAATGACATCCTGAAAAGTACTTCTGCCTTTCTTGCCATAGTCTGCATTTTTTCTTGAGTTTGATGGAGAATATATAAAATATAGAACAGATGCTTTATTTTTAAATGCTGTTATGTAAAGATACTTCCAGAACTTGAGACAATAAACACTGCTTTGTATTACTCAGGTGCTAAAAGCCAGTAAATATAATAAATTTAGATTTAAATGCAAATAGTGAATAGATACTCAGTAAACTATGTCTTTAATCTACAGAAGTAGAGCTAATGGTAGTTATATAGTTATCTACATAACTGCACATTTCCTTAGGAATCTGTAAAACTGAGCAGTCCAGGGTTGCATTTTCAAACCATTCTTGTCTTCCTGCCACTGAAAGAATGAAAATGAGCATTTTGCTCTTTATGTGACAATCTACTTAAATATGAGTAAGTTATAACTAAATGTGACTAAGTTATAAGCTTTTGAACTTCATCACTGGATTTAGTACAGAAATTGCTGAATCTGTAGTAGGTTCTCAGTAAGTCAGGTTGTGTGGGAGTGATACTGCAATTAAAATAAAAAGCTGTAAGTTGAGGTTCTGAAAAACCTTTGTTTTAGTACTTTTGCAGTATGATGATAATTAGATGGCTGTTGTTAAAACCATGTACAGTGGGATTCCTATAGGAGAAACTTCTCATAAAATGAAAAACTTCAAAGTACATAAGGAGACATTTCAATTACCTAATTCATAGCATCCCAGCTGGAAATAGCAGTGTATGGACTTACTAGCCCCAGGCACTTCACAAATGGACATACTAGGATGCTGATAATTCCAGCTAATGCTATGGGAGAGCTTGGAGTTTCTTCATTTCTGCTCTTGGGTAAAATGTCACGATAACAGAGCCTTGTCCAACAAGCTCAACACCAGCACCACAAACACAGTACAGAGCTGACCAACTGAGGACTGACAGCAAAATAAATGAAGGACTAAGGTATTTTTGCCTATGATTTGTATACACATCAATACATAGGATAAAAAAAATCAGCTTTCTTTAAAATATTGTGAACAAAATCCCTTATCAAAAGTTTTGTCCATGTTTCTATTAAGCCTTCATTTCCAGATGTTCATAATTTTTGCAGAGTTCAGGTCTGTAAAATTCACTTACTCCTGTGAAGTCCAGGAAGAAGAGTCTTTCTAAGGATTTAAAAGAAAAGATTTCAGCAGTTGACAGAGGATGAAAGGCATCACCTACTCTTCCAGAAAGACTCTTTGGAAAAAATTGAAGCTGTCTTGAACAGTTTGTCTGTTAAAATGGTGAGAGTTGAAAAATTCGGAAGAGAAGTAGCTTTCACAAGCCTTCACTTAATAGTGTGAAACTTTTTTCCTGTTTTCTTTTTTAAAAAAGAAACTGTGAACTTACATGCCAAAAGCCATTTCTCCATATGTTAGGAGCGTTTAAATTTATGATACATCCTTCATTCGAAAATACCGTACACCATTTTACAGCTTCATACAAAGTTAAACACAGAAGTAATTTTGTTCCCTCTGGAAATTGAGTCAGTTCTAGTTATATGTATGTTTATATATATATGTGTATATATATATCAGCTACATAAGCATATTGTTGCAATTGTGCGTAGTTCAAGATAGGAAGCGAATAATTAATTTTTCCCCAATTAAAACTGCCAGGGAACTTTAGTAGGCAGTGTACAATTACTAGAATGGATTGAGGCCAATGCTACTTAGTTAGAAAGACACTGCTCGGAAGAGAATCTTCCACCACAAGGAGTGGTCACAGCCTCAGCCCGATGCCTCCTTTAGAAGAGACCCATAACGCTGCCTGGGTCTTCTACTGCTTAAAATGCCAGTATCAGGTCCTCTTGTAACTCCACAGTGATGCTTAGTGGGATCACTGATTGTAGAAGCCTGGGCACCTCTTGTTTCAGAAACGTGCACGCAGGTATAAAAGCCAGAGCAAAGCATTCCTTTGTGCATTGCCAGAACAAGCAAGTGAGGAATCTCATTTTTTCTCATCTGATGTTGCAAAGCGGTGTGGGAGTAAGGGAACCACATTCATCGCTGTCACCTCGCCTACACTGCAGGCTCTGGCTCCAGGTAACCACGCTCAAATAGAAGCTGGCAAATGCACAAAGGGTGGAGGTAAACAGGGAAACAATAGAGGGAAATGATATCCCATGGAGTTCTGCATGTGAGGAATCTGTGTTCCACACACAGTTTCCCTTTCTCTTTCCATGGCTTTGTTGTAGAAAGTTGGAATGTATGCAGAAAATTCTTACATAAGCAGCATTTGCTGGTAAATCTGGTAGCATGTTTAAATGTTGATTTGAAAGAAGACAGTTTCTTATAAATCGTTGTTTGCATGTTTTCCTTGCTGTTTTCCTTGCTGTACAAATGCGACAAGTCAGTCTAATCACTTCAGGTAGTTCCTCCTGCCAGTAGAAACAGTCATTCATGACTGACATCAGCTTTCATGGAAAATGTGATTCATGTGAAGAGAGGGAGAGAAAAAGACAAGAATCAGTAGGATTTCATGGAGAATAGTTATGTGACATTGGTAAAGAGACTGAATTTAAGAGGGAGTCCAGAGTGAATTCCAAGACTTTGCAATGCCCCCTGCATTATTTAAAGAGTTGCAGGAAACCTGTAGGTCACCCTTTGGATGTGACACATGGAGAAGTCTTCAATATCTGTTACAGAGGCATTGAGGGAATCACAGAATATTCTGGGTTGAAATGACCCACAAGGATCATTGAAGTCCAGCTCTTAGCCCTGTATAGCACCATCCCGAAGAGTCACACCATGTGTCTGAGAGTGCTGTCCAAATGCTTCTTGAATTCTTTCAGGCTTGGTGCTGTGACCATTTCCCTGGGGAGCCTGTTCCAGTGCCCAGCCACCCTCTGGGTGAAGAATCTTTTTCTAAT
>VXBQ01014443.1:0-35277 GCA_013400175.1 Phainopepla nitens | reverse complement strand
AACACGGTGCAGTTTAGCGATGGCAGCAGTGACGATGAGGACAGACTCATAATAGCAACCTAGTTTTTGTTTTTCATTGTGTTTTTATTTTTAGGGTTTTTTGGGTTTTTTTTATAACACTTGCAGGTTTCTTTGCAAACCTTCCTTTCCTTAAAGCACATTTTTCTGACACAAACCCATTACTAATCTTCGTGCAATCATGAACTNAACACGGTGCAGTTTAGCGATGGCAGCAGTGACGATGAGGACAGACTCATAATAGCAACCTAGTTTTTGTTTTTCATTGTGTTTTTNTTTTTGGAGTTTTATGTTTAGAAACCTGTACAGATTGTTGAATATATATATATAAAATATATATATATAAAATATGTATATTAAAACCAGGTAGTAGCTTGTGTTTAGTAAGTAAACATCTTATGTCAGATAAATAAAGGATTAAATTATATGTTGCACTGTTAAATGTAAATTTTTATGGCTGTGGGACAAAGTTTCTGTGTACAGATCTAGTATGTAAAACTCCATATTTATTGTATCCATATTAGTCTTGGAAAAGGGTCTGTCCATCTTTCTTGTGTAAGACGGTAGCTTTACACTTCAAAGAGAAATACAGTATCTGTGTTACAAAATATTACAGTAAAATTTTGTTTACTGACTTTACCATTGCTTATGTTGTGCCTTCTTGATGCAGCCCGGTAGCCAGAGAGGTGCTTGACTCATTCCTTTCAGTGCCCTTCCAGCTGGTTCTGCTTGAAAGGATCTGGAGGTGGTAAAAGCCCCTGTGGTTTCACCTGCCATGGGAGAGAGAGTAACTCATCAGGCCTTACTTGGAGTAGAATCTTCCATTTCAAAACATCCGGCAATGGCAGAGTGGGGAGGGAGTCCCTCAGCTTTCCGTAGAGAAGCATCCATCCACCTTGTGGTTTTTTCCTAACTAAAATTTGAAGACTTGCCTGAGGGAAAATGGCAAAAGGGTCAAGATGAAATATTTTTTTATTTGTAATCTTGAACTATAAAACTACTTTTTACTGACATTAAAATGTTGTTACACAAGAAAGGAATAATTCTTTGTGTGTTAATTGCACAATCTGCCATACAGTTGGTGAAAATGCCACTGCTGTAAATGAGGATTTGGCATTACTGATTACCATCGACCTCTTACAAGACTGTGTTTCAGGAGATCTTCATTTACAGGTAGACAAAGCCATTTTCCTCCTAAATACAACTTTGTGTTATTCATGTAGGGAAAGAAGAAGGGACTAGAGGTTTTACAGGTACAGTTAATGTGCTGTTTTAACAATAAACCTGTCATACTGGGCTTACAAAACATGGATGGATCCCGGAGTAATGAAATTTAACCCTCTTCTGTTTGCACATAGTGAAAACAATGTAAAATTATCACTGAATTGTTGATGTGTTCCAACTGTGGCAGGAGACACATCTGACAAGTTACAGGGCTACACATTCCTAGAAGTTTCAAATTGACTTGGGATTCATGCTGTAATTTTTAAGTAGAGTTGATTTCCTGCTGTGTCCGTTTATCACATTGTTGCAGAAGTTTTTATAACTCCTTTATTAGCCAAATTCCACTAGGAAACTGGAAGGTGTAAATTAAAAGCATGATCACCTTTATAGAATTAACAAGGATGAGCACATATAAAACAACTGGAAGAAAGGGACAGGAAACAAATCTGGAAAAAAAAAAAGAGATTGAACTTGAATGTGAGCTGGGCTGCGTTGTTCACAGATTAACTCCTGTATCCATCTCAAGGAAGCAATTCATACCTTGCTCTGCTCATATTCAAAGGCAGCACTATCCTAGATCCATTTTTAACTTTACACTGGCTTTTGTACAGTACTCACATTGTAGTCATTACATTATTCCATTACGGCGTGTTGTAAAACTGTAGGCGATGTTGAATGAGCTTTATTAACTTCCAGAAAGAGCACTTCAGTACCAGAAAGCCATTTCTATTACTCGTGATTATCAGGCAATTGTACTAATCTAGCAATTAGAAACACACACACACTAGAAAGGGGAAATTACTCCTGTCTCTGACATGAATGTGCAGAGCCTCGCTGAGGGCCCAAGCACCTGAACCACCAAGCACTCTCAACTTGCATTGAACTTAATAAGGGTTAAGAGTCCTCAGCTCCCCACAGCGCCAACCTTGAGATTTGTGAGTGTCTTACATGCAACCCCTGTGTGAGGTGTCACTGTGCATTTGTATGTTCTTTTTATAAGTGTAGTAGTGGTGTCATCGTGTCTTGTACCATTATCATTTATACCTATGTGAAATTACCCCAACCAGCCGAAGCTAGAACCAACACATGGCCGTGTTAGATGTGCTTTGAGAGCCTGAAGCTTTTTCTAGTAGAATCAGGTGACAGTTTGCAGTTTATGAACTCAAGAAATTTTGCATTAGTTTTAGCTGCTTTGAAATGGACACCTACCAGCAAACTAGAACTATGATAATTAATTTGAGCATATTTGTCTAAAGCATGACCAAAAAAAAGATGACAGAATCAGATAGCTTTACAGCAAAGTAAAACTATCTCCAAAATTTTGAATGCCATCACAATTTATTACCATTTCCCTGAGTTTTATAAGGCAGCAGTGGGTAAGGAATTGCTGTTGCACATGCCCCTAAGTCCTGATTTTACTAAACTCCAGAGACTTACTGTATACACATCTTAAATACTTACTTGATGAGCAATTTGTCGTGCATTCATATTCCACTCAGGATAAATTCCAGGAAGTCTCCAATTTAACAGAAAATTCAGCCTGGTGAATTGGATGATCTACATCTGTCTTTTCTATTCTAGGTGTTTTGAAGACCTCAAGGGCAAGAGATGGAAGTATACCTTGAAGAGTAAGAATGACATGACAACAGATATGACATAAAGAAGAATGTTAAAACGTGTCACGTGGTAAGTTGGTATCAGGACAATAGGGAGAAAGGACCAAGAGAGTGAGCACTGATTCAGAAGATGGGAGTTGCTTCTGGGGATGTAAAGCTCCAGGTCAAGAGATCTGAGGACAAATACTGAATCATCACTTACCCAGGCAAAGCAGATAAGCCACATTTGAAGCAAGAATTCTACTATTGGCAGGTAGTTGAAGATATATCTAATGTTCACATCAAGGTTGGAGGAAATCACAGTTTTCTAGAAGACTGTGGTCCTGAATATTACACTGTTTCCCTTCCCTCTAGGATGTTTCCAAATGGATATTCCTTGAGTTGCCTCTACAGCTTGTGCAACACGAAGAAGAAACAAACTAGGAGTGTGACCAGACCTGAGAGGTTAAACTCTGTACCTCTCCTCTGTTAGTGCCTGTAACCAAGATCTACAAATATGTCAGCACACACGGATGTTCTGCATGAGCATAAGCCTGTGACTACTGTGTTAGCAATTACATTTTCATTCTGAATTAATTCCTTTTGTTTTAAATTGTGTTGTAACTTTTATTGTCTTGTCCAGAGTCATCAGTGATGGGGAAATCACATTCTCCTTGCCAGAAGGATCCTTCTGTTCAGAGCAGTAGCGCAGCAAACATCTCATAGACCTGCCAGTGTAGGATTAGGCTGCTCTTCAGAGGGTGTGAATTATCACAGCTGAATTGGAGTAAATAACACTGGGCTGTTTACTCAGGGATCAGTTTTTAATGACTCTGTCAGACACCCTCTGGCAAATCCAGCACAGCTGTTTAAACATTAAAGGCCAGAACAAGTGTTGCTCCTCAGTGCACCCAGACACACTCTGTCATCTTCTCACAATTTATTCCCGTGAGGAGGGTGCAAGCAGGTGCCAGCTAAAGGCTGGGTACAAATACAGCCATAGTGCAGACACGGCACAGTCAGCTTGTGGGATCTGTGCAGATGCTTCCCTGTGATCTGCCAAAAGCCCTCACTAGAAGGGGAATCAGTGGCCAGTGGCCTGTAGCTTTTTCAGCTTAGACCTTACTTGGTTTCTCATTGCAATGCATGATGTTTGGTGTGATGTGGGTACCTGATTTTGGAGGCAGCATGCCCATATAATAACAATAGTGATGGGTTTGGAACATGAACTCTATTGAAAAATAATGTGTGTGTTTCCTGTTGGGGCTTTAATAAGCTACAGCATGGCCTACCTGTCACTTCTTAGGTCAAGAACTAGACCAGAGACAGACGTGTTCAGTGTACCTGGCCTCAGATCTCTTGACTTGTAGCATTAAATCCCCAGATGTAATTCCCAATTTCTGGACCACAGCTGAAATAAAGGAAACTTTGTAGGTGTAGGGATGCTCTTCCCTGCTTTGGCTACTGTTACTGTACACACCATTGTCCTTTTCTTTCTCAAGCGATTTGCTGAGCTTCAGATTGTTGTAAATTATGCCCTGAGGCAAGAGCAGCCCACAGTTGGTCCATATCAGCCAGTCCCCTGCCAGTAAGTCTTGACAGCAGTGTTTTGCATACAAGTTCAAGTGCCCATCACATGCATTTCATCTCAGACAACCTACGTAGGCTGAACACAATATGGCCCACCTCAAAGCCAGACATACCATGCCTTACACTTAGCTAAACATTCTGTATGGTTTCTTAACAGGTTTATCTTGCCTTGAGTTTACTGACATGTGGTTAAACAGAATATAAAATTAATTTGTCACTATATAACTTACTCCAGAAGTCTTCATTTTTTGCAAGACAATCCTCACTAAGCTTTCATAAACACTGTAGTTTAAACCTGTAAACTGCCCTTCAAACGTGTGTTTAACATTGGGACAGTTTCATCAAAACAAAATAAAAAATCCTGAGTTTTGGCATGAGTGGCTTGCCAAGAGCCATGGAAACCAAACAATCCACAAGTGAGAGTGCTCACTCAAGATACCTTCATCTGACTTATCTGATTGGCTTCAGTTGCTTTGGAAAGATCCTCTGAGACCAGTGTGACCATCTCATAGCAGGGAATCCTTTCCTTGCTTTCCTGTTTTTTCATGTGAGCACAAAGTGTCACCCATCTTAGGTGACTTTTGGCCAGTCTCTAAATGTGACTGTTACATTATGAATGACGAAAACAAACATGGCTAGAATTCTCTTCCCATGTCTAAGGGAAATTTCTGTTCCCTGTAAAGAGTCTCAGCACATACAGATGGTCTCTTTAAATGACGCCTAAAACACCAAAGACTTAACACTATTTCTGGCTTATATCTTTGAGGATAAGACCCCTGTCTTAGGTCTAGACACTGACTTAGTCTGTTACTGACTTAGGATGAAAACAAGCTACTTTAAAGTACTTCAAATTGATTACTAGGTAATTTTATATGGAATGTTCGTGGGTGGATGAGCATAGAGCAACAAGGGTGTAACAGCCTGTAATTCATTGATTTGATGTTCATGTTTTGTTCCAGGAATGCTAAATCAAAAAAAAAAAAAAAAAAAAAGTGTTGTTGCCATTTATGTTTGTCTGTACATTTCTCCTCTTTATACTGAACAGACTACGCAAAATGTTAGGAGGTGACTGGTGATTTTCAGATATTCCATGAGATCTAAGGAAACCATGCTAGCTGAAAGATGGCAAGGCTTTTACATTCCTATGGTTCAGTCATGGAAACAAAACTTTGAGTTCTAAGATGAGTCAATTAGCTAGGCATGCTTAGTTTTCTTTGGTAATTGTAGGCTTGTTTTCCCCAATAAGGTCAAATGTTAAGGCTTGTTTGGTTTTGTGGCAGTGCCCTTTAGTGTATTTGAAATCCATTACCATTCATGAGGCATTTGTGCTGGAAATGGGCCAACTGTTTGTAAAGTCAAATGCCCCCAGCATTTCCTCTTTTTGTTGAGTTTAGGCAGTTACAACATCCCTTTGGGCTTCAGAAGTTCCATTTGCAGGTCATTCAGGTCTAAGATGTTTTGGTGTTGGTACCTAAATACCCTAGGGTTGGATTCCTCCTTCTGAAAAAGAGAGCATGTGACACAGGTGACAGTTCCATCTTGTATAATGAATAATGAGCTCTCCATTAAAATCACTGACCACTAAGAGCCGTTTGCCACCCCATCATCTTCCTGCTCCAGATCCGGGTATAGAAGTGAGTTCACAGCCCGCTTGCCAGCACAGGACTCATCCCCATTGCAGCCCCACTTTCATGAGGGGCTTTTCACGGAGCGCCTGTGGAAGGCAAGAGCAATCCCTGGATGTGAACATGCAGTGAGGGACACAGCGCAGAGGTGGCATCACTGAGAACATCCATCCACCTCCCAGGAGCACAAGGACAAGGTGCACCAGTAGGGATTTTGCTCTGTGCTGGGCCTCAGGCAGGAGCAGATTTTGAAAAAGGATTTTATCATCATTGCAGGGGGGTTGGTGTAAATGTCCTTTAAAAGGTCCCTTCCAACTCAGAAGTGATTCTGTGAACAGGACCTACCCAGACCTGACGCACTTGGGAGGAAAGCCATCATCTTAAGACTTAACTCTTCCCATCCCTTATGATCAAGGCAAATCAAGTCAAAATGAAGGATTAAAAGGCATCTTTTGACAGAAATTTTTGACTAATCCTAAGGAATTATGACAAGAAGCCAAAATTATCTGTTTGAATAGAAAATTACTACATCCCCTGATTCTGCTAATGCTCAAACATTCCCCAGCCTGAGCAGCTGCACTTCTGGCACCCAGCTGTCCTGTGCAGGATCTAACAAGGTAGTATCCTTCAGAAATACTATGTCCAGAGTGAGCATACACTTTGTACAACCCATTCACAAGGACTTCATCCTGAACACATGAGCGTGAGGAGGAGTAGATGGTGCTGCCCATTTCTTCTGCGTTCAGCTGCGACACTGCCGTGGTGGCAGTCTGTGCCACCAAGAGGTGCCAGGGAAGAGGCAGTCACCATCCTCTAGCACAGCACCAGCTCCCTCCTCAGCAGCCAGGGACTACACAGCAAGGGAGGTGATGTCCCTCAGGTCCCTGGGTGAAAGGGCACCTCCATTAGTTACACCTCTTTCCCAGGAGGCTGCTCCAAGCTCCTGTGCTCTGGCCAGGCCAGCTGCAGGCACTTGCTGGCAGAAACAAGGCCAGGAGAGAAGAAGGAGGGAAAGATGAACCAAGCTACAAGACAGAGCAAGCCAGGGAGAGCAGGCTGTTGGGCTGTTTGGGCACAGGAAGGCATCTCTTGTATTTCAGACTTGTTACTCAGTGTTAGGTGTGTCCCTGTTTGCAAAAGCAGTCTAGGTGCCAGAACAGAAGCAAATGTTGAAACAGTGCCTCCTTGCAAAACAGAAGTCATATTTTCATCTGGACACTAGATAGTTTTGCTCCACCAAAAAATCAAGTGGGTGGTTCAGGAACCATTTTTGACACTTAGAGGTTTAAACTGTGTTTCTCTCTTTGTTTATTCCCATACCTATAATGATCTGTGACGCTTTTCTTATTTACAGTGTTTCAGAGCAAGAGCTCACACAGCTAATGCTGATTAATTCTGCTGGACTGGGCAACTGACTCCCCTGTGGATATCCTGTTCTCCTATGAATCATCACTCCTTCTTGAGACATCCTCCAACTCAGATCAAAGGTCCCAAATGTATTCGGTATGAGGACATCAGACAACTCGAACAGATTAGAGAAGACACACACAAAGAAATGTGTCCCAGCTTCTCCCTCCTGTCCTACTGGAAACTGGCACAGTGAACACAATCCTAAGCACTTGTCATAAAAAGTAGAAAGACAAAAAGAAGGAAAACTGATAGAGACTCTGGGTATGTAGTTTACCCAAAGACTTCTGCAAATTGCCCTTTCTAGGTATTTGCACTTTTGTACTTACTTAGTCCTCCCTTGCAGTTGGGAACTCCTCAGGCTATATCCTCATCTGATGGGAAATGATATCTGTGAGCTTCAGCAAGACCTGCACCTACTGTGTCAGCAGAGGACTTAGGACTATCGCTCTAAGCACTGAGCCTTGCCTACAAACACAAAAATTAAAGGAACATGAACACCTGTGGTCTGTTTTTTTCAAGTTTATGTAGTCTGCTGCGTCCTCTGTGGTTTTATTCCATTTTCCATATAGCTACATGAACAACTGAAATGCCAAAACCTGAGGTCATGAGGTCAAACTAGATTATCTTAATAGTCTCTTCTCCCCTTGCAATCTTTGCACACAGGTTTTATCTGATAAAGGAGTTAAAGTCTTTATTTCAGCAACGTTTGATCTTGAAGATTACACAAATAATTAGTCTTTTAAGCTTCTGAGCTTTTTTTAAACTAGAATTTTAAACTCTCCTTTTAATGGATGCCTTTTAATCCTTATGTTTAAGCATAAGAGCCATGCTTGATCTAAGGCGACAAACAATATGTTTGGATAGTCAGAAGGCCACTTCTATGGGAGTGTTTGAACAATGTGCTGTGTTTTTTCCAAGAAGCTCTTCCTCCAATCAGTGGAAAGAGCTGACTGAGGGACCAGAGCCTTTTGCTGTCATTAAGCTCGTATCAAAGGAAGACAGGATGTGCCACTCTTACCTTTTAGAGTGGACTGTGCCAGGCTTTTTTTTAGTCCTAGACTTCTAAGTCTTCTTGTATCCTTCTGCACTTGGAGGGGAAAAGAAACCCTTTCAACCTTATGCACTGTGAATATGCACTTGAAGGCAGTGGAAGGAAGAATACCCAGCAGGAATACACTCTGCAAACTCTCAGCAAAGTCATTGGATCTGCATATTCTTAATCAATGAGGTCTTGGCAAAATAAAAGCTGGTGGTTTTTGTCCCGACTGTAGTTTGTCCAAGTCGCTGGGTGAGGTTCAGCTGTTTATGTTTTCTTTGAGGTAAAATGTCCTCAAGTTCTGGTGCTGAGTTGTTCTTTGCCTCCAAAAAAACCCCCAGGGTGGGAGTATTGGCGTATGGCAGGGTTGTGAGAGGCATGTGAACTGAGCCCAGAGTTTGCCCCTTGATGCAGCTCAGGCAGCCATCAGGGCCACTGCAACCACTGAAAGGAGGTGGGACTGGGTTTGAAGGAACAACGGCCAAATGACATGAAAAATATTAACCTTCTGCATAGAAACAGACCTCACTGCCCATTCCAAATGGATAATCTTTTTTATTTTCAGTATCAGTGGAATTTCTGTTATTTTCATGACCTTTCCCCTTTAATTGGACCCGTGTATGCAATACTCATGTAGTTAGAAATGCACTGGAAATAGTGATGGATAACATTGTTTTCCAACACTTGAAAGAGGAGGGGGGCAATTGTTGGTATGTCCAATCTGGAAAGCAGTAGGAATACCACAGCATATGCTTGAAACTTTGCTAAGTATGTAGGACATTAAACCAGATGCTTCACTTCCCCCGGATTCCTCCCTGTCAGTTCATCTGGGGCAGTGATGAGGGAGCTGGGGACTGCTGGCTTTCTACCCAGTGCTACCTTGTTCCTCAGAAGGGTTCGGACTCTCACCTCCTCCTGCTAGGGACGATTTACTGAGCATTCGTTGCGTTCTGCCTGCGCACAGTAACGCAATTTTGTCAGGCCCATCAAATCATACAGTGCCTTGGGTTGGGACTTTAAAGGTCATGTCATTCCAACCCCCCCGCCATGTGCAGGGTTGCCCCCCTCGTGGAATACTGACCAGGCAGTAAAGCTGTCGGAATAATGATGATGCCAAACCATTGCTTCCCAGGGGGGCACTGCAGCTGGAGGTTGCGTGTGTCTCACTAGCAATTATCTTGTGACTTTCTGGCACAGCACAAAACAGAGAGCTGTCTGAGAAGGGGTTGGAATTTGCTGCTTTGGAAGGTGATGTGAAATACTTTTCAAATATTTGTTTGGGCTAGAAAATTAAGACAAAGAAGACAAAGCCTGGCCTCAGCATTGTCACAAGCAGTCTCCTATTGCCTTCAGGAAGGCCAGGATTTTGCTCATGGCTTTGTAAGGCTGGCACAGAGGCAGTATCTTACAACAGAGCGTGGGCATTTCTGGCACTGTGGGGATTGCTGTTAATGACACCGGAAAGTGATTTTTTTTTTTAACCTGGCATTGCTCCTTGGAGCAAATTAAAGTCTGATACATTCACATTTCTATGTGTCATTAACCCAGACACCTACTGCAGGGCCTAAAGCATGTGGCTGCTGGAGAGACTAAATCCTGCTAATGCGCTTTTCCTAACACACTGAGGGAATCTGGAGTCTCTCCTTTTGAAGCTGACTTGCTATTTTGACTAATTGCTTCTGGTAACAGTTAATAGCATTTTGCAAAGGCACTTCATCTGCTGACAGCAGATTGATGTAAGGAAGCGACACAGTTCACATTTCCAAAGGGAGCGTTGGGAAACCCATTACCAGCTTCATTAATCTGTTAATAATAAAATTAAAGTACAAATAAAATGTGACAAATTGAGTTCTGTTGTGAAAGTCACTTTAACAGGAGGCTCTGAAAAAAGGTCAAAACAGACTCTGATTTCTGCTGTGTTCTAATAGTAGAATCAGAGGAGAGCATTGTAGAAACACTGTAATTAATCTGGCAATACTATAATTGTCCCCAAATGATACAGAGTTTGAGGAGTGATTTTTTTCCCTTTTTGCTTGAGAACATTTACAAAACCTAGAACATAATGCTCTGTCACACAACATTTAAGTGCTAATCCAATTTCACAGGAAGCTTTCAACAATGTAGGTATGGTAGATAGGCTTTCTCTCACTGCCTGCCTTCTTGTGGCTGCTACATCATTCAAAACTCAGGTTTACCCAGCACAAGGGCAAAGGAGAGAAGAAAAGCCCTGCAGGTGTAGATCTAACAGCTGGCAAAGAAATGAGCCTGACATTGGAAACAGGCTTCATCAGAGTCAATCAGCCAAATCAGACATCTCTTTTTTGGCAAGAATGGCATTAGCTTGCCAACCTTGTTTCAAATTAAAGTGGTTTTACTTTTAGTGTTATCCCCCAAACCTACTGGTACCCCATGCATCAGCCTTCCCAGCCACATTCTAGGTTAGCAGGATATCTTAATCTAGACTCTTCTCTTAAATAATCCTGCTAGGACCTTCAGCTCACACTGCAGAAAAAAAAAAAAAAACCTTCTAAGAATGAGACTGATTCCAGTCTCTCCAAGGCACAGTGTCAATGGCTCCTGTAGAAAAATATCCAGTTTATCAAATTCCTTCTTATTACTGTTGAGCAATTGCCCCAAAAGCAGTCAGTCACAGAGCATAATTTGGCGACACAGCTGCAGTGAATGGAGGGCTTCCTGCAGCCTGGCAGAGCAGCCTCTGCTGGGAGCACCTGAACCAAAGGCACGCCATTAAAGAACCCAGCCAGGCAGGCAAATACGTAAACATGTTAATGTGAAGTGTTTGAGGAGAATGGCTCATTAAGTCAGGCAGAATAACAATACAGAAAACTAATAGCTCTATTTTAAAAGTCGGCAGGAGGAAAAGGAGAAAGTTATCCTTTTGTTTTATGCAAGCCAAAAGGAGTCGGTAGAGCCTCCTCTCCTCCAGTAATTTCAGGGATTATCCAGACACCAAAGAGACCAGATTTCCAGTTTGAGAAGCACCATATGGACTCAGCTGTGTCAGGAAATAAGCAAGGGGAGGGGGAGGATAAAGAATAAGGGAAGGAGAACACCATTGTTACCTGGTCTCATAGAAGGTGTGAAAAGTGTGGTGAGGAATTGCCCCCAAAGTTGATGGGTTGGGGATCTGGGTAAGGCAAAAAGCCTGAAACAGATACCCATCAGTGTGAAAACACTCACAGATTGGAAATGGGATATAAACTGGGCCTAGCAGTCAGAAACTTGTGTGGGTTGTGAGATGAGCTCTTAAGCAGAGAGGAAGACTATGGAAGGGAGACTGGAGAGCAAGAAAGCTGCTGGCTCTGTATGGATGAATTTTTCATTTGTACAGTGGTCTCTCAGAGGAAGGAGCAGGACAGAGGCTCACATGAGCAGATTTTTCTGCCACAATGTGTAGTAAGAATTATTCTTGTGCTCTGGCTGACTGTAGCTTCTTGCTTTACACTCAGTCTCACATTTAATATCTATTTGTGATAAACATCAAGTTAGATCTCTAATTCTTGTGGTAGTGTTTTGAGCACTAGAAGTAGAGCAATCTGGTTCAGTCTGGGTTCACATAGAGCTAATTTGTCTGTGCATGGGGGAAGATTTTGGGAAGAGCAATGATGGGCAGGCCCAGGATTGCAGCTGCTTTGGGATGTGGAAGGAACCTGATTTGAATTTTCTTTGTCAAGGACTCTTTCCAGCTAAAGGAGTACTATTTTCTACCTCCATGTTCCCATTTCCCATCTTTCTCACACAGTGTTTGTACAAGGTGAGGAAGACAAACTCTGGTATCTCTCTTTCCACCTGCTTTACTCTCTTCTGTCCCGCAGAAATCTCTGCATTCTTGACCCAGTGTGAGCCTGAGGGATATGGCCACAACAGCTGTAAAAGAACACCCCCAGGTCTATTTGACCGAATTCCTGAGTCTTCCTCGAAGTCTTTGCTAACCACATCTGCTGCACCACAAGGAAGGGAGCTTTGCATTGCTATTGGTTATGTATGGGATCCTGCAGCTGCTGCTGTAAAAGTAATCATGCCCCAGGCTTTTCTTTCTGTATAATCTATGTTTCTCTCATAATTGCTTTCCTTTGTACCTTTCCCAAGAGTTCTGCCTTGTAAAAAATTAGAGAGAACAACCCTATGAAGAGAATTAATATCAAATATGGAAGACCTAATGCCTGAATGCCCAAACACAGCTCCAGTAGCCCAGTCAGTACAGTATAACTCTGGGATCAGTATTTGCTCTAAGCCATTCCAGCTCTACAATTTAATTCTTCAGAGATACTATTATTATGGCAAAAACATGGCCTTGATGGCCAAGCACCAGTGCCTCAGCTGAGGTAAACATCTACGAGTCTATCCATTGTGCCAGGGTCATCTGTAGAACAACCAGCGCAAAAATTGCCATACAGTTTAAATGGCTGCTGTCTCTCCTTCAAGAGGCTCTTTTTAAGGTCTCCAGGGCTTCTCACACTAAAAGAAAATGTTAGCTAATAGAAAATAAATCAGGTTTTAGCTACAAAATTGTAGCCTGCTCATGGAACAGTTATTCAATCTGGCAAAGAATAAAGATGCAGCAAAGACCTAAAGCTAGAACTTTCAGCCTTAAGTGAGACATGTGAGTTGTTACAAAGATGGAAGGCAAATGAGGATACATAGCCAACATGAGAAGAGTTTAACATGGGATGTTCCCCATTCCTTTCCATCTTATGTCAATATTTGGATAACTTTCTCCATGGCTCAATCACAGCTTCTGAGCTTGACACAGAATTGATTGAATGAGCCTCTCTGGCTCCAATTAAACAAAAGATACAGCAGAGAGTCCTAATGCTCCCCATGGCTGTAAAATTTATAGAGGTATGAATTTATGGGAATGGAGTTTTCTTTTAAGATCTCAGTGTCTGGCTGGCTGCCTGGTGTGAGGGAAGGACAAATCTACCTGCCAGGGAAATGTGCTGGACACTGAGCCATGCCTGCCCTCCAGGCACTCAGGGTCACCAATATCCTCAGCTGAGAGCTGGATCCAGTTGAGTATTTTCAACGTATTTTCTAGGGGAGAGTTACTATCCTAAAGTCCAAGCCTGAAATCTGCCATGATTTATGTGCTTGACCCACTGCAAGCAGGGAAATCGACTGAGGGAATGGTTACCACATCAATCACAAACCATAAAATCAGGTATGTATCAAGCCCAAGGGGCAACTCATTGCTACTAAACTAAAATTCTGCAAAGCTGAGTGAATGTTTGAAGATTCAGGGCCCAGAAGGCTCAGAACAAGTATAAGTGAGAAAATATGCACTGTTATGCAGGCCTGGGCACTGTGGTCTCTTAATCAGTTTAAGAACATGAATTATACCTTGATTGTGGAGGCATGAGGAAAGATCTATAATTAGAAAACATGCTGATAACTGCTGGATGGGCTTTCCTCTACCTTCTGGAAGGTAGCGTCTCCCAGGCTTGGCAGGAGCTCTTGTCAAGTTCCTCAGGCAGGAACAGCAAGCTCTCAGCTGGAGCATGGGGACAGTCCTGCAAGGAAGAGACTGCCAGTGGCAGGAAGAGTCCTGAAATGCCTGTGTCTTTGTGCTTGTAAGAAAAAAGGTGTCATCAGTCAGGAGTGTAGCCAGAGGATGGGAAGAAAGGTAGGGCTGCTTGGGTCAAGAGCCTGGGGATCAGCAAAGTTGGAAGTTTCAGAGCAGAGGAAATAAAGCCCTCACACGTTCAGGGGAGCAGGGCTTTATGACTTGTCTGCTCTCTGCAAGCAAGTTCTTACCAGGGACAGATGTGTGTATTTATCTATAGGTCTCTGCCTCAGCTGTCCCCTCTAAGGAGAAAGGAAGCCAGAAAGGCCACCAGGTTAGCAGGTGCTTTGGCAGCCCGACCAGCAGGAAACAGCTGGGATAGAGCTATCAAGTCTTCATCAGGACCATGGGACTCCCACTAGTGGGGTTCTCTTTCCCCCCTTCCCTCCCCTCTCCTCTTACACTTGCCAGTTTAAATTTCATTTTATCTGTAAGAGTCTCTTTGCTCCTGACATTTCCTCATGTCTTCCCTAAGTAAACCAATGTTTATGACATTAAATATATTCGCTGTGCATTGGCATTAAGCAATCACTTTTAAAATATAATCTTCCCCTTTCTGTTATTACTCCTTTATTTCCACTGTTATTTTTCTTGGTGAGTTATATGTGGAAGAAATTACTTCTATTTTGTCTTGAGGTTTCCCTGAGGAATCTTGTCAAAATGAGCAGTCTTTTTACTAAGCTTTCCTATACAGATTGAGCAGAAATAAAATGAAATCATTAAATGGCTCCTGAAAGAATCCAGTACCTAAAACCCTGGGGAAAAATAATGGCTCCATCTACACCATCATGAAAGCCTTTGCTGAAGCTCAGTGTTTATGTTCTGCAGAGGATCTCACGGCGTCATCCCCACCACCAGCAGCTCCGAGTGCTTCCCGGGCGTGTGGCTGAGTGATGTGACTAAAAAGTGTCACCTGTTTGTTCTCACTGCCTCTCCCCACTGGGAGAAACCCGTGTGGCTGAGAGCCTTGTTTTGGAAGTATGTTACTTCTGTTTGAGTCATAATTTTGTTCTTGTTTTTAGTATACTTGTTATCATCTGTATCTATTAAAGAAGTTTAGTGGCACTCAGTGAATGAGTGTGTCTCTTGGCTGCCTGTTCTCCTGAGTGCTTTGTTCTTCAGTAGGAGATTGAGGAAAAAAATGAGTGTTAGGAAAGTTTTTCTCAAGTTAGAAATAAGAGGCTGAATTTCACACCAGTGATACACTTAATTCGTGCGTAGAAATTGGCATGATGAATAATGTCTTGGCTTGTTTTGCTGTGCAAAAAATATCCTGCATCCAAGCGAGGATATGATTGCCACAGCCCCAAGCATGGCTGTGGCATGAAAACTCTGAAGTCCCTTTGTCTTTTTTTACAAAGCCCGTGAGGTTTCCTTGACTTTGGAATTTGCCCTTCTAGTTGGATCAAACAGTCCAAAGCTGTTTAGTTTCCTGGCTCATCTGGTCCCCCCGCTATTTCTCAGAGAGTGAGAATTAATGGGCTCAGTCCTGCAAGACACTGATCTTTCTGGCACCAGTTCAGCAAACCACTTATGCAAGGGTTTAAATTTTAACAGCCCAGAAGCTGCTGAGGTTAATGGTACTGTACCAGGGACTGTGGTGGGATCATCTTCCCTGACCCTGCGGCCTGACCTGCCGACATCCCTCTGGCTCCCACGCTGCCATAACTTAGGGGTGACCTCAGCACATGTTTGTTTATCCTGGAATTAAATGGGTATGTGGGGACTGCACTGGATCTGCCTTACACTGCCCAGCCCTTAAGTTCAGATATCCACAGAGCAGTCACAAGGGAACAGCAGATGGGGTGGGATCAGCTCCACGGTGTTGTCCAGTGGCAGCCAGCTACCCTGGCCATGAACTCCTTCAGGCACCCAGGACCTCTGGGGAGAGCACCCTCCTCTCCACTGCATTTTGTGAGGATTTTTTGCATTCCAAAGGGTTTTGTGGGGAATGGAGGCGGCGTTGTCACTCAGGTTTGGGTACCCAGGTTTCTGGGACCTGGATCTCCGTGGTTTCCTGCAGAGCGGTGTTGTAACAGTAAAAGGAGAGGCCACCATGTCAAGCAATACCTGTGCGTGAATAAGGGCTCTCACGAGTTCTTTATTCCTTATAGAAACAACAACAACAAAATTTATCTCAGGCATGATCACTCACAAAACTTACGAACCTTTGGAGGCAGCCAAAATTGACCCATCCTTTTTCCTTGAGAGAGGCAGGGGAAACAATCTCCACTGGTCCCAATTACTCTGTTCACTAGAAAAAAATATTTCCATGTAATGACCCCAGTAGGGAGTGATCAGCTCCTTTTGTGTATTAAATTAAACCTCTGGGGGGACATTAGACCCTGTAATTCGTATTTCTCAGATGCAATTTAAGTCTTTCATCAAAAAAAACTCATAATAACTGAGCACTGCGATACCCAGTAGATTCATTTTCATGTGGAGGATGAAAATAGCCAACAACATGTTAACAAATTCCATGGGGAGACCAATTGTAATGATATAAATAATCTAACGTGGGCACGAATTTGAAAATATACTTCTTTGTGGATCGCTGAGAACAAAAAGCTGTTTTAACCATTTTCTTTATATTAAGATAGAGATGGGGAAAACCTCCCTAGCCTGCTCATTAAGAATGGAGTGTATGAGCAGTTTCCAAAGGTCAGAGCCCCAAAATGATGCATCTCTGTATCTTACTCAGAAAAAATTCAATGTGCCAGGAAGACTGCTTGCATAAATTGTCATCACTCCTGCTGCATTAAACTGAGGAAAGAACAGGTTTGCCTGAGTAACAACTTTCACTTAGGGATAACTGCAGAGAAGAACATTGCTTCCTGTGCAAAGAACTGATCCCAGATCAAACATCACATTTTGAGGAGCACGTGGATAATTTCCAAGGTTTGGGGTCTTTTCTGAGAATTGCCTGGGAGTGCAGCATAGCCTCAAGCCTCAAAATGCTTTGTCCACCTGCATCCTGTGAGAGCACTGCTATGATAGAAAACATCAGCACAAACAGGCCCTAGACACAATTTAGCCCCTGGAGTGGGTAGGTATTTTCTGATGGGAAAAGCAGCATTCCTCCCCTTCCAGCTCTTCCAGCTGGACACTTTATCTAACACCATTGCTTATGACAGCACTCTGATGGATGCACGTCTCTGTGGCAGTTCCCCTCCTGAGGAGAAGCAGAGCCTTTAGTAGGACTCTCAGCCACACTGAGACCTCAGGGCGAGAGGGGTTTCTGTGCATTTCAGAAATTTTAGTTTCATCAGTATATTAGGAGCTTTGCTTTAAATAATTTTAATTATGATTTTAAGCATAAAACGTACTTTAGCAGTGTTCAGCATCTGTTGTTGAAACATTTTCCACTGGAACCCTTGGTTTTTTGCATATCTCTAGATATTCACTGCTATTAAAATAACATATTAAAAGATGCTTATCAGCCCCATCCAAAATATATTTTCTGGCATACAAATGCTTTAATCTATTTTTGTATTTGATCATCTAGAAATAAGCAGACTAAGACATAGTCAAATAGTACACATGCAAGCCATGTGTACATCAGATATTAATTTTCAGCATGTACTCAATTTGTCAAAAAAAATTGAGCAGAATAAGCTTCCTAAGCCCTGGAGCCCTGGTTAGTTCATTGGGCTGAGGCAGAGTAGAGTTACAGTGACCTATGAAAAGCAGAACAGGAGGTCAGGCCTATTTATGTCTTTTTCCTGATGGATTTGTGAGGGATAGAGTCTGCAAGGAGATGTGGCTGGTGAATGATGCTACTACACTGGAAAAATCACCTGGGGTAGACACAGCTGTAGAGTGGGCTCAGCCTACAGGTACAGATTATCCGGCTGAGAAAAGGCAAAAAAACCCCAAACTTGCGCTCTTTTCCAGAGAGTCCAGACTGAGGAGACTGAACACATGCTTCCACTGCCCAAGTCATGTGGTTAGCCCTTGGAAGAGAGGCCATGATTTATCATCACTCAGTCCTAAACTCTTCATGTCTTGCAAGGTAGTAAATGAAATTATTTGTTTTACCAAATCCTCTCAAATCACTTTATCCCTAAAAAACTGTCTGGAAAACGACAGAGGAGCTGTAACAGGCATGCCCACAGGCATGGCAGAAGCCAGCTCCCATTCACTGAGGCCACCTGAAGTCACAGAAAAACACTGATAACAAGTTCTTATTTTTGTAATTTCAAGGGCTATTAGCCATTTCCTTCTGCTCTCTTCTTCCCTCTGTCTGTGCATACCTTAATGTTGAGTTTATATGGCTCAGTCTAAGCCTGTTCCTGCTGTAATTCCCACCACCAGCCCGCTCTGGGAGAGCACCAAGGAACAAGACCAAAGACCAAGAAAGAGGTGAACTGCCAGAGAAAAAGGTCAATGTGTTATACAGGAACTCCTTTGTAAGCAAGAATATTAAAAGGATAAAAATCGATTAATAATGAATTCAGGAGGCGCTCTCTACATATTTTAACTGCCTGGTA
Organism: Phainopepla nitens; assembly: GCA_013400175.1. Lineage (NCBI taxonomy): Eukaryota > Metazoa > Chordata > Aves > Passeriformes > Bombycillidae > Phainopepla > Phainopepla nitens. The sequence continues at coordinate 16,705 of VXBQ01014443.1, read as the reverse complement.
TTATCTCATTGAAGAGACACTCCAGGCTCACTCATACACGTTGTTACAGAAGCAAAGCACTCCAGCATTGATTTTTCTCTTGCTGAGGATAATGAATCAACATGATTTAAACAACTCTACTCCTGAAAGTAATGACCAGCCCCTGAAAGTTTAGCCAAGCGCAGGAACTTTCTGGACAGAGGCAGTTTTGTATCTGTGCTTTTAATTATATTCGAAGACAAGGATTGTCCATTAATATTTGACCTCTAATTATGTTTTAGGAGGCAGCTCTATTGAAAAACAGTTGTGAAGATGTGTGCAGAAACTTAAAGGAATGCAAATTTTTTTAATTTTATTTTAAACTGTGCAACACTTTCTCTTGAATGAACAGATCTGTTTTTACCAGCAGGCCCGAGGGGCCCCCCTTGCACCATCAGTCATGTCCTGAAGGCTTGTGAACCTGATATGGGAGTTGTGGCTATGAGCTGCGACTGCTAAGTTAAATGCAGGTAGCTGCTGCCCTGGCTTGCACCTGAAGGCACTGAAAGGATGTAATTGCACAGTGGCAGCTGTGAGGTGCAAGAGCTGCTGCAGGCTCCTCTGAACCTATGCACATCCCATGGTTTTCCTTTCAGCAGGAGTGAGCTGAAGTTCCTCCAAGGCATCCAGCACCTGCCTGTGGTGCAATACTTTTTACTTAGGCAAGAGGGGGAACACACCTTCCCTGCACAGATCCCCGAGAGCAAAAAATACAAACTGTAGCTATGGAGGGAGCGTTTAGTGTTGGAATTGTGAACGAATTTGCTTGGCCTTGCACTTCCCACTGCTGCAATCAGCAGCTGTTTGCTGTCTGTGACGGCTGCCAGACACAGCACCCTTTTGGAGAGCAAAGAGCCAGGCAGGGCCCTCCTGGTGCTGGCACAGTTTATAGCTCTCTCTCCAGGATCCCACCACTTGCCCCAAGCTGAGAAAACCGTGAGTTTCTTTGCTGTTTATCATTTATCTCCTCTTTTCACTAAACCCCCCCAGTCTCTGAGCTGTCCAGATGTGCTGATATCATCCTGGGCCTTGCATAACTTTCCTCTTGGGGAAGAAAAAAAATAAAAAATGCTGCAGTAGCAGTTCCTATGGAAATTTATTATTTTAATAAGATCCTCTGAAGCACTCAAAACCAAACTAACAGCTGTTCAGAGACCAGTTGTTTCCCCTGAATTCACTGAATTTCTGGGTGAGCATGGACTTATGGGATATAAATTTGAATGCTTCTAAAACCAAAGCTCAGAAAACATTCAAGCCACAAACAATATCTTGAAGCTGAAAACTGAATTTAGCATTCAAGTCCCTGTTTTCTTTTCCCTCTGGACAGGAGAGAAAAGATCACTGGTTTATTGCTCTGTTACTAATGGCACCAAATAGCTTTAGATGTAATATAAGGAAATCTCTTGTGTTAGATTTTAGGGCCAAATTGCAGAGGTACACCAGAGTTTGCATTAAGAAACCACACACACATATTCTCTTCCATGCTTCCTGTACAGCCTCTGCAGACTTCACTCTGCTACTTCTTACTTACACCAGCACAGGAGAATGGGAAACCAGTCTCAGTATGGCAGGAAGGACTGCAGAGGGATAACAGGAATCTGTAAGACTTTGCATGTTCAGGAGGGAAGGATGTAAGCATCCTTCATGACTGGAACTAAGGATCATAAAGCAGAATGAAAATGAACTAAAGGATGTATTTTCTTTACACCAAATACAAGTGAGCTACAGCAACTGGCTGTGAGATGCTGCAAACAATAAAGCTCATCTGTTTTCTGAAAACTAGGTAACTCAGCGGAATAGGAATCCACGGAGAGCTACTGCATTCAAAAGCACCACCTCTGGCTCAGGAAGTTTTCTGTGACTCATGGGGGTGTCTCATGTTATTTCCTTCTCGATTCTCCTACTCCTTCCCAGAAATCTGCCTTGGGCTGATGTTGGTGGCTCTTGGTCTGACACAGCACAAGTGTCCATGCATGTGGAAAGGGATTGTGGCAGCACGATATCCTTCCCTTAACAAGACATGCAGAATACATAAAGGATTTGAATGGATGCACAAGGGATTTGAAAGGGATGCAGTATAGTACCTGGGCCCTGGATGAGGATGAGCAAGGAGGGAAAACTCCTAGGAGAAGGAATTGACCCAAAATCTTATACATTTTTTTGGTTTTCCAACCACTGGTTGACACAAACTCTCCAGGATCCCACTGAAGACCCTTGTGGCAGCTCAGTTGTTCTTGGTTTTGACTTCAAAGACTTGCAAAAATTCCAGTGGTTTGGATCCGTTGGGGGGTTTTTTAAATACAAACTGTGCTCAGGGTTATATTTACCATGCTTACTTTAACAGTATTTGGTGCAAAAGCTGTAGAAGTTTCTGGTATTTTCCATACACAGATGCCCCTTAGGAATCAGCTGGAAAAAGCAAAAAAACATTCTGTCTTAGAACCTTTTTATGAAGGTTTTTCCACGTTGTACTTTGTTTTATTTTTCAATTAAACATGACACTGGACACCATGACAGGTGTGAAAAGGCTGCTTCCTTTATCTTGCACATCCAGATGGAATTCATTTCCCTATGTATCACACATGGTTAAGCCCAAAACCTTGGTCTTACAGGAGGTCTGCAGTATAATGCCTATAGATCTATGCCATCTTCCTTCACCCATGTGCAGAGGAGTGTGAGAACTAGTTACTTCCTTTGCTCACATGGAAAGTGAGTGTAAACTGTTCAGGAACTGTGATCCTGGCAGAGTTCTGTTTGTAGAAGGAAAGTGAACAAGCTTGCTGGGCTGTGTGGGGAAATAGCCATGCCTTTTCAAGTCTGGCAGTGGTGTCCTTGTGCAGGGGTGTGGGGTGAGCTACTGAGACAACTCTGTTCCTCTCTGATCCTTTGGGTGAATGTCCCTGTATTGGGCTGGATCAGGCATCGCCGTCGTTCTCCTCTGCATTCGGCTCTTGCAGCGTCAGAGGTTGACAGCAGCTGCTGTCCTCAGCTTTCCAACTTCCTTTCCGTGCATTCCCTCTCCAACTAACTCTCCCTGGAAGAGAAGGGGAGAAAGCTGAGAGTCCCCAGAATGCTGCCTTTTCTTTTCCAGAGCCAAGGAAACACCTATGTATTTTGCCACCTAGTAGTCAGCCGACCATGAACTCACTCAGTTTCATACAAGGCAAACCTGAGAGATGAGAGAAAAGGACTTTTCCAATTCCTACATGTTTAAGCCATCTTTCTTGAGAGAAAATCTTGAGTATATACATAATTTTAAAGGCAATGTTAATTCCCAAGGACCTCAGATACCTACAAGCCTTGCAGGACACTGCACAATTTTCTGAGCAGTCCTTGTATTTCCTCTACACACGAGTTTGAGGATGGACAGCAGAAGGAAGTGTATTGACCTGTCTGCTTAAAGACCTAAGCTCAGAAGAATAACTATGGACTAATTACTCCTCTCCTGCACCAGTGAGAAATGCTTTTAAGGAGCCACTTGTGATCCTTTTCTTTCAGCCACTGATGGCAGAGGAAGCCAAGGAGACAGCAGGACCTGGCTGGAGACAGAGCTCCTTATCCATCTTAGGGAAAAAACACAGCATGCACCCATCCTCTGGCTAAAGCTGACTGAACCCCCCTATGGAGGTGCCATTAGCTGGGTTGTTTCTTTCACAGCCTCAAAAGAAGGTGAACTAAATCCGGGTCTGTAAAAGATATTCTCACACAGTTTTTAGAGGTTAAAATAAGGGAAAAAAAGTCAGAGATATTTCTTTTTATTTATCATAAAAGCCAGACTTTGGGTTTAGCCATGAAAAAATGTTCAAATTGGAAATCTAACACCCTTGTCCAGCAGCACTCTTAGATAAGCAGAGCCACAGGTACAGTCCAGCAGGAGGAAGGAGCCAGAGTTGCCACCTAATTACCCAGCCCACTTGGAAAGCTGTGACAAGCTCCTAAAACATGTCCAAGGAGAAAAACAACAAAAGGAAATCTGGTGGGGTTGGGAGTTGACAGAGGCAGGGAAGGAATAGGTTATTTCAGGAGGATTAAAAGGTCAAAGGACTCAGTGTAGAGAAGCCAGACCAAATCCACCCAGAGCTGTTAGTATGGGATCATCTGAAAAACAAATCCAGGGGCTAATCCCTCAGCCTGCTCAGGAGAGCAGTGCATGTCAAAGATGTACCCCCTCCTCCTGCCAGGCAGGGCCTGCTTCTGGCTGAACTCGTGAGATGACCCTTCTCGGATGTCCACCCATCTGTGACACCACCTCATCCTTTGTCCCAGGTTTGCTCACTCCTTACATGCAAGCAAATGGAAACCTGTAGGGACAGGTAGGAAGCCCAAGGGTGAATTCTTTGTCCCTATACTAAATACAGGCACTGTCACTCCACTCAAAAGGATGGTGTATCAGGGAAAAAAATAGCAAGGCTTCCAAGACAGCTCCTGTCTTCCCAATTAAGAATTTGTTCTGTTTCCTAGCTGCATAGTACATTTTGAAGAGTTGTGTGAGCACCCCAAGGCTGTGAACCTCCCTGGTCGATGTCCCTCACCTCAAAGATGTAAACAGAAATACCAAGAACCACTCACTCCTCATCCAACAAATTCAGTGGAGCTTTTCAATTCCAATCCTTAATACTGCCCTCACACAATATTGCCCTTAGTAATGTCCTTACAGTCAAGGATAGGAGACAGCTCTATACCCTCTATGGCATCCTTTGTTCCACAGGTGTCTCTAAATAGTTGTTCCTGCCAAACACACCACACTTGTCACACTGCTCGGGTTAGCAAAATAGGCTGCAGAGCAGAAAAGAAATAGGCACATACTCCTGCTGATGACCCATGAGCCTGCCCACTTCATTTTTCTCTTCTAACACTTCAGTCTGAAGGGTATAAACTTGGTCACCTTTCCTTATAGACACAAATTCTCTAGAAGACAGGGCTTTTCAGCACCCTCAAAGCAAAACAGCTTGTGGTTTTCTTTGGGATGCAGCTTTGAGCAAACGTGTCTCAGTCAGGTCTGGATGAAGCCTGCATATGAGGTCTGGATGAACCGCAGACATGCCTACCGCTGTGCAAGGATCCTTCCAGTTCTAGCTGAGTCTCCCTCTCTGAGAGAGAGGGGCCTGCTTTGCTGTCTCTGCCGCACCGGGAAGGCACGGATGTGCGATGTTCATCTGCCGCTGAGCAGAGCCCAGCCCGAGGCTGCTGCTCCCGGCTCCTGGCAGGCAGATCCAGGCACCACCTAGAGGCACCCGAGCTGTAACAACGCTGGAGAGGTAAGCGCAGCCAGCTCCGGCTCTTTTCTGCCACAATAACGATGTAGTACGACGTCTACCACTAAAGCTGAGAGCCTCAGCATTCCCATTTTCCTGTTCCTGGCTTAATCAAAACAAGATGATTAGTTTGAACAACAACTGCAAGCCTGGAAGCCCTCAGAGAGAGAAAGCTGCAGGCAGAAGTTCTGGGAGGGGAAATTAAGCCCACAGCAGAAAGAATTTTGTGGGACAGTTTAATTGGGGTATCTCCATAATCCAGGCAAGATGTGCTCAGTTTACCAGCAACTTGTTTTAGGCACTTTTTTGGTGAAAGTCTCAGCTTCAATTTTTAGCTGTTAAACAAAAGCGGATTTCAGTAATTGCTTGTTGTGGTCATCCACAGAATCACAGCTTTTTATTCTTGAATAACTAAGCAGCCTCTCCAGGCTAGAATGGACCAGGATTTTATCAGTATTCAGGGAAAACATATTTCTCTTTTCTCCTCCGAAGTCACTCCTTTTGGGAGCTTGATACCGAGTTGTGGTATTGATTCCTTGCACTGAGCCACCTGGACTCCTCTCCTTACACTCAGATTACCTCTCCAGAACCCGGTGAACTAGTGCTTTCAGAAAACAGATTCACATGTCTTAACTTCCTACCACACTCTCATTTTCTTCTTTACAGAGTGTTCTTTATTTTTTTTTCCAGCCTCTTTTTCCTCTATAAACCTGTTGCTGACCCCTCCCAAGTAGGAGCTTAAAAAATAATTGCTAGGTATACAAAGGCAGAGGTGGTTTTGTTTGCTTTATGCCACAGGGTATGTGTCACAAAGTTTATTGCATCACTGAAGATCGTTATTATAATGAAGTACCTCTCCACAGTAGGAACTGGAGACAAGCCCTGGATCTAGGTGTACCTCCAGGTTGCTATTTTCCTACACTTGGTCTCCCTGACCAGGGAAGAACTTTCTAAGAAATGTCAATGACCACTTTTAAGATCCAAAACAGCATCCTTTCTAATATTTCTAACATCCTCAGACATGCAAAAAACATCACTAAACTTTTGTGGTGAGAGAACCACACCTCTGATAGATCTGAATGGAGAGAAGAAAAAATATTTCCTGAAGCCCATTGGACTAAGAAATAACCTCCTAAAAAAAAAGAAATGTACTCTGCTCAATGAAGCTCCTGAGCTTTGGATCTTTTATGACATGAGGACACTCCACAAGAGGTGAGTGGCCGCAGCAGGGTGACAATATGCACCTGTGAGCTCAGAAACATGAATTTCCTTTCTCAGTATTCCCCAGAATGCAACACCTCAGGAGATGTTTTAAATCCTTCTGTCACCTGCACTTTGTCAGGTACTGGCACACCACGAAAGGACACACATCTGACCCTGATGCTGCAGACACTTGAGCATGTGCCTAAAGACATTCTCAAAGCCAGTGGAGCTGGTCATGCAGTTAACACTACTGAGCACAGGTTACCTGTTCCAACGAGCACTGCAGCAGGGACCTTGCAATTCCAGCAGCTACATGGCTCTTCTGTTGGAACTGTTTCTCCTGCATGGCTCTCCATGAATGTGTGTTTCTTCCTTGTGCCCTGTTCTAGGGCTTGACTCCCTAAATTTTTTTGTCTTTCATATCACTTCTATGGTTTGTGTTACTCTGGGACTAACTCAAGCTTTAATGTTATATTGCAGAGAGGATGCAGCACTTTGTAATTCCTTCATTGCTTAGCTGTATTTCTCATGCCGTGGGCCAATGTGTTTGCTTCATGACTCTGGGCTGTCAAATAACCTTTGAGAAAACATGCCCTTGCTGATAAGACCAAAGAAATTAAAAATAGAAAAAAAAAAGGGGCTTTGGCAGAGCAGTTTCTGTTGCATGCACTAATCAGTGCCTCCTTTTGCTACAGTGTACTTTGCTACAGGAAATGCCTGGTAGGTTCACTATCTCAAGGCAGCAGTTCACCTGCTGTAAGCGTTCCTCAGGAGGAGGATGAGGAGAGAGAGCTCCAGTTGCACAGACCCTGCAAACTGGTCTCTTCTGGGAAGGTCTCCCACTGCAGCCTGCCACAGGGCCAAGTTCCCTGCCCTCCTAGCTGCAGCTTTGGAGAGGGGCACTGCTGGCCCCACCTGCTGATTTCCCAGCATTTCTCACATCACAGGGCAACTTGCAAAGACCAAGAACCAACCCCTTTACTGCAATTGAGCTTCCACCCATTTACGTACAGCACACATGGCAGTGGTGGCACGGACACAGCAAGCAAGGTCTTGGCTGAAGACAGAAACATAAAGGAACACAGAATGTTTGGGGTTTAAAGGGACCCTTAAGACCATCCATTTCCAACTTCCCTGCCATTTCCAGGTCTGGGACATCTGCCATTTCTCCAGGCAACCTGTTCCAATGCCTCACCACCCTCATCATAAATAATTTCTTCCTTATGTCCAATCTAATTCTATCCTTGCTGTATAAAATTGTTGCCCCTTGTCCTGTCACTACAGGTCTTCATAAAAAGCCTCTCTCCATCTTTCTTACAAGCCTCCCTTATATACTGAAAACACATGGTTACATTTCCCCAGAGATGCAAAGATTATTATTTCTAGTAAAAGTCTCTCTTTTCTACCAGTGTTGGAAATCCCACTTTCTCATTGTAAGGAATATCTTACACAATCCCAAGCAAACTCCAGGGAAAACAGGATGCTATTTCATTCAAGTGTCTCAACAGATAATTCTATTAAATGAAAGAGTGGAAAAGTTGTGAATACAAATGGAAGCAAAGGGTAGGTGCCCTTAGGTGCCCTGCTTCTTCCTGTTCTTATAACAAGGGTAAGTGGATGGAAATGAAACACGCATCTGCCAATGAACACGGCATAATTTCTCTAGAAAAAGGAAGTGAGGATTTCTCTTTTGCCTTATCTTAAACCATTTTCCTGTCAAGATAAGTGGGTTTTGAGAGGATCACTTTGCCTTGATGCTTTTGATTTCCACTTTGTCAGGGAAACAAGCAAGCTGCAAAGAAATAGACAAAGCGCGTAGCTGTGTCACATGGCCCAGTTCAAAGAGGGAAACTCTTTGAATCATCAAAGGAAGCAAGGGTTTATATCTCTTTTACATTGTGCAAAATAACACATATTGAAATTTACTTCCAGCTCCAATTCTTCTGGGAAAAGAGACAGTTCTGGTAACCAGTGGCAGAAGCGAAGTTAAAAAACTTGGTGTCAGGATGAAAATTCTTGAGAAGGGAGGCCTTTCTCTTCTTTGCATTTGGCCTGGATATCTTCCCAATTAAGTTTAATTATCCTAGAGAAAAGTGTGATTTAAAAGCCCTTTTAAAAACTAGGAATAAAATTATATGAATAGCTTATCACTGAAATGTGTTGAAAACACAATGCTAAACTTTTGGTGCAATCAGGTTGGAACCTTCCGTATTATTCTGCCCTCCAAAAACTGAAATGAAACTGCTTTCACCCTGTTTCAGATGGTGTGAAACCAGCTTAGCTTTTCAGAAAGATGCTTTTCACTTGAAAAAGGAAATATATCTGCAAGAATTTGAAGAAAGCTGAGCTGTTCTGTCAGCTGATGGTTTGACCTACTTGTGATATACAGTTCCTATTTTCAAAAGATTCATCCTAGACCTATTGAAAGAAGCTGGTTGTTCCTGTTGAAATTGAAACTAATTCTACAAATTCACATCACAGTCCTGTTAGGAAAGGTGGAATATGTTTGTCTTTAATAAGAAGAAGACTGCTTTATTAAAAACTGTGAAGAGATGGTAAATGCTGGGGAGAATTGACACTAGGAATAAATTCTTAAGGCACACATACAGTTATGCCAGTGGTAACAGGGCAACTCCAGCTCAGCTAATTGGAACAGGACTAGTCAAAGGATGTTGCAAATACAGTGCTGGTAGCAATGGCAGAAAATTCTTCACCATCCACAAGCTTTGTCAGAGCACGGACTGGCATTTGCTCTACACCATCAGAGTCCCAGGGGATACCCCTCCCACAGAGCCTTCCTCCATTTCAGCTGAATGCCCACAGCTACACTGCTAAATGCTTAGAGAAAACTGAGGAAACTGCAGTGCCTTTTTTTGACACAGCAAGTAAGCCTGCTTGAAACAGTAAGAGCAGAGAGGTCTGGCTGCAGGCACCAAGACTGCAGTGGAGTTACCGGGGGCACCAGCTCAGGCTCTGACAAGAAGTCAAAATAGAAATAGCTGGTGAAAAATTCTTAATAGAGACATGCCTCAAGGACACTTAGTGAAAGCAGCCAGGAATGTTGGCCTCATTCCTATATGCTATTTGTCACATATGTCAAATATTGACATATAGCCCTGTCAGGTATCTTAGTTTTTTAGCTGCTCATGGGAAACTGGAGACATTTATAGCCCCTGCCCTTGCCATGGTGCCTCATCCCCACACATTTCCCAGGCACTTGGGGATGTGCTGGGGCAGTGCTGATGGCACAGGTGGCATGCACACTTCAGAACAGGCTTGCTCTTGCAACTAAAGGCAGGGGGTGGAGTCTGTAAGGTAATCTTAGCTCAGTGCTGGGGCATCATCTATCCTCAAGCTGCTATTCCTGTTTTCTTGGCCTTGACAGGTCACAAAATTTCCTTGTCAGTGTCACCAATGAGTAATTGCCATAACAAACCCTGGGTCTGTGTGCTCCATATTTTACCTCAGATTGAAATATTTTAATGTGTATACGTCCCATGTAAAAGAAAAGGGTGTCCCTTTTATTGTCCCTTTATAAATAAGAAGAAGAGTTTCTGAATGTTATTTCTTTTTTTCTTAATAACTGTAGTTAGTCTAGAATTTCTCCCCTCTGTCAGCTTCGGTGTAATTTGTTCAAGCTGAGATAGGGTGCAAGAAACAGCTGGAGCATGTTTAGTGCAATGTTTCCTCACAAAGCGGCCTTCTCCTGGGAGAAACAAGGGCAGATGAAGACTAGGAACTGCAGCTGGAGAGAGATGATCAACACTTCATCAACATGCAAAATATACTTTGGTCAAAAGACAAGCATATGTCCAAATGGACAAGTAGATCTTTGGTGCTAGAAGCACTGGCTTGTAATGAGGCTACTTTCCTGTCCATCTTCCAGGCAGTCGTGCACAGAAGTGTGGTGCCAAGGGGTTTGGGAACAAAGCGAGTACCTGGAACAGGAGAAAAATAAACCCACTCCCATGGCTCAGGCCGCATCTAAACCCGTGGTGTTTCCTAGCCCATACTCATTTCTCTCAGGAAGAGAAGACTGGAACCAGCAGGCACACTCATGGAACCCCAGGCTCAAAACAGAGTGGGCAAAGCAGTCGCAGAGGGGCTGTATATCTTCAGCCAAAGGACTGTGCTGTAAAGACAGTTCAATACCGTTCTTGGAACAACACATTTTTCTAACTGCCTTCATTTCAGCAAGGCTTTTGTGCACTCAGGAAAGGGTAGAGCCAGACAGCTCTCAGAAATCTACTGATTTGAGTCTTTGGAGACTCATTCAAAGGTGGAGCAGGCCACACGACAGGTGGAAAAATAAGGCATCAAAAGTCAATTATATTAATTAATTCAAAGAAGCATCTCTGAGCAAACTGCAGGAAGACCTCATAAGTACCTTTTCTGATCAAAGCAACATAAAATCCAAGTGATGGACAACTCAAAACAGAAAGAAACAAGTCGGTTTTAATAAACAAACCTCTATGTACTGGAAAGGCTGATAATGTAGTGGGCAGGATACAGGACATGGGTTTATGGAACTCAGGTAATTTCTCCACTGCCTCAGCAATTTCTGAGGGGACTCTGGACAAGCCAGCCATTTGGATTCATTCCCAGCTATCTCTGGACATTACAAAGAGGATGGTGCCTAAATTTAGGACAGTCAGCACCTTAGGCCCTTTCCCATACTCCAGAAGGCAATCCAGACACCAGATGAACCAAGGTGTTCATCTAATTTAGAAACCATATCTGCTGTCTGATGGCACGAGTACTGTCCCCCATGCTCCAACTCCTAGCTCTGGACACAGGGGTGACATCACTGATTTTTTGACAAGGCCATGGGAAAGTGACTGTTATTAAAGAACATGAAACACTGAAATGCCCTATTGATAGGAGCAAGGTATCAGTTAGAGCAACAGCTCTTAGTGATTTTCTTCAGAAGATTTTCTAATTGGAAGCATTGGGTTTGAGTTCCTTGCAAGCCAGACTTGCCAAGAAGTAAGTAAATAAACCTGATAAAGCACATTTTCCACTAACTGTTATTTGCAAATAAGTGTTCTGTCATATGCTCCTGTATTCACAGAAGAGGTTGTATACGAAACTAGATCTGGTTTTCTATAAGTGATGCTTTCTGTTTTGTGTTTTCCTTTTCTTTGCTAAAGCCTTCTGTTGCAGTCCGTGCACTAATCTCTTATATTTATTGATGTTAAACTTCATATAGTTAAACTCTTACTTGCATAACTCATTCTTAAGGGGCTGATTATCCGTACGTGTAAAGTTTTACCATCTTTTCACATTTCTAGAAGACATAGTTAATTCTGTTTGTATTTTGAAGTTGAGTGATGGAATGGAGCTGAAGACCCCGCAGATATACTTCTTTTTTTCCAAAGCAAACTCAAGAGTCCAAGCACAGCTATGAGAATATATCACAGCCCTGTGGGATCAACCCAACATTTTGTGTCTGACATGGCTGAAGGTGATGTGAAGCATAAAACAGAGAGCTCCTTCTCCAGAATATTTCCCAATCTAAGATTTTCTGGGCCAGAAGTAAGGTCTTTGCCTTTTAACCGCGTATGGATTGAATTCCTTCGGACACTCTTTCTCCCACAATATCACGGCAGAAATGGACAGCTGAAGTAAGGCAGAAGTTCCTGTTAACTCTCACCTAAAAGTTACATGGATTCTTTATTCCCAGGCTATTTAAGCCTTTTAATTTTCCCACCTGATGTGTCCCTCATTTTAAAGATGACTTTACTTCCAGTGAAATATTCTCCTGTTGCTTGCAGTTCTTTGTTGTGGAAAGTATAAGTGGGAGGAAGGTTTCACAACAGGTTTCATCCTCTGAAACCTGAATCTCTGCAAACCATCTTACTTGTTTTTCTGGTAATAACAATTTTAGCCCTGGGAGAAACTGTGAACTTTGCTCAGTAAAGTTGGTTTTCTCTTCCCTTTCAGCTCTAAGTAGAGTTTGATTTTTGTATTTTAAATGGTATCTAGTCACTGCCACATGGTGTCAGGATGTGCATGGTCTTGATGAACTTTCTGACACAGGCTTTCCTGTATCAAGGATCATATAGCTGCAGCTTTCCTCCCTAGTTTAAATGCAATTTTGTATGTGAAGTGAATTTTGGAAAGAAAATTATCATCAGTGATATTGGACAGGATCTGTTTGCGCTGCATGTTACACACAGGCAGGGCTGAGGTTGCTGGATCAGTGGCTATCCTTACTCCTCTCCTCAGCACTTTAAGAAGTCCACAAGTGTATTGTGAGACAGGCACCCACATCCTTGGCTAAACCTCACTAACTAGAGATGGGGAGAAACAAAGAAAGTTGGTTTGCAAGAAATTACACTTTCTGCCCAAGGACTCTCACAGCTGTGAAGAGAATTACATACATTATAGGGCTGGGTAGTGACAGATGAGGATAAGGTAATTTCCAAGAGCTCAAATTATCATGGAATCCTAGAATGGTTTGGGTTGGAAGAGACCTTTAAGATCATTCAGCTCAAAGCCCCATCCAACCTGGCCTTGAACACTTCCAGAGACTGGGCATCCACAGCTTCCCTAGGTAATCTCTTTCAGTGCCTTACCAGCCTCACAGCAAAGAATTTCTTCCTATTCTATACCCACCCTCTTTTCAGTGTACAGCCATTCCCCCTTGTTTTATCACTATGTGCCCTTGTAAAAAGTCCCTCTCTAGCTTTCTTGCCCACCTGAGGTATTGAAGGGCTGTTCTAAGGTCTTCCTGAAACTTCCCCTTTTCCAGGCTGAAGAACTCTCTCAGCCTATCTTTATAGGAGGGGTACTCCAGCCCTCTGAGCATTCTCATGGCCGCCTCTGTATTTGCTCCAACAGGTCCATGTCCTTCCTGTGCTGGGGATCCTAGAACTGGATGCAGCACTCCAGAGGAGCTCTCACCAGAGCAGAGCAGAGAGGCAGAATCACTTCCCTTGACCAGCTGCCCATACTGCATTTGATGCAGCCCAGAACGTGGTTGAATTTAGGGTCTGGAAGCGTATGTTGCCAGCTCACGTGAAGCTTCTCATCAACTGACATCCCCAGTCATAGAATCACAGAATCATAGAAGATGCTGAGCTGGAAGAGACCCATCAGGATCATCAAGTCCAACTCCTGGCCCTTTACAAGACACCCCAAGAATCACACCATGTGCCCGAGAGCATTGTCCAAAAGCGTCTTGAACTCTGTCAGCCTTGGTGCTGTGACCACTTCCCTGGGGACCCTGTTCCAGTGCCCAACCACCCTCTGGGTGAAAAAAAACCCCAAGTCCTTCTCCTCAGTGCTGCTCTCAACCCATTAATCTCTCATCTTGTATTTGGGTTTGGGATTGCCACGACCTCTGCGCAGGATCTTGCGCTTGGCCCTTCTGAACTTCATGAGGTTTGCATGGATCCACCTCTCAAGCCTGTGAAGATCCCTCTGGATGGCACAGCTAGCTCTTTGACTTGCAAGCTGTGTAAAAAATTTGCATCTTGTATAAAAAAGGGCACAGGAAGATGGGATGGCTCCTAAGAAGAAAGTAAGGTGCCAGAGGGGCAGCAAGGGAAGTAAAGGGACAAGTTATACAACTTTCACTTAATTGAGAATAGTGCTTCAAATCTGCAGAAAACAGCATGTTGCTCCCCTTGTTGCCCAGACAGAAAGGCACAGTTCTACAATCTCCTTTTATTGTTTTGCTGATAAGCAGGCATTTCACATTTCTGACACTAAACAAAATGTCCTTTAGAAAAGTCAGTGCCATGGCCTTTTCCAGCTGGAACATTACAACCACAGCCGGGCTGGCCAGCTGAGTTTTTGCCCCGTAACACAATGTCTCAGAGGTGGCTGCCCAAGGTGCTCCACCTAGAATGGGACAAAGCCTGCTGCAGGAGCAGCCAGCTTCAACTTCTGCTTCCACCCTTGTCCACATGGGCAGCAGTGAAAATATGGTACAAACTTCCCAGCTCTTGGAGAGATCTGGCTTGGTCTGCACCAGGATGACTCGTGGAGTACCTGACTTTGTGTTTCCATCCTGCAAACACTGACTGCTAGCCAGTTTAAAAGTTTAGTCCTCTTCACCATACTTTATAAGGCCTCTATTGCGACCCCTGTTGTTAGACTCCTCCTTTAAACAGCTTTAAAGTGAACAAATTTTCCTTCTTTGATTCCCAAAGGGTATTTCTGCATGGCACAAAGCTGATCTCGGTACCTCCCAGTGTCCAAGCATGGGTTAGGATTACCCTTTCCTGGGGAAACCCACCTCCTGGTCTGGCAATCCCAGCAGCCTGAAATGACCTGCACAGGCCACTGGTAACAAACTGAACATAAGTTTGTTTTTGCATTACTCAAGCAACAGGAATAGCTTGTTTCTGGTTAATCTCAAGGTCTGAAAGTGGAGCTATCAAAAATCGCTGAATCAGAGGAAATGGATCTCTGACAACAATAATATTTATGAATTCTTATGAAAAATTGCTGAAGATGTTTTTGTTAAAAAAACAAAAAAAAAAGCAGAACAGAACACCACCTTCAGAAGTGCCTGCAATATGTTTGTGCCTTGTTACTCAGAGGAAACACGCACGCTGTTTTTGTCAGCTAACAAAATACTTTCTAACAAGGCATTCTGGAAAAGCTGAAAATATCTTATACCAATGTGAGTCATTTTGGCTCCAAGTGCACATCTTAGAAAAAGGAATCTCAAGGAAAAAATCTAAATAAGCACTGGCATGAAAGACAGTCTTTAAGTGACAGGCCTGGAAAGGCTATGCATATTTGTACTCAATACAGAACGATTGCTATCTTTCAACCCACACAATTGCTTCCTGTTTTTTCCTTTTTTTTTTTTTTTTTAATGCCAAGAAAGAAAAAGAAAAAAAGTCACCTAGTTTCTTTCCTAACTTTTGGACACTGATAAAGTCCATTACTTCAGCTGGCTGTGATTACTTTTTGTATGTAGCTGTGTGACCTCTGCTGGCAGATTCTTATCATGACTGCAGCAATTCACACACACATGTTCGGATACATTGGCATTCCGGTAAGTCATACACAAGGAGACATACACAAGGAGACATAATACGATATAATCCTTGCTCTGGAAAATAGACTCTCACGCTGGAAAGGTGTGGAAAAAAATAAAATTGTATAATCCAGCTTTCTCCACTCACAGATTTTTTACAGGGTAGTTTTTAGAATACCTTTGATAAATAGATATGACCATCTCAGTATGCAGCCACTGGTGTTTATTCAGCATAATGGTCTAAATGTTCATTATTGTTTGGAAAGCCCCTACACTTCATTCTGTTAGAAGCAGGGAGGTTACACCAAGGAAAGGATTAGTCTCCACTTGCATTCCTTTCTTGTGCTCCTTCTCATACCATCTGCTAACAGCCATTGTGGCAGAGAGGATACCAGCTAAATGGACCTTTATTCTGACTCAGCACGGCTGCAGACAGTCTGTCCGCTATGATACAGCAGCACAGTATAATTTAATACTTTAAAAAACTGGCCATTCACCTGCCAGACCACAATGCAACTTGCACTTAACAGTCCCGCTCTTTGTGATATCCAAGGTCATTTCTATTATTACAGCACAGTGCACGGAAATACCACAAATACCAAGAGAGCCTTATCTATTTATCATAGGTGAAACTGGCACGCTTTGCAGCACGACGGCTCCACGGCGGATCACAGGCATTTTGAGTTCACTTAAGTTTATGGTCAGGGGCTGGTCCCCACAGTTGGGAGCTCAGTGGATTCCATGCGTGTCTGTATCTGTGACGGGGCACTGCTGCAGCTACTCCTCAAGTGTCCAGCTTCCACACTGACTCTGTTCCTTGACAGAAGGCTGAAAACACAAACATGCCAGAAAAATGACCCTGCCAGAATTAGCGGTGAGAGCCAAAGGTGAAGGGGAGGCACAGATCTTCCCCCCTTCCCTCCCTACCTGGCTTTACACACCTGCTCACACCTAAAATACACTGCGTGTTTAGCACCTTGCGTTACCACGGCAGAAAAGGGAGACTACACCCCAATGCTCCACACTCCTGCCAAACCCAAACCTCTTCAGACCCCAGAGCCCGCCTCAGAGCAAGGTCTGAGGGGAGCAAGGCAGGGTCCAGTGCAGCCAGACAACCATCATCCCGCATAAGGGACCGCCGTGTCGCACTGCTGGGTTCTCCCAAAGGCAGTAGCAGCAGCAGCACGTGGAGCCCAGAACCCCGAACCCCCGAATTCCTGAATTCCTGAAT
>VXBQ01014442.1:22707-64369 GCA_013400175.1 Phainopepla nitens | reverse complement strand
ATTCTAACCTCATTATCAAAAATGCATAAAAATACATTAAAAAACACCTTTCTAACAAAAAACGAAATAAATAATCCCTATAGTAAATAAAAAAAATTACTTTAAATTTTCCAAAAAAAAAAAAAATTTAAAATAAAGAAAAAAATAAAAATGCCTAATATTCACTATACTCACAAATTGCAAACTAAGTTTGCAATAAACAAAACCAAAACTTACAAACAGGGTGAGGGGTGCAAAAATACCAATAATAAGTGATAACACCAAACCTCTAAACCAGCAAAAATTTATCTCAAAAACTAAAATGAGCCCGAAAAACCAAAACATATGCTCCAAAAACAAAATTAAAAAATTCAAATGCAATAAAAAATTTAAAAGCCTTCGTCACAAACCCCCAACAACCCCCAAATTAAAAGAACACAAGCACAAAAAATAATCTCAGCTCATTTAAATACAAAACAAAAATGAATAAAACTAAACAATAAATATAAATTAAACAATTATATAATTCAAAAAAAATAAATAAAACAATAATTTAAAATTTCAATGCACATACTTTCAAAAAAATTATCCCCATGCACCTCAACACTAAATAAATGCATACCTACTTTATAACTCTAATTTCTCTCAAATTATAAAGTCATATCCACATATCAAAGTCATAGTTGTAATTTTCTTGCATACTTTAGTTCTGTGAAATGAGCAGAGAAACAAGTTAGCCACAGCATTCTTTCCTACCAGCTTTTTCACAGACAGAGAAATGCTTTAAGATGACTGCAAAACTTCAGTACACATCATAATTACTTTAGCTGCTATTAAATTTGATTTGTTTCTGAAATGATATTTATTAATTTCTTCTGTTTAGATTCCTTTGCTGAGTGCCACTGCAGCTAATCTGCTTCTGCATGTTCATCTGCAAACTGAAAAATTGTGGAAAATAGAGGCCTGAAATGTTTGGAAAACGTTTACACTTGAAGCAAGATACTTAACTCATGGACTGAAATAAGTTTGCCTTACTCAAGTTCAATGTGCATTCGTCTCAGTAATTTGAAAAATACTAATTACTGTATTTGCAAATTATATTATTATTATATAGAAAATATACAATGCATATAATATATATATATTGTAGATTATATTATTATATCATTATATATAAAAAAAGCAAATTATAGTATTTGCAACTATAATTTATGTAAGAAGAGACCACATTTTAGATATATTCTATGTTTTCTCTGGAAAAAAATTGCTGTTTGCTCCTACAGACAAATTCTTGTATGGAGTTTTACCGATTTTAAAAATAAAAATATATAAGTAACAAATATAAGTGATGGATCACTAAACTACAATCTAAAAAAATTTATGAATTTTTTTTGAATGAATGTTAATTTTTGTTTTAAAAAGACCATGTAAATAAAAGTCTAGTTTGGAAAGGCATGTCTACTGTACATGAATATTGGCTCTCAGAGGACATAAAGACAATTTCTCTCCATCAATCTGTTCCTGGGTTAAATTCAAACCAAGCAGTAAAAATGTTCATTTCTTATGTGAACCAATGTTCAAACCACTGAACTGAAGAAAAGCTGAGTGAGTGATGCAGAAAAGATGGAATTTGTCCTAGAGATGAGGGTTAATACCAAGGTCTGAGTATATACCCAGTATGTCTTCAAAGTATATAGCAAATTTATGTTATAACCCCCTTTGCAGTTCCAGTCTGGGGCAAGCTACATCAATTTCCCAAGCAGAATATAAAAGCACTGGAAGTTTTCATCGTTGTCTGCTGAAGATGCGTGCAAGGGATGGATCAGCACCATATGAAAACCACTGAGACAATGAGGGAATGTGAGAAAGCAGCGGCAGGGACAGGGATGTGACCTTCCCCTCTCTAAATATGCTGGTTTTAGAGATTACCTCTGTGTGGTACAGAAAATGGCCAGAAAAAAGGTCCAAACCAAGGTTACAAAGTCTCAAGGCTGCAAAGGCTTTCCTTACACAGAGTTGCCAGGGCAACATTCCAATTGGAGGGCAAATCTAGCCGGGCACAGCACCCCATTAATAAAATTACCACCAAATTTTTAATACATCAAAAGGAAATAAAAATGCCAGGGATTATGGGCATAGAAATAAATCAATCTTTTTTCTCCTTTGTGTCAGCAGTAGCCTTAGTGCAGAAACGTGATAAAACACTGTACTTAATGGCTACACAAGAGGCATTTGCCGAGCACACTTTTAATGAGCTGTCTGGTAAGCTGTCTGTAGGATTTCTTCAAATGAAAGCTTGTACTCTATAACATACCTTATTCCAGCACTAAGACAAATCCAGTCTCACCTCAGCAGCCTGTACCTTTAAGAAAGAAGGGTTTTTTTCCTAACCATCTCTCTACTGAGTCAATAGTTCATGTGTCTCCTTTGGGATCCCCTTTTCCTTAAAATATCTCTCTCCAGGAGATAAACTTAATATGTCTTCACAAAGGCATAGGCACAATCTGTGTTCTTTCTAATTTCAGTATTTTTTTTTCCCAAAGATTAATTAATGAAACAACAATAACAAAAAAGTAATACACTGACATGATTTTCCTATTGCTAGGACATAAAAAAAAAAAAAAATGAGGCAAAATTTGAACTCAGCAGCTTGAATGCCTTTCCTACATTAATCATTTTTTATTTGGGTTACTATTTGAGAGGACAGTGCAGATAAATTCAAAGGAAATACAGGGCTGAAATTGGCATTAGTCTTGTCTTTACTTGTTTTAATATCTGTAGTCATCGCTATTATGCACAGCTTTCTGTGACTCTTCTGAAACAATTCAAAGCATCAATTCATTAAATTATTTTGATAATCCTTTTATTAGGAAAAATTATTATTGATGAAAACCAAAGGGGGCAACAGTGCTTGTCTATCAGCTGCAGCCCTGCCTGACAGTTTCTACCTGTGCATTTCTACCACTGTTGCTTCAGCTGTGCAAAGCAGAGGGTGGGCTGGTTCCAGGCTGAGCTGAGCATCTCTGCCAGTTGTTGCATTACACTCCATGGATGTACCAGCTCAGCTGGGGTTAGCTCAATACTTCACTCTGGTTTGTGGTGGAGAAATGTCCAGAGCAGTAACCACCCCAGAGGCATTTTACAACTCTGAATCAGTCAGAGAAAGTCTCTGAATCCTGTCCCCTCATGTCAGACACTGTCAACACTGTTCAGCTTTATCTCTAACTATCCAGTAAAAAAATATTATTAAATACTTTATCCTAAAATCACACTAGCTGTAGTACTGAAAAATATTTTATATGTACTCTACTACAAACTGCTACTTTGCAGGAAAACAATTTGTATTCTGTGAAGATCTTTTAAGTATTCACAAGTGCATTTCTTACTTACATTGTCCCATAAATTACAAAGAACATAATTTACAATGTTTCTGTTACCCATATGATTACTGTGTCAAGCATATAGTAAAACTTCAGAAAGCTATGAAAGCACCATTAATCATGAAGTGCTAGCCTAAATGTTAACTTAGCTTCTCTTACCAACTCCAGTAAGCCAGCTTGTCTCAGAAAGGAATGTAACGTCATTTGAAAACTGAGAAACCATTGGCTTAAAATAATGACCATTGTAAAAACAAATTTGAGTTTAAAATATTAGTCACCTTCTTTGTTGAGAATATTTATTGCTTGAAGTGTGACAGTGGATATATGTTCCTGAAAAGGAAAATACTTTCATTATTACACCAAAACATTCTTTCTTCTTCCTGAGGTGTGGTCTTCACAGAGATACCCCATCAATTCTTGCCTCCCAATGGCAGTGGAACTATTTAATTGTCATCAAAGCTTTCCAAGGCCTGAAAAAGCTGTAGAATACTATATTTCATAGGCATTATAAATCCTTTAAATAACTTTATTTTCAGGAATGCCCAAACCTGTGATTTAACATTTTTTAAACCCATGTCTATATATGGATTTTCCAGAAAAGATATTGGTCAACACCTGCTATCAAATTAAAAGTTAACCTTTCATGAAATCAGAAATAGCTTGTAAAAACAAGGTAAAAAACCCAGCCTGAGCTAACCTGTGAAACCAACAACTAAACCTAGCAGATTCATTGTATATTTACATTAATTATTTCAGAGGCGTAAACACTGTAGCACAGATTTAAGGCGTTGACCTGTGCAGTGCCAGCATGAGCACAGAGATCCCTGGCAGGACCAATGCAGGCTCTCATGTCCCAGCGACATATCTAGGGGATGTCACTTCTCCTGGCTGTACCTGAGCTCCCTGCAGCATTTAAGCAAAGAGCCACACAAGGCCACAACTGTCTGACTTTTTTTCTATTAAAACACTGCAGAAACAGAAAGAATAAGTCAGTGATCCTTCACTTGGCAATGAAGAAAAAATTAATGAGTGATTTGGTATGTGTAGTGGCTTCATTCTGTTGGCCGCTGACTCCTTGATAAGAGACCAAATTTAAAAAGGAAGATTTTCTAATATCCTTGTGCCTTCTTCTGACAAAGAAGATGCAATACCTTTTCCAGTGTAAGAATCCAGGCTGATGCATTCCTGCTGTCAGACTTCATGAAAGAATCTCTGCAAGTCAGCACAATAGATGTAAATGGGAAAATGAGAAGACAGTAGTTTCAGAAAAATCTGCAGTTATTCAGTCAGGGTTTAAATGGTTGTAGTGACCTAAACCAAAAAAAACATCTTGTAGTATAGGACAGAATAAAGGACTTATTCCACAATTTTAGGATTTTATTATTAAAACCAAAGCAAATTTTATTTGTTTGAGACATATCCAAGTCACAGCAGCCACTGTTAGGACCTCGAGGGATGACCTCTACCTTCCTGTCTGATAACATTTATAAACACCTCTTTTGGTTTTATAAACAATCCTGCATAGTTCTCATTTCCTTTCATTGCATTGGTATTGACTGCTGATTGGTACTAGTTATCCTTTCTAGTACCTTGTTTCATGTGACTAATATTTGCTGTAATGGAAGTTGCATAAATGGACTCCCTTCTTAGATGGAAGAGAGGACTGGAAGATTTTTAGGGCAAGAATTATTCTTTTTCTAGCTGAATAGTTCTCAAGTGTAACTAGCCTTTGTTTTCTTGATCAAAGGCTCATAATCATTCCTGTAATAGAAATACAAAGCCTACATGCCACTGCCAATGCCTGATTTAATGTAGCTAACATGGTGCAGTGGGAATTCTAAGTCCCAAGCTGGGACTGCAAGAGATGCTATGTTGCTACTGTAATAATTACAACAACAAATTTTATTGTGCAGCCTTCCTCAACATGTGTGACTAAAATATTGGAAAAAAGGTGTTATGTTTTGTTGGCTTTACTACTATGAAATTTAATGTAAGAATAATTTAGTTCATATTGCTTCTATGACTTATGTTTTACAATTGTAACCCAAAATAAATGCTTAAATGTAAAATTGGTAAATGTATATTTTACATTTAGACTCAGAACAAATTAAACATGTCAAGTCTAACAGATCTCAGTGCCTTCCTTGTTAAAACACACATAACCTAAAAAACATATTTTATTTTGATGAGTAGTTATGTTCAGATTTTTAAAAGTAAGCATGATAAAAATAATTCCTGAGGAGGCAAGATGACAAACAGGGTTAGAGGACCACCATATTAATCTTAATCACTGCACAGAAAAAATTTATTTCATCTGACCTGTATAATAGTTACGGGAATAATAGACTCCCTATACTTTTATCTCCAGCCACTTATTAATGAATATAGGAAAATTATGCTTGCATGCATACGTGCATATATCTCCACACTGACAATGCAGCCAGCATTTTACACACTGCACTGGAGAGAAGATTTCCATAACTGCACTGCCAATAAACACAAACAGAAATTATTTGCAGGGGAGAGAGGGGCGAGAGTAAAGAAGGCACAGTGTGTAGGTTTCAGCCTCCAGTCTGGAAATTCAGGTGTCACAGCTATATCCACAGTCTTGTATCTCATTAACAGTGAATAAACTGGGCCATGTCTCAGAGGATTAAGTACAGGACACAGCACAAAAGAGCACCTGGAAAACAAAAGAAAGCAACTTGGTCCCCATTTGCTCTTGCAGAAATAGTTTTTCAGGGAACTACTAGAGCTTTTGAAAAAATATATGTAGCCACTGGCAACTGGGGTGAAAGTCAGTTTTTCCTGAACTCGTCTGCTGTGCCACCCAGCAGGGTGCATGGGGGTGCATGGAGGGTGCCACACAGGTGCATGGAGGGTGCCAAGCTCTGGCTAGGGGAGGAAGGAGATGTTCAGCAAAGCATATGGGAGGCTAAAACACCCGTGGACCATGGCTGCACCACTACAATCAACAGCTGGGTGGGAATTCAACATCTGTCTGCCCCTCAAGCAGAGGGTACCCTGGGTCCCACACCAAACCCTCCCAGGGAACAGGCTGGTCCCAGCGGCAGTGGGTGCCCATCCCTGTCCCAGTGCTGTCTCACTCACCGTTCTTTGGCCTACAGCCTGCAGAAGCTGGGGATTCTTATAAAGGGCTGCAGGACTGGCACCACGTAATGACGGAAATATTCCAGATACACACACTGAAAGAGGTCAGAACTTTTCAGTCAGTGTTGCCTTTTAGAAAGAAAGATCATACCTCTATTTTCAGGCATTTTTTACCCACATAAATATTGCATATTTTACAAGGATGTTCAGATGGAAAAAGTAAGCATACAAATACAATAAAAATGCTAAGTTATCAATTCAAACCATTAATTGGCTTATTTTGTGCACACATGGGGTGATCCAATCTTTACTTACATTTTGATTTGAATGGTTGCTTGTATCATTAGATAAACAATTAGCTATTTAGTATGTGCTTTTCTCATTTGACTTATGTTTCTATGGCCCATTTAACATACATCTTATTTAATTTTTTTAATGTCTTTGTTCACCTTTCTGGAGAACATCTTGATTTAATGTGGGCCTGACTGTATGGAAAATACCCACATCCCTGACACTGAGCCTCTGGGGAACAAACTAATATAAAAGTTTCATAATTCAAGAGAAACTTAATTTTATGATTTCATGATTTGGCCACCCCTTAGAATGAATGAATCTTGGGTTTCATCCTAGGTTCCTGACTATTGCTTGTATTTTATTCTATGACTACTATAAAACACAAATATAATGTTTCCAGTACCTTTTGTTCAAGCTTTTAATTACTAATATTGAACTTGATTAGTTATATAGGAAGTTTTTTAAGTGCTTAAATCTGTAACTTTGATTCCTATATTTTCTTTTCCCTAAAATAAAATATTACTAAAATTCTGCAGGGACAACTTGGAATATTATATTGCGATGTTATGTCCAGTTCAGCATGGAAAATTCTCTCTAAAAATTTACTGAGAATATTTTTTTTAATCAGAACATAGGTCCCCTGTGGGGGAAAATATGCTGATGGGACTGTTGAATTTGTTATAATTTGTTTTTATCGTTGTTAGATGACTATGACTATAGCAAGTGCGAGACTTGAAGCCCTAGGGGATGTTAAAAGCGACAATTAATTTTAACTGAGTGCATGACCACCAGCTCTGTCTGCAGGATGGTGCACCTAGGAGAATATCTATTTGTGTGGAGAAATAGAAATTTTAAAATAACTTTTATTAAGAAATCATGAATTCCTTATGAATATAATTTGTATATAAATATTTGAATATATTTTTGATGCACCAAAAAATGAAATCTTTATGCACTGTAAAATCTTTGCTAAAAAGCACGAAGAGATAATTTCTATGTGTTCTTGCAATCTGCTTTGTGTAGGGATGAGTGAAGTCCTGATTAGTGATGAATTTGCTGTATAACTATAGAGCAGAGTGGGAGTGAAAAGGGAGGCAAAGACCTCAAAACAAACTGCAGAATATAGTAATATATATATATAGTATATAAATATATAGTAATAATTACTTCTTTTTTTCATGACACTTGAGTTACTACTTTTAGCTTTTCAAACCTATGTAAAATATGTTCCTCTGGAATATATTTTCCTACAATATATGCATTTTCCAATACAAATTTCATGAGGCTGACATTTTTCCAGTACTTTTTGGATGATCAGTGGTGGAACAAACAGTGGAAGGGCTGCCTTTATTGGAAAGGACTGAGCAATAGCTATAGGAGTCACAAATTAGATTGCAGGAAAATTATATTCAACAAAATCCAGTGATTGCACTGAAATGATTCTTCACAAGGTTAAATTTAAAAAAGATTTTTTAAGATTCAGGAAATAACTACAGAAGGATAAGAACAAGTGCAGGAAGATTATTTCCAGCAATGTCCAATGATGGCACTGAAAAGCAATTAATTGTGACAGTAAATTTAAAAGAACTTTTTTTATGTTCAATTTGAGATTGAGGGGTTACTGAATATCTCTTATAACATTCAATATTTGGTTCAAGATATGGTTTGGTGTTTCTGTCATTGCCAAAAAAAGGATGAGAGCTTTCCTTGCAAGCCCAAATTTCCATGTATAATCTATTTAGCATTCAGCGATACCTCAGTATCATCACAGACTAAATGAAGCAGAATGGTGTAGTAGCTTGGTTTGCATTATTCTACTACATGATTCCTGACCCTAAACTTAATTCAGTTTAACATAGCTGAATTGTTACTGTCTTTTGTAAATTGGGTTGATGTCTTTGCCTTTCTTCTTCTTCCAGCACTGATTTAAAGCTATATTGTAAAACATTTTGTGGTGGGTTGAACCCAAGTGGGTACCAAAGCTCTTCTATCCCTCCCCCCCTTAGCTGGGCAGGGAGAAAAAACATAACAAAAGGTTCCTGGGCTGAGAAAAGGACAGTAACATCACTCACTATTTACTACCACAGGCGAAACAGATTTGACTTGGGGAACATAGAATAATTTATTACTGAGCAAATAANAAAAAATGCTAATCAATACTTCCTCCATCCCCACAACCTGAAGATTGCAAATATATGCAAAACTGGTCTCTTTATGCTTTTCAACAATGACAACAAAACAGTCATAAATATAGTACAAGCCTTTGGAGGAAAAAAGAAACAGAATTTATGTAGGCTATTTTAAATGTTAGAAGTAGATGTAAATGTAGAAGTTAAATAATAACTTAGGAATTCCACAAAGAAAAATACGTGGCACTTAAATTTTTTTTTAGTTTATTTTTGTTTCTGCAAAACTATAAAATTCCGAGATTTTAAAGTTACCATTCAGTCCTCAATGCACAGTAGTAAAACACTGTTGTGAAAAACATGTTAGCATATATTGTGTTTTGAATTTTCAAAGTACCTAATCTGCTCTTCTATCTTACATAGAAAATAATGGAAGATCCTATTAATATAAAAACTAGTTCACAATATAAATTGGTCTTTTTCTATAAGTAAAAATTTTAAAAAATCTTTAATTTCTCATACTTACGTTTCACCATTTATCTTTAACTGTTTTAATCTAGAGGTTGCTAAACCTGTATGTGTTGGGTATCTGAACCACCCTTCAGAGAAGAGGGTCCCTGCTTTTTCTCCTCCTTCCATATTAAAAGATGGAAATTTCATTAATCCCCCTTAGACTCTGTAAATCCTCACAGCCAACTGAATATATAGCAAAAGCCAGCCTCCATTTTTTTTCTGTAAAACCGAGATCCTAACAAAGACTCCTTTGCTGGCTCATTTACTGAAAAAAGTCAAAGTAAGTGACAAAAAACTAAGGGTAATTTTTTTCAGATCCCCCTTCACTCTCCTGCCAAGTTGCAGAAAATTGAGAAGGAGGCGGGAAGAAGACATTTCATGTTCATAATCACTTTTAAAGGAAGCAGGCTCACTCTTTCACTGAGCTATTTTACCTTCATGACTACACATAGCTCAGGAGAATAAGGTTTCTTGCACCACTCAATAATTTACTTCCAGATGACTTTTGTTGCCCTATCGAGTTTACCTCTAAAATATTCTTTTTATTAATAAATGGAAAAATTCTCTCTTAATTGTTTGCAGTCTGTTCCCTGTGTGTTTAGAAAGAAAAAACAACAGAAAATCAATTAAATGCAGGAAAATACTGATTGTGTGAGGGAGACTACATCAATTTCCTCATTCGATTCATTAAAAAAATAAGTAGAAAGGCAATTATCTGCCCAATTCCATAGACTATCTTCTACAGAAACTGTAGAATTGGTACAAGCGCTGGATCCTTCATCATTTAAAGGAAGCAATGTGGGCTGCTCATTTTAGCTTTCAAGCCTGCCTACAAGTCAGTAGGCAGATAAGTATTTCAGAATCTGTGATGGAGATCTGCCCTTATAGTGTGCCTTCAACAAATCATCGAATATAAAAATAAATTTCCTGTAAAACTACTGATGATCTCTTCTGGGAGAATATCAAAGAGAGTCTTCTGATTTTTCTACAAGCAGTGTCTTCAATATCTTTGAAAACCACCACTCAAGCTCCTTCAAAACAAGTCTGTGAGCGAAAAAAAAATGGAAAAACTACTTACAACATTAAAAATGCTCCATTTCTTTCAAATGCTGTGTTCTTTTATTACCTAAAAAAGAAGGCAGGTGAGTGGAAAGAATACTGGATTTTCTAAATGACTGCATGCTTTTAAGAAAACCTGTCTTGGCTCCTTAGCTACTGAGTTTCAGATGCTTTCTGTGGCAGAACTCTTGCTTTGCTTTTAGCCAGTAAACACAACAATACAGGATATAAAAAACCTGTTTCTTACCTGATAACTCTTGGAGGGAACTATCTCCAGAGTAGCTAACTATCCTGTGGTATAGATCAGAAAAGAATTGCTTAACAGTACAGACACTGGACATGTATCAGGGGATATAGATGCATTAATGTGAATGTCAAACTCGTTTCTTGATTTCAAGCAAATGAATCTCAGGAAACATGACATATATGCAAGTGCTAAAATGGCAGAAAATCAGCACTATCAGAAGTAGTTAGCAGTGTTTCCCAGGGAGAAGTCTTTTGGGAGAAAGTCAGAATTTCCCTTCTCTTGAACAAGCTTAGAGCTGAGATGGTGCAGTCCAGACCAACTAAGCTCTTTAGGCATCCCAGGTTGCAAGCTGGCTTATGTGCTCTGCATTCAAATCCAGATGCAAAGGTAAAAGAGCTCTAGTCCATGGTACATGTAAAAGCAAAGACTATTTCATAAATAGGCTAAATGCTTTACTCATATTTCTGTATATGACTAGATGCAAAGTTTGTAAAAAAGGATTGTGAAGAGACAAGCCTCAGTGATTTCAATTACAATCTCATTAACCCTCAGGTCTTTGCTTTGGTTCTTAATTTCAATGGAAATGCAAACCCTCCCCAGCAACATATGTGTGGAACATACTAGAAAATAGAGCAGTCCTGAAATTAGAACCCAGTGTTTGGGAAAAAATGATAGCTGCTCAAGTGCATTCTCCTCTTCCCATAGGCAGACAGATGTTCAGCCATCTCCAGGGGAGCAGGGCTCCATCACACACAATGGCTGCTTGAAAAGACAACCCCTTCGCTCTGAATTACCCTACTTCCTTCTTCTTCCTCCAGCTTTATGCACTGAGCATGAAGCCATATGGTCTGGAATATCCCTTTTGTCAGATGGGGTCACCTGATCTGGCTGCACTTCCTCCCAGCTCCCTGTGCACCCGCAGCCCCCTTGCTGATGGGGCGGTGCAAGGAGCACAAAAAGTCTTGATGCTCTGTGAGCACTGCTCAGCAATAGCTAAAACATCCCTGAGACATCAACACCATACTCACCACAAATCCAAAACACAGTCTCGTACTAGCTACTAGGAAAATCAGCTCTATCGCAGCTAAAACCCCAGTGCACAAGGACAGAGTCTCATTTAAAGGATAGTGTGTTTGAAAAATTTACAAGCAATATTTACACATGCACATATATATATACATATCTCATTGACAATATTGAATTGTCAATATACAATTGTATTTCTTTGTCATGCTAAGACTATGTATCTTAAGTCAAAGAGTATGCAGCCTCCGTAACTTTTAATATTTTTCTTTGAGAATCATGGACTGCATTACACATCCAGAAAAATTGCATTGAAAGTTACATTATTATTATCTTTGAGAATTGTTCTACAAGATAAAATAACTAAACAAACAAACCACACCACAATTATAAGAAATAAGAGGAAATAAAACGAGGACACAGGCAGTTGCCTCATGAACTTTTTCAATCAGCTATGAGTTCATCCTGTCTGAGTAGCCCTCTAGGCTGTATTGTTCCCCCTCAGGTTTGTTCAAGCAATCTAGTTTCTTAGAATGTGAATACCACAGCAGGGACCATTTTGTAATCATTGCTTGAAAATACTGTTGAATAGTTTTGTTTTGTTGTTTCATGTGTTCATAAGAATTGCACCACTCTGCTTTCAAGTTCTTCCTCCTTTTCTTCCTGTGATTAACAGGCAAAACTAACCAAAACTAAAAGAAAAATAACATTGATTTGACTATCACTATTGAGCTTGTTATCCATCCTTGTCTACCTGAATCTTTGAAATAAATTTATAAATTGCATATAAGAAATTAAGTGTATATTAAAGTTAGTTGCACGTTATATAATTTGAGACAAATTTATAAATTTAAACATCAAAACCAAATAAATTGCATATTCCAAATTGCATAAATAAATTGCATAGTCCAAAACTATCAGGGAATACTGAATGAGCAACAGATACTCATCGGTGGCAACAGATACTCATTACTATACGCCTTAAAAAAATCAGCAGGCTTGTGGACTAGATTGTATACAGTTATGAGATAAGGTCCAAATGATTACAGAAACTTCCCTCCTTACATTCCCAGGCACTAGAGAAGCAGCATTCTCCCTTCTCTGATGCACCACCTCATGTGGAGTACTGAAGAAGACAGTGACCTAGTTGCTCTTCCCTAAAACTCAGCTAAGTCATTCAGCTCCTTCCTCCTTCTTTACAAATGTATGAGCATGCTTCTCCATGTTTTGCCAGGATGGCCTAAGGAGGCACAGGACATGGCAGAATTCTGCATTATTGTTAATTTTGTTGTAGGGGCCAAAAACCTTGAGTAAAAAGGTCTAATAATATTGAGATAATTGAAGAGAAAATTGCAGAAGCTAAAGCTAAATGCTTTGTCAAACAGTTTAGTCAGGACTTAAGAAACTGTATCTAAGTATTTTCATATATATATATTTGGTTAAGAAAAAAGTATAGATTGCAAACATTTATTGTATTAGAATATTAATCCATGTCCAGGGAGCAGAAACACACATCAGATTCATGCAGTAATTTTGTTTTGCTTTGGGTATTGAACTAACAATTGCTCTGTAAAAAATACAGATCTCACTAGGAGTTTTGGATAAATAGGCTATCCTGCAAAAATTTGCTTCCAATACTACATACCTATTTTAAAGTTTTAATAACTTCCTTTTTTTCATGAAAGTTTCAAATTTTCTGCATTTACTGAAAATTTAGGCATTTGAACTGTATCATAGTCCTCTGTGTTAAGATCTCAATTCTCTTCAGAAACGATGTGATCTTTAATCTCAGTATCTTTTGTTGGTAACAAGTTTCTTCCACAGTACTGTGAAGTCAGTGTGAAGAGGGCTTCATGACATTAATAAGAACTGAATGGAGCATAAAAATACCTATTTCTGATTTTTGCCCTCGGTCTTTGGTCTTAGTGTTTCATCTTCCTTTTTCCAGATAATCAATGATTCTAAAATTTTTGTTAGTGTTAGATACTACAAGACAAAACCCATACAGACCTAGTGAGATGGCTCTATGTTGCAGCTGAAAGAGTTCTGAGCTGATATGTCATTTTAAAACTGGGAATTCTTTAACATTAGTATAGTAAACTTTTTTTTAAAATTAAATAAATTGAGATTTGCAGCAGATGCAAGTCTGTATGCCTTCTCAGCACAAATTAGCATTTTATACTGATGATATGGCCTTAGTAAAGGCCATACATAGATTAAAAAAAGGTTGCCTCCACTATAGTTTTTGTCATAACAGTAGATTTCCTAAAAAGTAACAAAAATAGCACGCTGTAATTACTAAAAATTTTCATCACTGTGATGGTACTTGAAAAAGTCAGAAGGACATTTTGCAATATATATTTTCCTCTTGTAGTGGGGGAAACTTTTTTTAACAAGTCTTATTTAAAAATGGCATTAAAATAACTTTTTTGGACAAGATTTAAAAGCAGTCTTCTTCAGGAATATAGGGTGGGAAGTAAATGAAGTACAGAGAAAAGAGAACTATTATTAATGGGATTTAGTCATCCTGGAATATCTGTTTTATATTTGTGCTTTTCATAAAAAAGGCAAGATTTTAAAGATTTATCAATACTGTTGGCTAATAGGAAAGCCTTTTTTTCTCCATTCCTCACTGCAAGATGATCTGATGAGAAGGAATTCCAACCATCATCTTTGTATAGTGACATTATCTTCATAAAATGTATGAAAGTTTTATGAAAATAAATGAAGTATAAAGGAAATTTAAGCTTGTTAAATTCAGATTAGGTTGTGGTGGGTTGACTCAGGCTGCTAGCCAAGTTTACCCCCCGCTGCTCACTCACTCCATCTCCTCTAGAGGAAAGAGAATAGGAAGACAAGAGTGAGAAAATGAAATGGTCAACATAAAGGCACTTTAATAGGTGAAGGAAAGAAAAGGAAAAATACCCTAGTAAAGTTTCAGTTGCTGAGTGATCGCTCTATGTGCTATTGGAAAATCCCTCTGGCCAATCTGAGCCAGCTGTGTCATCTTCCAGTCTCTTGCCCATCCTTCAGCCGAGTCACTGGGGTAGCAACAGACTGGGGAGAGGAAAAGGATTTGACACTGTGCAATCACTGTTTAGCAATAGTTATCAACACTATCTTAGTCACAGATCCAAACCAGCCTAACAGGGGCTTTTGTGGAGAAAATCAACAGCTGGTAGACAACTGCAGAGCTCTTTCTCCTGTGTGCATTGTTCTTCACCCTGTTTACGTACCAAACCATACTGAACCAACCAGCAGAGAAAACAGGTCTACACAAGATTTTCTGATGCTTTGGAAAAAATACTGTTAAAGTCACTGACCAATACTGTTAAAGTTTAACAGTATCCTTTATTTTTAGGAATAAACCTAGAGGGATGGAGGCTGTGGAGATGGTTAAATGCCAACTGTCACTGGCTATTATTCCAATAAGCTTAGTAGCTTATTATAGCTGATGAGTAGCTGATTATATTGTACATAGTTGTACATTAATGAAACAATGTAATTTTTCAAGTAAATTTTGCTGTTTAGGCTACAGATGTTTCATTCAGTGTCTAATCAAGGCTAATAAAATATAATGATATTAAATAATTGGTCACGCCATAATTAGATTTGACTCAGCATACTTGTGTGTTTATAAAGGTTCTAGATACAGATTAAGCTTTATTCTCTTGAAACAAATCATTCAAATAATGAGGTAGGTGCTTTCTCTGGTTTCATGACAATTCTTTTATTTGCTGATTTACTTCTATTTCTTTTTTTAGTTGAGGATGGATGAAAGCATTTTAAAGGACAGAGGAGAAAGCAGCCAAGACTCATTCTTCCAGTCTGAAACTGAGGAAACTCGACTATTTATCTGTAGCATTATGTATTTTCAAGCATCTTAGTGCTAATAAACAGTACAAAAATAACTTTACCTATTGCAGCATGAGGATGGCCACCAACCAATTCAGAAAATTGAAGGTCCTTCAGATCAGGTGCAAATGCAAATCCCTCTGAATTCTGTACCTGCAGTGACATGTTAAGAGTAAAGTGTCCAGACCTCATGAAATGAATATTAGATCTTTAGCAGAAAGATTTAATATCAACAAGAACAACTTACAATGAACAATGTTTAAGTTCTCTGAAATTGTCCACTGTATTATTGAAGTACATAACCATTTTCCATTTAAATAACTAAACTGATGGCCTTATCAGTATTTGCTCATGATAAAAAGAAGGACCGTATGGATGCTTTTCTGTATGGCAGAGTAGCTAAGTAAACCCCCATTCTGAGATCCTCAAATGAAAATAATTCAAAACGTATAGAAGAATATATTTTTACTATGCATACTAAGAGAGAGTACGGTGTTTCTGCACTAGAGATATCACTAGAAAACATATGAAGTGCTACCTGCTAAGCTATACCTTGGGGTTTTTTCAGGTTTTGCCAAAGAAGCATGTCCTTGGGGGATGAGATCTGTCTGCACATTGACAGTGTTGCTACACCTCCCTGCCACTTCCCCCTTCATAGTTTTAGAATATCTGTATTCCCCATTTGTTTTGCAATCCAAATATCCAGTGAACTTGAAGATCAGAAATCTCTTTGGGTTTTTTTAAGAGTTGATTCATTCTCTGACCTCCACATATCAAAAGTAAGAATACACTGTTGTACATCCCCCCAATACATGCCTACTTATAATCAGCCCATAGAAGATACTGGCACTGCCTAGAGATACTCTAAATGGTAGAGTCCTGGTGTTAAATATTTATAATCCAAATACAGTTTGTATGAATATAAAATGAGTGCCACAAACTGAAATATTCTCATTTTGAAAAGCTATTACAATTTACAATTAACTTAAGAAAATTATTTAAGACCTACTATCTGTTTTTCCTCTGGCATTAGTGTTCCAGGGAAGATTTTATAATTTTTCATGAGCTGTAAGGCTTGTGATATGGTTTAAAGTGAGAAATCATTATTATGAAGATTTTGAGCTTGGATTTGTTTTTTTTATCTTTGCCTTCTTTTTTAGTTTTATTTTCTATTTTTTTTCCTTTGGACTACTGCCTTGCTCCCAATACATGATCTTTAAAAAGATGTTAGTGTGTGCACCAACCAAATATTCTACAAAAATACACTTTCTTTAAATGGAGAATGTTTTGTTCACATGATAAAAAGCAACGTGTCCTCTCTTCTTTCATATCAGAAATCATTACTACAGGTACATTGTTTATGATATGCATTAACAATAAAGAGTATTTTTCTAAAGAACAATTTAGTAGAAAAAATGCACTATGTGATACAGTTTTGCATGTATATAACTCCCATGCATGCAATAACTCCCTATTAGCCTGGGTGTTTCATTTCAAGTTTAACTTCTAAACATGCCATTATGTAGGCGCCTTTAAAGAAGAAAATTAATCTGATCCATTTTTCTTTCTGTTGTTAAGTATGAAACAAGGAGGATGATAGCTACATTTTTCTAGAGATGAAGCAAGACAGCACAAAATAAAAAGACAAAAAAAGGTCAAACAAAGCCTCAAAGACTCTTCTCATTGTGTATGAAAATGGGCTCTTAGTCTGTACCAAAGGAGCAATGTGCTCACATCTGCTTTGTGCACTACAGCTCTGGTTCTATCACGAAATCAAACATCACATGAAGCTACTTCTTTTAGAAACCACTCACGAAAATCAGGGCTAGCATCCATTTCCCACCCTGCAATGCTGCCCCAAAGCAATTCCTGGAAAAGGCTAG
The DNA here is from genome assembly GCA_013400175.1 of Phainopepla nitens. Classification (NCBI taxonomy): domain Eukaryota; kingdom Metazoa; phylum Chordata; class Aves; order Passeriformes; family Bombycillidae; genus Phainopepla; species Phainopepla nitens. Next base: position 46,899 of record VXBQ01014442.1, on the reverse strand, counting down.
ATCACGGGTTTGTCACTGGAGGCAGCAAACTCACTGGCCTCTCAGATGTGGCCTCAACAGTTCATGGAGATTGCTCAGCAATCTCCATTCCACTCTGCCCCTACTCAGTCAGCTGACAAAAAAGTTCCAAACTATGAAAAATGGTCTGCATGAGTTAGACTGTGTCAGAAATATGAAAGTCAAATGTAGCTTCTGGCACTCACTGTGTTTTAAGCTATGAATTTGTGTTTAAGGATACATTTTAATAAAGATGTTCAAGATACACAAGATCCATCAAGTCTTTCAAAATTCAAATTTGCTGATAACAGCAGCTTTTTAAGGTCTCTAACTCTGATTTGTGCTCATGTACCCGAGTTTTTAAGGACTTTCATTCATATTTAAACCACTGCAGTATTAAGTTACACTCAACCAAGTCAAATAATTTCTATGACATACTGGTACGTTGGAGGTCTTCATGAGTGGTTTCTTTATACAATTCCACTTAGGACATCTGCCGAAACAACTAAGATTTAGATGCTCTGAGCTGAGACTGGGTACAGATTCCTGAAATAATAGCACCATGGGATTCTTTGACACAGCAGGGACAGTTAATGCAAATAATTTCACATTCGAGAAATAAAAACAAGCTTAAAACACAGACTCCAGTAATAAACAAAATAAAGAAAGAATTTTGAAAATACTACATTTAAAGTCTTTACTTTTATCTTAAGTATCTATGCCAGTTTGTTAGATTAGAATGATAACATTTAATATAATAATATTTAAAACTAGATTAAATATTTATTTTTTGTTAAATTTGATTAATTAGAAAGGAAAGGTAGGTATATTGAAAAAATCACATCCTCGCACATGATGTTGGTCTCAGAACATTTTCTGAACACAGCATACAGTTTATCATTAAGTGAAGGAAATTTATGATTAAATACAGGCTTACAGCTCTCTTAACGCAGGTACATGAGCACAAATTAGAGTTAGAGATCTTAAAAACCTGCTGTTATCAGCAAATTTGAATTTTGAAAGACATGATGGATCTTGTGTATCTTAAACATTATCTTTAATCAAATATATCCTAAAATAAGAAGAATTCATAAAATAATGGAGATAATTCTATGAAAAAGAAAAGAAAAATTCAAGTTTGTTTTAAAGAAGAGCAGACAAAACAAACAACAGTGTTTATAACAATTTCAGATGTCATATGGTACAAATAAATGAGACACAAATGTCCCTCCCACACAAATCACTATTTGGTTTTTTTCAGAAGCCTTTACTATGTTGCATTTGTGCTAAGTTTTTCTAAATTTTATAAAACTAACCCCATCTGGGTATGGCTCCGAAAATGAAGTGCTTCTGGTTTTCAAAAATGAAAGCAAAGCTCTCAAGGCTTATTAAGTATTGCCTTATCGTTCTCCAGCTACTTACAGTTTTGGGAAATGTTCCTGTTAGGTGTATCAAAGCTTCCTGTTAGATACTTATCAAGGGTTTTCCTTGATAAGAATCTATCCCTGATTGACTAGTATACATATACATTTATACAAATACATACACTTATGTATATATTTATAAATTACAGCCAAGATATTCATCGCTTCAGAAAAGGTAGAAAAGCAAAGCTTTATTTGTCTTAAAATCTGAGTATCGTATTGTTTATAGAATGCTATTTCTTTGCACTTTGAAGCAACTCAAAATTTGGCAAAGAATTCATCCAAGTGTCAAGAAGATGATTTTATTTTCCTTCTGCAAAGGAAAATAAAATCACCCAGATTTGTTTGTTTTCCAAGTTCATAAAAGATCTCTCAGAATTTCACATAATTGAGCTGCCTAAATGTCCCACTTCTCCTAACTCCAGACTTCCCAGAAGGGCAGACACTGAGTTTGAGCTTTCCTGAAATTTTTCTTCTCTGCTCTGGGAGGCATTATGCTACAAGACACAGGAACTGAGAACCTGATCTCCCCTGTCAGGTAAGGTAATATGCAAGAAAAAACACGTGTTCTACATGTAAATAAGGAAGATGCTGAACTCAGGACAACAGAATTAAGTGTCTCCACAGACAAAGTGCACACTGCTGCAGTTTCAAGCAGTAAAAGAATTGATAATAGCAACTCCTCTTCATTTTCTGTAAAAGTGGAAGTTCTCTCAACCTGTTTTGCAGATACACACAGGAGAAAAAAATGCAACTTGTGGGAGATCTATTTTGAAATTAAGAATGTTTCTCATGCTGTCAAATCCTTCAAAAAAAAAAAAAAAAACCACCAAAAACCAAAAGAGAAAAATATGCCTTTGGGCTTCTGTAATTAGCATTCACAATAAATTTTTTCTTGGAAATTTGGACATTACCCCTGCACTTCTGTTCCAAATGTGCAAGTAGGTGTAATAATTTAACTTTTTTTTTACAGAGAGGATACTGAATTACACGCCTCAACATCTGCTATATGTTTTGTACATAGTGGAAACAGAAATCCTTAAAAACAAGCACTGATTTTTTCTGTTCAAAATATAGCAAATATTTTAGTGACAAAGAACATTTTGGCAAGAACTGACAAATGTGTATAAAAAGTAATACTGAGTAACCATGCATTCAGTGTAGGAACTAGAGACACTGTGATAAAAAAAAAATAGAACGAGAGCTTGCAGTTGAAATCTGGTTTCCATAATCACAGAGGATTCAATTTAACATTATATTGACAGGAACAATCATTTTGTGCTTCTTAAAATTTGGCTGTTTGATCCACCACTTAAACACCTTTCAGAATAGGTAATCTTTAGTGTAATATTCATATACTTTAGGGAGCAATTATTCCCACTTATATTGAGTAAGTTGGTGCAATAAATCTCATTGCAGCACAATTTCTACAAACTGTGCTTGGCTCCCTAGGCTGTCTGAAAAGTTGAAAATGTAGAAAATTTATATTTTGCCTGGCTGTAAAAAGACATGCTGCCTACCAGTCAGTGAGGAGACAACATCTGACAGCCTTACCAAGATTCAGGCATTCAAATAAAAGCCAAAGTTTATTCAAAGGTTCTGTAAAATACTGCCAGAATTTGAAAAAAACTGTGATAGCATCAATCAACAATTTATTAATTAGTTATGAGAATCTTCAAATATTTATTTAGTATTATCTCTACATAATTCCCCCAGGAATTACTGTTTGGAGTTGCTCATTCATTTGTAATTGCAGACTACCTTCAAGAAAATAAAATATGAGACAAAGATGGATGAATATTTTCTCATGAGTTTCTGCTAAAATTTCTCTGATAAACATGGCTATATTCTGTCCTATTCATCTTTCATCAGAATCAGTTTATATGTAGGAAGAGCCTGTTTAATCCATTTCACAGACATAAGTCATTTACTTCAAGAAATGCACTGACTGGTGACAAACTTATCTATTGCACACCCCACAAAATGCATTCTTCAAATCAACCACAATGTTCAACAAAATATGTGTAATTCAATAAAGTTTTAGAATTAGTAGAGATTGAAGGAAAGATGATATTTGAGCTGTATAAGTAGGAAATTTCAGTGCCTTTTGCACTTGTATAGGAGAGCAGAAGTGCTGTACCATATGAACTCTGCTCTGACTGGCCTAGATAGTGCTAATGTCTCTATTTCACTTATTTTGTTCTGAGTAGAAGTATAGTTTTGAAACTAATTCCCTGCTTGTTCCCATTTACCATGTGCTGCTTCACTGCTGAGAGCAGATTTGGTGTTCATTAAATATATTTTTTTCAAAGGCAACAAAATCAGAAGCTTTTCTCTCTAAGTGCTTCAGTGCTAATGGGGCATTATGCTCTGAACCAATGTACGGGTTCTACCACAACAAGATCTTTCACCATGTACTTAAAATTTTTCCTTAGAAAAAGAGTAAAACCTCATGAGTAGTTATAACACTCAGCCCAAAGAATGAGTTGAACCACTCAATCCAGTTTGAATTTAAACCAAAATAACCCCCGTACTATCATATGGAGGGAGAGGAAGCAGCCAGTTTCAGTCACTTCTGTTTACACATCCCTTCCCATTGTGCTGCACTGCCTCCAGATTGAGGCACAGACATACACTAAGTTTAATATTTTACCACCTAAATAAACTTTGATGGTTTTAGAAATCCACAAGTTGAAAGTCCTATGGCTTTATTTTTTTTAGCAGTGGCAAGAACTTTGACAGGAAACCCAGTGGTTTCTTTCCTCATTCCATCTTGAAATAGAAGTCAAAACTAGTGCTATGCTTGCTGTTAAAGTTAAATGGTGTATTACAAACAAAAATCTGGAAAGAAAATGGAGAAAATTATTAACAGTTTTTCTCAGACATGTTTCAAATGTTTCTAATTTCTGAGAATCAGAAATAAAGTTTTTTTCAGTGTCTCTGATTTCTTATGAAATAAAGATGAGGAAGTCGAGTTTGCTATGTACTGTGGTGCAGAGAGTGCTTCAATAGTGCTTTAAGAAATTGTTCTAAGAGTGGATATTTGGAAAACAATGGTATCACTTGTCCAGGAGTCTGATTACAGGATAGTGGATTTATAGAAACATTGATCTGCAAGGAGCCTCAAAAAAGCCAGTATCTTTCTATTGTTGTAACAGTAAGATGCTACACTGGTAATTGATAGAAATCATGGAATATACAGATAAAAGCAACTCCTACAAGATCACTGCATGGCACTTGCTGTAAGTTCTGGCATATGTTTATACAACATTACCTAAAAATTAAAGCAGTTCCTAGCTTCAGATCTTGCAAAGTGTTAGTGTTAGTAATGTGATAACTTAGATTTAATATAGAAAAAAATATAATTCCTGTAAAGCTTTAAAATGAGCAAAAAAGATTCTTTAATTGACATAATATTGTTTCATTGATATAATATTGTTTGCTAGGAATTTGTCTGTTATTTGCTATAGTTTATCATATTTTATTTTCCCTCAGAATAAAAGGAAAAAAAATCCTTTTTAAGAGGCTAGCTTTTTGTTATGAAAAAATATTTCAAATATATAAGGTATCCTGCATTTTACAAAACATCAATATTCAGTGTATGAAAAGAGAAAGGTGTACAGAAGACTGAAAGACTTTGCTACTGACAACCCTTAAAAATTAAAAAAAAGATAATTTTATGACCAGAAGCTAAATCTTCTCTTCTGCTAGTCCAAACAGTGTTGGTTAGATAGGGTTTGCCTATGTTTGTGCTCTCCTGAAAGTCACTAGGAATCAACAATTTAAGTTGATAAGTGAAGTGCAAGTTATTGGTCCCTTCAAGCAGCAAATCTGCCTGGCAGAGGTCTTGCAGCCACATGGAACAGCCACAGCTCTTGCATGACTGGGGAGGGAAGTGGTGTGGGGCAATGGTGTGGGGCATGAGAGACATGCCTTGAACATCCTCTCTTCTGCCATGGCAGATATGAGAGCAATGTAAAGAAAGCAGCAGAGTGCTTTCGTGCAGGCAGACCAGGTCCACTCACAGCTGAGAGACAGAAGACTGAGCTTGCAAGGATTGGCTTACAACTCCTTTGAATCATCAAATATCTTTTTTATGTGTTCACCAATATCACACAATAATAGGTGCACTGTCAAAGGATTTATTGTCCTCTGGAACATCTGATGACCATTACCACAGTCAATAGTAAGAGCTAGTTTTAGTCAGAGTTTTCAACTATAAGCCTGAATCTTTCACTCATCATCTCCATTTTATAAACAGAGAAAAGAATGTACAAAAATTATTTGGTCATGTCATCCCTGTTGAAGCTACAAAGGGACATAAACCAGGAAATTTTCCACTTTTGTCTTGTTCAGAAGAATGGCTACATAATATTTGCAATACATGCATCACAGGGCTGAGACAGCAAAACAATCATTGGTGGATTTTGCCTTAAATTTCATGCGAAGAATGGGCTTTCTCTTCCTCATGTTATACTTGTTCAGAAGTGATTGTTTAGCAGCAGTAGAGAATGAAGGTTTTGTTGAAGAAATAATAGCAGGCTGATGGTAGGAACAGTATGGTACTTCTCTAGTCTGCATTCAGCCCATCAGGAGCACCAGAACAGCAGTGTTCACTCACTCTTAAAGGGTTTAACTGGTATTTTAACACACAGCTATAATATTTTTTTATATTATTATTTGCAATTGATTATTAGTTGGGTTTTCAATGCATGGGGTTGTCAGAAACATGCAGATTACGTCCTCTTCCCACTTCTCTCTTCATCCACTGAATATTCAAATTTTGTAAAGTGCAAGATACGGTATCTTGTAAAAGAAGTGTTCTCTTTTGATGCATTTGTGTGCCATCATTATAACATTCAAATGATGTCCAGCAAATCAAAAGGTTGCATGGTAATGTGTATTTATTGTAAATTTGCTCTGTTATGTATGTGTTATGCTTTTTCTTTTCTTTATGAGCTGTCACTACAAGTGCTTCACTACTTCAATTTTAAATAAACACCAATGCACATGCAAAACCAAAGTATTTGACAAAGGACAGAGGTCTTTGCTATTTGTAGCCTCAGTGCCCAAGATATTGCAACAGTCCTTGCAAATACTAATCAGTTTGTAGATGTCAGTACTCCAAAAATGTTTATTAATTAATAATGAGAATTTTATTAGGTATATGTCTTTATTCTGTCATGCTTCAAGTATAATATGCTGCTCCATGGTTTTGGAGTTTACAGACCTTGTCATCTATGTATTAGGAGAAAATAGCAGTACCATTATTATGGCATTTACTTTACATTCATCTCCATTCACCACTATTCCAAAATGTCTGAAAAGATGTATTAATAGCTGTGTCTGCCTCTTTCTTATTTAGGACTGTTGCTTTCTTTGTATTCTATGGCTCATCTCAGTCTTTTAGACTGAATTTTAAGGGATATTTACTTGCACCTGACAGTCTTAAATTTCCTCCTAGAAACTGTTATGTTCTGGCTTTTGTAGCTTAAATGAACCCATTAATTCAAATGGTAAACCTAGTGAAACAATGACATAGCTAAATATCTCTCCCACTAACATCTGCAGAAAATGTCTCTGGAATACTTATTCAAAAAAGAAATACCTGACAGAGAACAAAGGACATACAGGCATTAATCAATGTGACATTTTTTGCTCTGTGATAAATAATGTGAGCAGCAAACAACTGGAAGTTGTAGCTCTCCAGACCAAGAAGAAAGCACTTATTCTAGAGCATATGTACTGGGTGTTCAAAGTCTTGTAGACTATTTAAAGTGTAAAACCACTCAGATACACAGAAGATGTAATATTAGAACTGAGCACACAGTGAATTATACAATTAATTTTGATAATGGGGTAGAGCATCTGTAAAATGCTATAGGGAATTAACGAAATGAAATATTTCCAAGACACAATATTTTCTTGCTTACTTATATACTCAAACTTTGGAGATTTTGTCTAGTACTATCAGTCAGTTTAACTTTACTTCTAATAAATAGAGTTGCTGATTGTAGCAAAGAAATATTAGAAACTGTGAAATAATGTTGCTAGATTGATTACTACAAGTGTTGGCCGTCAGCCAGTCAAAACACATGTGTTGGGATAACATTTAATACAACAACCTATGGCAGAACTCCATCAGAATCATAATGCATATTGCCTAATTAAAGAATATCAAAATACGTAATATTGGAGACAATGATTCAATGTTAGGACAATAAACATGCTATTGCTGTTAATATTTCTTGATTTATGCCTGTTGCACTTTTGAGAATCAATAATAAGTAGAACTATTTTCAAACACAAATTTCCTGGCAGGCCTAAATGCAAACTGATGAGAGCAGGGAGCTTCTGATCAATGCCAGTGTTCTAGGAGTTGCATGACCCACCTGAATAGTAGGGCTGTTCTCCAGAACAGACACTTGCTGAGCAATGGGCACCTTCCCCACACAGTACTCCAAGGCTGGAAAATGCCACAATACATGACTCTTTGCATCTCTTCTGACTTTTCACTAATGTCTTTGGGCACTAAACTTGGTGTCCTTTCAAATTCAATATCCTGCCTTATCACAGTTTTACTAACCTCAGCGCTCAGTGCTTTTGGATGGTCATCACTTCACAGTTGTTTTTTTTTCCCCTGTAACAGAGACTATCTAATCACTGTGATTCCAAACCTTCATTTTGTTTATAAATTTCAAAATTACAGGACAATTATTTGATGATTTTTTATGCCGTTTTAGAGAACTAAACTTTCTGAAGCGCACAGAAGTCCTGAAGTCTCTTTCCCATTGTGTGTCAGGTTGGAAGTTGTGCAATCAGAAGTGTAGCTTCACAAGTGGGGATGTCAAAGGTGAATTCACTGCTAAAAACCCAAAGCAATATCAGTGTTACATGCTGTTAGTTAGTGAACATTTTAAATGGATTTTGTTTCAAGCCACACGTAATGTTTATTTAGTGAAAACTGCTAATGAAAATAGAAGATGCAGGGACAAAATCCTTTCACTTTAAGCAAGTTTCTTTAGTCTTCTAAAGCTATTGTCTTCCGTAGTTTGTACAAAGGAAATTATCTGCGTAAAAAAATACACACACATCCCCACACCCCCACATAATATACATATACATGTAGACATGAAGGAAAGACATTACTCAAGTTTTGCTTCAGTTGATAAATCATTAAGTCCCCTTCTTGACAAAATGTTAGGAAGCACCCTTCTAATACGGCTTAAGTCCTTTTGTACATCTTTCACTTCCTTATTGTTGGAAAGGATGAAAATTTAACAGAAAAGTTTTACAGATATGAGGGCATTGCAGAAGGTTCTATAGAAATGAAAGCACGTTTTGATACAGAAAAGCGATTCTTAGGGATTGTTGCAAAGCTTGCTGCTGAAACAGCTGAGAGAACAAAGGTCTAGTTGAGTTGGAAGGAGTTTTATGACTAAAGTCCAAAGAGTAAATGGTCTTCAAACAAAGCATGTTTTCTACCAAGCAAAAACAGCATAGGCAGACAGAAATAGGTTTTTACAGTGGAAAAACAGAAAAAACCAAGTTTTAAGGTTTAATATTTAACTACTAACTCAAATGATTGGTTAGTCACCAACATAATATGGTAATATTAGCAGTTATGATAGGCTATAGGCAAATGTAAAGGCTTTGTGTATGATGCTGATTGGTTGTTTTGTAATAAGATTCACAGCAAAGAAAAAGATATAATGCTTTGTAACATGAACAGAATCGGGCTTTAGACACATGGCTTGCCTATAGCCAGCTCACCCACAACTCCCGACTGCTGTAACCTCGTCTATGCAGTAAGCAGCATTTTATGAAGAGCTGTCTGAAGTCCCTATCCCTCTGTCAGGCTCTTACACCTATTTCCCTCTTTTAAAGGGTGTAGCTGTGTTCTGCAGTTCTCAGAGTAATACATGCTGATGCTACTTGTGGGTCCTGGCAATCTGACCTTGTAATGTTTAGTCTTTTTGGAAAATTCCAGGAACTTGGAGGATTGCGAGTGAGAAAAATAAACTGTCTGCTTTGTGTCATTTGTAATTGATAATAGAACTGAGGCAAATCTGTGAGTAAATTTCTTTTACAAGTTATAATAACAACAAGTTGGTTGCTAACCGGTATCTATGAGTTAGCGTAAAAACAAATGATGTCTGCTTACACTGGAAAGAAAAGGAACTTTTATAATGCAAATTGTTAGGGATTGTAGATTATTTGCTTCTCTTCTAATACCTAATAATTCTCAACTCTACATTTTATGCAGTTATCTGAAATATATAATACGTGTTATGTATCTTAGGTGAAATGGTCAGCATGTTGGTCATTTAACTGAATTTTGACTACATGGCAAACATAGAGGCATCCATAAACACTATGTCTTAAAAATCTTGTCAACAGGGGTGGAGGAAATGTGCAGGTGGCTCAAAGACTGTAAAAATTGCAGTAGTACTATAAAATACAATAGCAAAAATTAGAACAGATAAACAAAATACATTTTTCAAATACAGCAGTTTTTTCTCGTGAGCATACCATACTTAACTCCCTAAACAGTGAGCTATGTTCTCAAACCGAAGCAATGTTCCAATGTTACTGGAACCATAGCCTCAAAAGACACATGGAACACAAGTAATAAAAAAAAAAAAAAAGAAGAAGTAGTTACAGTACATAAGTGGATATTTATGATTGAATTGTAAGAAATTATTAGAGGTTGTCACAAACAGAAGAACAGCCACTTTTTGAAAATAAATGTTTCAGTAGCAAATTGCATCCCTTGAATTTGCAAAGCTCATTTCCTAGTTATTTGCTTTGAAAATGTGAGTCATAGTGATTTCCTGTAATGACTGAAAGATCTCTGAAGAAGAGAAGCTGGTTTAACCTTAAACCATAAATTTCTTATATTGCAGCTACCATTTTATTGACTATGGCTGCTGTTTATTTTTATTGTGGCATCTGCGTTTCTTTAAAACAATACCAAGCTTGTTTCATGGGAATTATGGCTACGAAACACATAGTAAAAATTTCCTTTTCCAGGATAGTTTTGTTTTGAGCATTTCTTCTTTTTCTCTAATACCAGTGACTTGATATTCAGCCGGTGGAAATCAGCAAATTTCTGTGATCTTTCTCCAGAGCTGTAAATCAAAGCTATCAGGACAAGTAATAAACTTACTGTTTTTGCAGTTCAGTGTCTTCAGGGTTTGTTACATCACTATTTCTTCTTCAAGATATTTTAAAATAGTTCTGTAAAGAAATAATAAAAAGAACCATGAACTTAGAAGACAAACACACTTAGGGTTTCCTTTCAAGAATTCATACTGTTCACTAAAATATGCTTTCTTTCTGTTTCAATCAAGTGCTTCTTATATGCACTTCTACTAGAATCTCTGCAGAATAATGACGTTGTCTTTTCTATGTTAGCTGTCAGTATGGAAGCCACTACTGCACTGATGTTCATGAGAAGGGAATTGGCAGAGGGTAAATGAATGATTCGTACTGGAACAAGTGATTTTGCTGTAATCTATTTTGTCACTGCTTGTTGATTGAATCTTCTCCTTTCTGGAGTAAAATCTCATAAACTGATGTGAGTCAGTGCCTCCTGCAATTCTTAAAACATGCCATGCATACTGTGGAAATAAACAGTAAACCAGAAAAAAATAAATGAAGCATAACTGATTTCAAACCGGTGTTACATCAGTGTGTTGTCAAGTGATGCAAGAGAAGAGGACCGTGTCGTTGAGCACTGAGCTACGATTCAGAAAAGATGGGTGAAATTTCCAGTTTCTCAGATTTTCTGAGATTGTCAGAAAGACATCGCTATCTTAATGCATCTTAAATTCTTCAATCTATCACAGAAACAACACAGTAACTTGGTAAAAAAAAAAGACTGTGTAGAAATAAACTTACTGCCTTTTCAAAAGTTTCTGTAAAACAACTTAGGAATGTACGGAGTATTCTACAACTCAGAAGACCTTTTCTTTGTAACAAATGTGGTTCTTTATCTGATGTTTCCCTGTTCTGAAATTAAGAACCAGAAAAATGCCAAACATGCCTTTTTTTGTCTTATATTACCTTAACTGAAGAGTATAGCTTTATCTAAACACATGATACCTATCTTTACAAATAGATTTTTTCAAAATTGAAAATTTAAAATTATCTTACCTGGACGAGATAGTCTTCCCAGATATCCTTGGTATTTAGTCAATAATTTTTGTAAAGCCAAAACAGTTTAATTTTCCTCTTATGTCTCTATCTGTAAATTAGTTTTCAAAAAAAAAGCAGAGTATTAATTTGTTTTCTCTTGTGAAAAGACCTCACTGGTGTGGCGAATGGGAATCTCCAGTGTTAAATAATTTAGGTGTGACTATAAAAATCTTCTCAAATGCATATGAATTTTTTTTAGGTATTTAGGGTTTATTTGAGGTTCTGATTATATGGGGGGAAAAGAGAGAGAAAAAGAAAGGACTATCTCTGAATCTCTAGGATATATCCCTGGAAATACCTGAAATTTGAGCTTTTCTGTATTTGATCACTTATGTAAATTATTTCTGTTCCTCAATTAGATGGGTGAGACAACATTCTGTTGGTTTTTTTCAGACTGCCCAGTAGTGGCTCCTAGGAGAATTGCAGATGATGTGCCTGATAGAAAATCTGGCAGGGTAGAAAGATGAAAAGCCTTAAAATTGTATGACGCGGTGCCTTGTCCCAAATCTTAGCCCTCCGGCCCGTCCGGCTAGCTCGACTGAAAGGCACCGGCGCTGAGAGTGGGCTGCCCCAGGAAGGCTCTGCAGCAATCCTGGGTACAGCTAAGGGCTGTGAACCCTTTAGGCAATCTGCGCGTCTGGAGGAGGCAAAGGATGAGAGGGAGGTTCAACGTTGTTCCAGAATAAGGTTTATTCCAAGAATAAACCTGGGTCGGAAGGAAGCGGATTCAATGCAGGGGAAGAGCAGAGGCACTCAATGAAGGGGTGGATCCAAGGACGACCCAAGAACAAAGGACTTGCAGCAACTTAAATATGGGGGAGGTCTGGGGGGTGGATACAACCAATAAACCAATCATAATAGGGTGTGGGAGGTACATGGGGGGGTGTGTTCACGTACGNCAGCTAAGGGCTGTGAACCCTTTAGGCAATCTGCGCGTCTGGAGGAGGCAAAGGATGAGAGGGAGGTTCAACGTTGTTCCAGAATAAGGTTTATTCCAAGAATAAACCTGGGTCGGAAGGAAGCGGATTCAATGCAGGGGAAGAGCAGAGGCACTCAATGAAGGGGTGGATCCAAGGACGACCCAAGAACAAAGGACTTGCAGCAACTTAAATATGGGGGAGGTCTGGGGGGTGGATACAACCAATAAACCAATCATAATAGGGTGTGGGAGGTACATGGGGGGGTGTGTTCACGTACGAAATTAACCAATAAGGGGTAACATAGGCGGGGATTTATACAAACTAACGAATAACTTATCGAGGGAAAGGTGATAGGCATAGATGGTTCCAGAACTTTGGGAGGAGTAAAGAGTCTGCTGACAACCCACTGGGAGGAGTTCAGGGAGATTGACAATGGGCATGGGAGGTGAACCAGGGAATTGACAGGGAACATTCCGGGCAACTGGGATGGAACATAGGGTGGTGGACAAGAAAAAGGCGGGGATTTAGGAAGGGCAACAGCCGGGGAAGGAACCATTAAAAGGGAGAGAATAAAACTGAAATGGCACACTGCAACAATTGTAAGCACTCCTTTCGAATAGAAATGTCTAGTGTTGTGCAAGATGAGGCAATTTCAGAATAATTTAAATAATGATGCTTCAGCATTTACTCTGTAGTGCTTATTCATTTTCTTTAAAAAAACCTACATTACATCAAGTTTTTAATAAGGCATAATCAATAAAGGTTAGGCTTTTGTATGGCAAAACATTTAACAACAAAAAATTTTCCCCTAAAAGGCTGACATTACAGTTGAGCCGGTAGTCTTCTCTTTGACTTAAGATTACAATGTAAACCTTCAAATAGTTCTTCTTTGCATCTGTGCCGCAGGAGATTTCCTCAGGACTGTTAGACTGCATGGGTTTTTCTTCCTCTGAAACCACAGCATACAATTTCATGCCACTGTTTCAGGAAATTTTGTGCAAGAATTGCTTTCAAAGATAGTGGTGCTGTTTTAGACGTCACCCATTTTTCACTGTCTCTTTAATGTAATAAGTTATGAGGGCCTTCTCTTGATGCCATGGAGTCCTGTGCAAGTCCTGGACCTCTTTTCTGTACCAGAGGCACCGTGCTCTCTTTGTTATCTGCCCTTTCAATTTGAACTAAGACTATGTGTTCTCCATGCTGCTAAAATAAATAGAAAACTCTTACCATTGATAACAATGGGGACAATAAGTGATATGGCATAGCACATGGGTTTTCTTTCCAGTTATGATGAAAAAATAATATGACAACTATAAAACAAACAAAAAAGTTGTACAGTAGCAAAAGGAAGAAATACCTAGAAAGGAATATTTCAGGAAAAAAAAAAAAAAAAGATATTTTAAGGTTTGTATGGAAGTACCTGTATATAAAAGTAAAAGCAATACTCCTAATTTCTCCTTTAAGACAGAAGTCCTATTTGAGACTCAGCAGAAAGTTCTACATTCTATTTTTTCCCATGTGCTCTGCATCTGTGATCATGCCTGTTGAGAAGTATATAACTAACTGCAATGCAGCTCTTTCTCCTTGCTTATGAAGGTGAAATGTTAGATTAACTCTTTGAAGGTTAAATGTACCAGGGTTAAATGTCACTTTTTGAAGAAAGAATTCTTTGCATTAGAGAATAGGTGCAGTGTCAGTAATACATTTTGTTGGAAAAGCATTGAATATTGTATCTATTCCCAGATGTTTGTCTCATTTCATTTAGATGCAAAGATGAAACATAAGTACGATTTATTACCCAGGGCTGCTTACATAGGAATATGTTTGGAACAAGGACAGTAAATGGACTGAGAGAAATTTTTAACACAGATTGCTCATTGTGCAGCTGTTGTCAGGTAACAGACCAAGGTGGATATTTTGAGCATCATAAATTCATCATAAATCAAAACTTAAAGCTAAATCAGCCAAGCAATTAAAATTAAACACATAATTTTTACACCACTCTAGAATGAATGTATCGGTTCCTAATTCCTTTCAGGTGTGTACAGTCTTGCTTAACTGTAAACCTCAGGGAGAGTCAAAGTGCTCAATGATTTTTTGAGTCAAATTATTTCTCAGTTGAAATTGAACACAGCAAAATGCAAGTTCCTGTTTCTGGAAAACAAAAACTGTATTTTTTTTTTTTTAATGTCAGGAACTTAATTGGATTTAATTAGAAACACAGCAAAGAAACACCAGCTGATTACAAGATGATTTGAGGCCATGAAAGTAACAATATCCTCCCAAGATCTGAACTCTATGTGTAATTCTGCTGAAGAAAGATGTTAGAATTGCAGGTGGATACAAAAAAGATTGCTATGCTGATAAGAAAATTGAAGTGTTTTCTACATGGAGACTAAAAAAAATCTGAAGTTCTTTGCTTTAACAAATTCAGGTTGAAAGGAGATATCTCAATTGCACAAAGGATATGAGAAAAAAAGTGATGGGAACAGAAGAAAATCTTAGCGCTGAGAGCCCAGACTAGCGCAGAAAAATTGAAACAAATTAACAATGGACAAATTGCTACAGAAACTAGAAAAAGTTTGAGAACATATGTAAAAAGGAAGTCATGGGCCACAAAATCACTAACGTCCCATAAAAGATCATATATCTGCACTCTGTGTCTCAGGAGGATCATTCTTCTTTCTAGCCTTACCAAAATGCTAAATTAAATTAACTCTTATGTTTTTTCCCCCTTTAAGTCTTTCAAAGTCTATCTGTCTGAAAATGATAATAACTTTCAATCCTAGGTTTCTAGTGAATTAGGACAAAATTTAAACATGGAGTTTATATATTTATTTACTTGCAAACAGATTAATTCTGGTGTGTGAAGGGGACAGATGGTAATAAAGAAAAATTTGCAACTGTGTGCATGCTTGTGCACGCATACACTCATACACACTTTTTCTGCATAGTTGCATAGCTTAATATAGAATAATTATTCAGCTGATTTTCAGTATATTTAAGTTATTTAAACATAGATAATTGAACTGGAAAATTGTGGTAGCATCTATCTCCAGAGATATCTAAAATGAAGCAGACTCTGTTATTAAATCACAGATATGTCTCCTTATTGTCATGTTTCAAAATAAAGATAACTATTGTAAACCAATTGAAGGCTCTGAATAATAACTGTAAATGTACTACTTGTGAAAGAAAATGCATAATTATATCTATCATACAGAAATGAATCCACTAAAATTTTCTTAGTTATTAAAAATTAATTCAGGTTTCACTCTAGGAACATTTATTCTTATTCAAATAGAAAAGCCCCACCACCCTAGTTAGAATCTTCCCATCCAGAATAAGCATGCACAAGTCTTTGTGTATTAACACTCTATAATTTACAGTTCCATTTTGAAAAATGCAAGAAGCAGAAGCAGAAGCAACTGGACGATGGAATAAATTATCCAGGGAAGTGGTCATGGCAACATACTTCAGAGAGTGAAGTCTGTGACATTAGCAAGGATGGCTTAATGAACTGCTATGCCAAATGTAGGTCAGGCTCTACCATACAAATAATTGGATTATCTGACCCTGAAAACAGAGACTTCAGTTTCTGCTGCCACCAGCCTGTGCTTTTCCTTTCCCCGTTTCCTGTCTCTTCTTGGGCTTTTTGCAGCTGAAGGTGACTGCCAATGGTGATGGACAGCTGTGTCTATGCCCAGCCCAGGGGTATCAGCTGTTTGGGTTCCTGACTGTCTCCTGTGACTTCCATATACTTGGAGAATCCTCATTTCTTGTTTTGCCCCAGTGAAGAAGCCATGCACAAACCTCATGGGAACACCAGTCTGACAGCCTGCATTTGCTGCTTCAGTAAAGTAGATGAAGCAAGTGGCATAAGTTCTCCTTCCCAAGTATAAAAAAACAAAGGAAAAAAAAAAGGAGTTGGAATGTTTGAAAAGTGCCTATACCTATAACACAGCCCATTTCATTTGTGTAGGGATATATCAGGAGTTAGCCTAGCCGGTAGGTATTTCTTCTGGTTTTGACACCATTATCTCATAGTTTTCGTTTCTCTTTTTGGTTTTGTGGTGTTGTCCCCATTGTCAAATTGATTGATAGCATTTTTTAACCTTTGTGTATGTCTGCATCTTTGAACATGCAGAGATGAGTTTAACCACAGTGTCTGCATGCAGCATATTACATGACATGTGGATATATTCTCTGTAAATACAATAATTCCCTTGGCCTCCTTTCTAAAACCTTTCTTTTGACCAGGAAGATCCTCAAAGGAGAAAGTTCTACAAGGATTTCTTTTTTCTCCCTTTCTCTGAGCTTCCATTACTGACTAGAGTTGAAAACAGGATAGATGCTGAATCAATTTTAGGTCCTGAACCAGTATTGTCACTTTTTTTCATGCTCTAACCTTTCCATAGGATTATACCATAGGATTCATGCAGAATTTACTTGCTTTATATTTTTGTTAATAATCGATGAAATACAAATTATAATAATGCAAATTACAACATTCTTTAAGCTACAAAAGGGTAATTTTACTGAACTACAGCCTTGAAAAGAAAGCCTTTGCATGATTTTACAACAATGCATTTTGTAGCTGAAGACTATAATTACTGCGTCTTTTGTAGATCCTTAACAAAAAATCACAACAAAACATATGTCCACAAGAACCCTGAAATGAAAAATTGCCTTGAATATTTTCCTTCCAGACTGCCTTCTTGACTTAGTAAACTCATTCCCAAGCTCTATCTATGAAATGTGAAACATGAAATGCCAGAGAGACTGAAACTTTCAATAAAAATTGCATATTTGTCACAATAAAAGAAAAGATATATTCCACACAAAAGTCAAAAATGTAGTCTATGCCTCTGCATGTTGTGATAGGTATTGCTCTGAATGATCTACTATGTAAGAAGAACTGAGTGGACTTGGACTATGTGATTATATACGAGTGTGTGCCTGTTGCATTTGTTGCAAAAATGAACAAATCAAACTTCTATATCCTTTAGTTGCCTGGAATGCAATCATAACTTCAGAATGCAATTTACCCCCAAAATAGCCGCAGAATAATAGTCAGACGCTGGTTCTCATGGGCAGGCAGGTGTTCAGCCATCTCCAGGAGAGCAGGGTTCCATCACACTTAGCGGTGTTTTGGGAAGACAAACACCACATCACTCCAAATATTCTCCCTTCTTTCTTCCTCTTGCGGCTTTATATGCTGAGCATGAAGCCATATGGTCTGGAACATCCCTTTGGTCAGTTGGTGTCAGCTGTCCTGGCTGTGTCCCCTCCCAGCTCCTTGTGCACTCCCAGCCCCCTCGCTGGTGAGGCAGTGTGAGGGGCACAAAAATTCTTAATGCTCTGTGACCACTGCTCAGCAAAAATTAAAACAGAAGGCTTATAAGCAAGCTGGAGAGGGACTTTTAAGCAGGGCCTTCAGTGACAGCACAAGGTGCAATGGTTTTAAACTAAAAGGGGATAGATTTAGATTGAATGTAAGGAAGACATTTTTCACAATAAGGGTGGTGAAGCACTTAGCAGGTTTTCAAGAGAAGTTGTATGTGCCCCATTCCTGGAAGTGTTCAAGGCCAGGCTGGATGGTGCTTTGAGCACCTTGGTCTAGTGGAAGGTGTCCCTGCCCATGGCGGAGCTTTAGAACCACATGATCTTTAAGGCTTCTTTCAACCAAAACCCTTCTATAATTATGTTTATGTCTGTCTGTTCATTTATCTGTCCAAACCAGTTCAAAACATAATAACATAATTATTTGTCCTATAGTTTTCTGTTGCCTCTAGAGTGAGCAAAGGCAGACAGAAAAAACATAGAAGATCATAGTTCAACTATAGTTGTTTAGGGCACATAAATATTTTATTGAATTGAGGCAATTGAGTAGGTCATCACTTTCCAGTCTGAAAAATTTTCTGTACCTTCACTCTCATTCACTGGAGAAAATAAAATGGAAGGTTCCAACAGTCCAGTACAAGTAAAATAAACATTTGTCTCTGTTTTGAATGTGTATGAAATAACATCTCCATATTCTTGTTTTTAACAAAGCTGTACTAGTGTAGATTGCACAATGACACTATTATTTGCTTTCTCATTTTCTTTTAAGATTATTTACTTATTATATTGAATTCTGTGAATTTGAATTTTGTGAAAGAATAGGGGACTAGAATCCTGTGCATTCTTGTATCTCTTGTATTCATTTAAATCATCATTGAAAAATGGTTGTAAAGCATTACTAAGACTTACTAACAGAATTTTATACTCACACATTTTACTGCAAATGAAAACAGGAACAAAAGTACAGTGTAAATCAAACCATTTTTGAGGGGTTACTGTGTGCTAAGAGCCACATGCTGATAAAGACCTCTCAGCAAACAGATGACTCCAGGCTGATCTCTCTCTCAAAATAATTTCTTCTTCTTTTGGGAGCAATTTTAGGAAGTTTGAGACAGTTGTGAACTGACAACTGAGCTTAGACAGACATCTTCCAGCCTCTGAAGTCTTCAAGGGAACTCAGGGAAAGACTTGCTCAGTCATTCCTACTAGAATATGAATTTGTGGTTTCAGACAATTTTACAACCTTTTACTCATATGTTATCATTTCATGTTTGTTTAACTAAGTCAGCTAATTATACCAAAACCATCCCCACCTTGTCCTTGGAGCAGTCAACATCTTCGGGTACTAATATACTGGTTGTACAGGATTTTGACTTCCTTTCACAGAAACAAAGGAACTTGTTCAAAGCAAAGGACAAACTGACTTCACCTACATTCTTCTCACTACAAGAGCTGGTTTTGCACCCTGTAATAATTGAATGGTGTGTCTCTGAGCATTGTGCAGATAACAGCTGCAGTATTATTACTGGGAAAGAGTTCTATTAGTTCTTACTGACAAGTTGTTTCTATTTGTGTGAGTTCTTTCCTTAAAAAGCATGCAAATAGACCAACAGAACATTTCTCTTGCTTTTTCCCATTTATTGTTAAAGAACATGCAGTTTATAATTTAAAAATCCTGTTTCTAATACTAACATAAAAAATACTGCTTTGAAGAGATTTTAAACAGGTTTACATAAAATCTTGTATGTTCATGATGTATTAGAAAAATACAAAAGTCCAAAGTGTTTAATTGGTACAATTGAGCAAAAGATTTGAGTTTTATGTTTATTCACTAAAATTGTTTGTTACAGGTGGTAGAAGTAGTAAAGCCTGTACTTAAGGATGCCTACTAGTTTCCATTGGAAGACTCAGTTTTTAATTACTTTTAGTCTTGTCAGACCTAATGTAATATTTAGATTGGAATTTTTCATACTATGCCTACTAAAGAGAGAAATTGCAGAGGAAATAGAATTTTAAATACTTCACAGAAATGTACTTGGGAAAATATTTTGATTCCAGAGATATTTTACTTTTATTCCAGCAGAGATATTTTTCTTTCTTTTGAAATATGTAATGTTTTCTGATTTTATTAATTATAAAAAAATAACCATACTCTGAAAAACATTTCTGTTAATGTTCTTTTAAACTTGGCCAACTGATAAACTTTCAAAAAATTACAATATGCAAATATCAATTAACGTTCTGCTTTGCCCACTGTGACCCATCCACTCTCAGCTGATTTATGTGGACAAGCTTAGACTGGGAATATAAAATATATCTGGGCTGTTGACATAGCAATTGGTAAAAACATTGGGAATTACAAAGAACAAATATAAGTAAGGGCAGTAGCAAGACAATAATAATAATAATAATAATAATAATAATAATAATAATAATAATAATAATAATAATAATAATAATAATAATAATAATAAGTAGCCTGAGTATCTCTGTTGTATCCATTCAAAACCACAGAGAACAAGATGAGGGCTGACCAAAAAATAAGTGACACCCTAGAAGAGTGCAGGGTGTCCTTATTTCTGCCACTGAGTGCCTTTGAGTGGTGCTGTACAGTTCACTTAAACAGGACCATTAATATGTGGGTTTGGGTATGTCAAAGAACTCGCCTTAGATCTATTTAGCAGAAGAGAACAAGGAACTGTGCTCTCATCATTTAGAGAGGTAAAATGCATACAAATGCTATCAAAGTACTAAGTATTCTGAAAAAATCACCTCTGTGATTTTCAAATTAGCACTATGAAAAACAGATACTTTGGATAATTTTGGCCTTAAGCTATTTTTGACAATTCTCCAGTTATGAAATGGAATTATCTCACAGAAGGACTGTGCAGATAATTTCATTTGCATATTTTAAAAATGCATCGGATGCACTAGCAAGCATTTAGAAAAGCTCGTGAAGAAAACAATTCTGTGTGCCTCCGTAAATAATGGATGGATACATGCACCTAGAATAATGAAGAAGCAAATAAAATAACATCAAGATATCCTGTCAAAGAATACTCTTTATTCTTGCACTACAGCAGACAGTGTTCTGAGGAAAAAAATCATATATGTCTTTCAATCAAAACTGTATTGAGATGTAGGAAGTCTAGTTAATGCAGCTTGAGCCAACTTTCCAACTCCAATATGTATTTCAGGAGTGGAAGAAAATGCATTATTATGTAACACTAGAGATTTCCCTCACTATGTAATTCTTTGGTGTGAATACAGCAAGTAACGTTCCAGAAAGGTTTTCTTTTGCACACAGTTTCATGAAAAGAAAATGCTTTCTTTTGGGCCTTCACTGAGGGAGAGGTAAAGGTCTCATTTACTTTCAGAGGTAGGATGACTGAAGATATTTACTATGCTCTGTATATAGTACTTTTCTAAATTTTATATCATTATTAGGAGTATTTAATAAAAGTCAGAACTTGCAACTATACTGTTTTATAAACATTTTCTGCTTTTCTTTAATGAATAATATCTTCTATATGTATCTATGGCACACTTTTCATTTTTTCTCTTTTAAAAAGCACTGCATTTAGTTACTCCATCTCAAATAAAAAACATCTTGGAATATACTGTTGTTCTAGCATGAGGAAAGTAAGATAAATGTGAGCCTGTTTTCTTATAATTTCTCTGCACATTGCACAAACAACTTTTGATAATACAGACTTGACAGCACTTATATGTTTTTTAAAGATTTCAGTGAAAGTAAAAAATCTCTGTGCTTAGCTTCTCTACTTGGCAGTTTCACCATGATCCCTTGTTACAAACAAAAGTTTATACTCTAATCTTTGAGGACAGCTTATGTAAAAGAAAACACTCTTGGAGCAAAGTAGTGACGTAGTTAGTTGTGTCATTAAAACCTTCCCAAACATAATGATCACTGTCAGACACGCAGCATTACAGACTACTGTGCTTCTTTCAATTTTAAATTACAGAAAGGCTCAGACTGTTATCTGAAAGTCATTGTGTAGAGTTAGCAGTGACCACCTATTCCATGAAAAGGTCATAATTTCATAATAATTCAAAGTGGTGTGAAGCTGACAGTTCATAGAAAATAGTGAAAATTTTTAATATAGGAAGTTTAATTTATTATTTGCTTTCCATATCTTAATTTATTGTTAGTATGAGTGAGGGAGAGCTCAGAAAAGGAAGACAGACTTACGTACCTTGGCTCAAATGTCTGTTCAGTACAGCCATGAGAGGATTTAGGAAAGTTTACCACCTAGTACTGACTTTTGGTTACTTATTACTTATTCATAGACATTATATAAACTCAACTTTGTATTTTGAAGAGTGTCATGCATATGTTTTCAGGGAGAACAATCTGTACTTATATACATTACTTTTATATTATGCTGTTTTTTTGAGAGTTTGAAACAGAATTCATGATTTGAGAAATGAATGAAGCCATCTAATACCTTATCCTCAAAAACCCAGTGGATTCAACTACATAAGAAGCAATTTCATAGCATGTGAATAGCTATGGCATGTCCTTCCCAGCCCAAATTATTCCATGATTCTACGATTCTATGAAAATATCAATGGAAGATCGTTTGTAAAAATATCAATGTTCTACATCACCTTGATTATTATTGTCTTTGGAGCACATTCTTCTTTANCCTGCCCTGCTGGGACGTCCTGCCGAGACCGCTACGGAGCTGCGGACCCACCTCGTCCATCCCCTGCCTCAGAACTTCTGCGTTCCAGCTTGGAGTTTTTTTTCTTCGTTCCCCTCGGAGTCTTGCCGGAGCACTCGGGATCAGCTGCCCAGGGGGTTTGTAAGGCAAAAGCCTTCCCCATCCTCTTCCCGTCTCTGCTACGGGGTCCCTGACTCTGTTTCTCTGTTGTTACTATTGCGGTTATTGTTGGTTTTCTGTATCTTGTTGTACGCACTAGTAAAGGACGGTTATTCCTTCCCCATATCCTGCCTGAAAGCCGTTTAATTTCAAATTATAATAATTCGGAGGGAGGGGTTTCCAAGGGAGGCTCCGGCTTTCCCTAGCAGATACCTGTCTTTTCAACCTAAGACACATAATCAGATTTCTGCCTTCTGTTTTTAAAGGAAGTGGTACACTTCAGTCAGATTCCGAAATCAACAAATATGTTCTGCATAGCTCCTTTTCTATTGGGAATCTCTGTTTCCTGCTTTGAGAACAGTTGCCTCACTGAAGAATACTCAGAGATATACTGAGAGGAATGAGACTGCTTATGGTCTTGTAGCACTGTTTCCTCCTTTCAGATAATAATATATTGATTGAGGCCCCAAGAATAAATAAGTGCAATAAATCATCACCTAACATGCATATATGAAAAAAGTAGATTTTCTGAAATTAAACATATTTATATTATAGTATGTTTTGCAATTCATACACCTGACCTAAAGAGAAGAAGATATGTGGTCAGACTCATGACAGTCCTGAACTGGTTAGTGTGATGCTAATTATACTTGCATCTAGAAAAAAATTTGCATGAGGGCAAGTATGGGGGACTTCCTGAGCAATGTAGTGTGGCAACAACACTGCATGAATATTTGATGATGCAGTTTTAATGGTACTATACCAATTCATATGAGAAGATAGGTGACATACATAGTGTCCTAAATACTTTATATGTATGCTTATGTAAGCAACAAATATTTGAAGAGGAAAAATATTAATGTCTCTGAAGAACAGAGAGCTCACATAACAATCTTGTTTTCTTGTTGCTTAGTTGTCTTGCTTGAAATAAGCTAAAGCATGAAAAAAATTCCATAATGCATTGCATTTGAAGTTAAATATAAAATGATGCAATTATAAAGTTTCATATCATTATCTTTCAGGCGCAAGAGAGTCCAACTTCCATATTCTAACAAAACCAGGATTTCCCTACCTTTGGAATTGAGTGTTACAGTTGCAATATTAATGGGAATCCTAAGGAAAAGCAGTAGCTGCCTTAACCACAATGCAAAACGTGAAAACATGGAGTATATAGGATGTCTAAAGAGGGGGGTAATCTAATCAAGATACACATGGATAAAGTAATGTAGTAAATAAAAATTCTAAGGTTTTTTTGTTTTGTTTTCACCCCCCAAGTAAATGTAAAATCTTCTTATATTTGTTTATATCCGTTGTTAAGGTTATTCCAGTTTCTGTACAACTCACCCTCTTTTTCCCCCTTGCTGTTTAAAAGATAAGTGAGCCTGCGAGCTCGGATCCCGGGGAGCCGACCCGACCCCCGCAGTGTGGCGGGGCCGGTTCTCCCGGGCCGGCAGGAACCCGAGC
>VXBQ01014442.1:0-22386 GCA_013400175.1 Phainopepla nitens | reverse complement strand
ATTGCGAAATATCACCGGACTGCCTCACCGCCAGATGCCAGGCGCGGCCATGCAAATAAATGGTGCAAAGGACGATGGGTGATAACTAGAGAGAGAAAAACGCCCAAAAATCTGAACCTGCCCGGTAATCAAAGGAACTAATAACATACCGAAAACGGCAAAGGATAACTGAACATTAGTGAACCGTAAGGGTGGGGAAGGGGGTCGCCAATAAATTAGGAGAGGGGAATCGACACCACCCTAGACCTTCGAGCGGGCGTTAATCGAGTCTTTGAGCAGAGGGGCTTCCGCGGGAAACAGGGATCCGGAATTTACTGTACAGTAATTACCGAACATTTCCCCGCCTTCGGGATCGGATAAACTGGGAGACACCGTAAGCCACCCAATCCGGGAGCTGGAGTCTTTACTAAAGGCATTAAAAAGGAGCCGATGTCCTGCCCAAACTTTATTCATAACAAGTAATAAGCAGATTTTATGAGTGATCATCTTTAGAATAATTTTGATTTCGCTGTCTTTGAAAGTCATGCCTTGAAGACGTGAGAAGCATTCTTTATTAACAGTCTTTTTAATCCGCTTAATGTCTTCTTCTCCTTGTTATTTGTGCATCTCTAAAATGTGGGATATAAGCCTACTTCTGACTCTAAAGCTGCAGTGTGTTTCCTATCTGTACCCTTCCACCATGCTGGGTGCAGCTTAGCACTGCAATGATCTGCTCTTTGCTTTGCTTTCCGGGAAAAGACAACAGCACCATGCAGAGCAGAAGGGGGTGCAGCAGACCTTGGCTAGGATCTAATCACAGTCACTGATGTCCTGAGCAAACAGTGCTTCCCTGCTAGTTTAGGATGATGTCAGGGGTTGGGTGTTATTCCTTTTGTTCCTTTGCATTCTCTCTTGTGGAATTTTTCTCCCATTTGTTGCAGGGGAACCTGATGGCTGGTGCTTATGAGTGCTTTGGGAGACAATGAGTTTGGCCGGGCCTAGGGGGAAGAGGGGGGGGGGGGGGGTGGAGAGGAAGGAGGTTCGTTTTAACCTAGACAGAGCTGCTTGGGCTGCTTCTGCTGCTGTTTCGGCTTCTGCTTCGGCTGCTCCCGTGGTTCACATCCCTGCCCTGCTGGGACGTCCTGCCGAGACCGCTACGGAGCTGCGGACCCACCTCGTCCGTCCCCCGCCTCAGGACTTCTGCGTTCCAGTTTGGAGGTTTTTTTTTTCTTCCCCCTCGGAGTCCTGCCGGAGCACTCGGGATCAGCTGTCCAGGGGGTTTGTGAGGCAAAAGCCTTCCCCATCCTCTTCCCGTCTCTGCTACGGGGTCCCTGACTCTGTTTCTCTGTTGTTACTATTGCAGTTATTGTTGGTTTTTCTGTATCTTGTTGTACGCACTAGTAAAGGACAGTTATTCCTTCCCCATATCCTGCCTGAAAGCCGTTTAATTTCAAAATTATAATAATTCGGAGGGAGGGTTTTTCCAAGGGAGGCTCCGGCTTTCCCTAGCAGATACCTGTCTTTTCAACCTAAGACAGATGATCCTCTCGCAAATCAGGCATATGACTACAGACAGGATATACAGAAAAAAGTAAAAGTGCAAAACGTCATACATACATGCCCATATGTATATAGATATATATATGTGTGTGTGTGTATGTGTGTAAGTATAGCTTTTCCTATACACAGAGGAAAAGTTCTTTTTTAACCTAAGTGAAAAGTTTTCCTGTTACTGGCATGAAAATACAGATCCTAGCTAAATAGCTAAAGAGCATATATTTTTTCCTTTTTCTGTTTTTTACTTAGACTAAAATAGACACTGTATCTGAAGTTGAGATCAGTCAATAGTGTCATCCAGCCGAAAAAAAAATTAAAAAATTCGAAAGGACCTAACTTTTCAAGTGTTCTTGATGTGTAAAATTAACATGGTTGCTGTGTTCTAGTACTGACACATTACAAACACAAATAACAGATGTTTTCAAAATTAGGCCAGAGACAAACCACTCTGACAATCTCCAGCAATGACAAAATCTGGCAAGACACAGACACTAAACTGAGGTGTCTTGTGGTGTGGAGAGCCTAACAGAAGAATGGCTCCGCAGTAAGGGACATGATCAGGTAGAGCTTATTAGAGTGTAAGGCCTGGGTGTACGTGACAGGGACAAGGGCAGCATGTCCTTGAAGATAAGGGTTACAAGATTTGAGACTGCAAAAGTATGTGAAAGCACACAAGAAGCAGAAACAGCGAAACCGCAAGGCAGAACGTCAAGGACAAAAACACAAGATAGCTTATAGCCAATAAGGAGCTAGAATTTTGCAATATGTATGAGCTGATTATGTATGCTATAAAGGATGTACGCCTATACCTAATAAACGACACTTGCTGACCATGATAGCTTGGGGCTTGTGTTCCACGGCCTCGGCTACAACATCGTGGCTGGCAAGACTCTCTGTGTATCTGAAGTACTCACCTGGAGCTGTCCTCCATGCATCATCTAAAGGGTTCCCATAGCCTGGATTAGTAAAGCTCAAGAACAATTCCAGAAATGGCACTAAATGCTCTGTGTTTGTAATGGAAACTCATAGGCTTGCACAGACATCAACATCTACCCTGTGAATTACAGAACAGTATTAACTAAACAGGAGCTGAAACTCCCTCTCACATAGACAAAGGAAACTAGACTAAATGGCTTTCTCTAATCACGGAACTTGACAAGACACAAGTTCCTGTCTTTGAAGCTGCATACTATTGAGTAAACCATGCATGCTTTTGAAGGCATCAATTTATTTTGCCTGCATTGTCGTGATTCTAGAAGAATTATATCATTAAATCATGGCATCATAGAATGGTTTGGGTTGGAAGGGACCTTAAAGATCACCTAGTTCTAAACCCCGAACACAGGCAGGATCACCTTCCACTAGACCAGCTTATTCAACGTCCTGTCTAATCCAGCCTTGAAGACTTCCAGGGATGAGGCATCCACAGGTTCTCTGGGCAACTTGTTCCAGTGTTTCACTATCCTTGCACAAAAGGATTTCTTCCTAATAACTTATCTACATCTACCGTCCTTCATCTTAAGATGATTCCCCATTGTTTTATCACTACATGCCCTTGGAAAAAATCCTCTCCAGCCCTCTTATAGGCCCCTTCACCTACTGGAAGGTGCTATAACATCACCCCAGAGCCTTCTCCAAGCTAAGCAATGCCAGCTTTCTCAGGCTTTTCTCATAGGAGGGAAGTTTCATCCCTCTAATCCTCTTGGTGGCCCTCCTCCAATCAGTCATCCTTGTGCTAAGGACCTCAGAACTGGTTGTAGATATATTTGATTGTATGTCAAATACATTTGTTCTGTCAGTACACCGTGATGTGCAGTTGGCAAAATGACCAGATCACAGAATATTCTTATTTGAAAGGGACTCACAAGCATCCCCAAGTCCAGCTCTGAAGTGAATGGCCCTTATGAGGATTGAACCCACAACCTTGGTGTTATTAACACCATGCTCCAATTTAGCTAATCTCAATGATGTACTCCGTGGAAAAGGAGAGGAGGATACTCAAACCTGTCCCCACAAGAATGTGTTTGTGTATGTATAAATGGACTAAAAAATACAACTTGAAATCCAACCAGGACCAGAAGTTGAAAAGGCCAAATAGTTTTTGTTTTCAAAGGAATGTTTCCAATTTGTGTGAAATAATCAATCATCTGTCATTCTTTAAACTCTCAAGATTTCTAAGATTTCTAATCTCCAAAAGAGCAAACACTTTGTAGAAACCTCCTGTGCATGTCTGCTTTTCCTCTTGCTTTGTCAGGTCTTCCTTTGGTGTAAATTCAATACTAAATAAATTTGTAGGGCACAACAGAACCGAAGAGGTAAACCCATGCAAAGTTGTAGATGCTTGAGGAATAAATTGAGATATGAAAATACATTTTTTGTATACTAGCTTTATTCAAATAAGCAATGGGACAAATACACCATAGAAGCAAATAAGCAAGCAACTGCATTTATCTTTCTGTTGACTGAGAACTTATTCCATTAAAATACCTGGTAGCTTAATTGAGAGATTTAGTCTTTTAATTTCTATTAAGAGAATGCTTTGATGCCAGTTTATCTGGCAAGGCAAGACTTCAATAAATGAAGGAAAGAGCTTAGCAGACAGAAGTGTAATCAGTACACTGCAATTATTCAAAGCTCTGCATCTGCTCAAAGAACAACTCATAACAATGCAAGAAATACTAATTTTCTATTCTGTTTTATGCAACTTACTTAAAAACTTTACTCAATTATTCAGAAAAAAATCCACCAACTTTGAAGTTTAGGGTAAGTAACTTTCCCATCTAGATCACATTTACATAAGGATGGACAGTGTTGTTAAATTGTACATACATGTATATATAAAAGATAGTTCCAAGACAGTATTAGACAGTAAGGATTTGATCCACTTTAGGAAATAAGAAGAGATAGAAAGATAGAAGACATAATTTTTTTCATTCAAACCTACTTTGGAATTATATATAAAAGGGACTTATCTGGATAGTGATTTTATAGACCTCAAGGACTGGATAGTGAATATCACTAACATTAGAGGTTATCAAAAATGACAAAAATACTTTGACATGTGAAACTGTAGCTTAATAAAAAAATCCAATGTTAGGCTATTCTGCAGTATGTATAGTAATAGGTATGATAGCCTACAGATTTTTCTATCATAGTCACTGAACTGAGAACAGATAACCTTATTTTAAATGTGAGTTTTTTAAAAATGAGGTCATTAAAAAAGGCTATAAGTAAAGAGCAAACAAAAAAAATCTTGGATTGAGTGACCGTAGGTGGATTTTAATGAATAAAAATATATCAATAATGAAAGTTCTTCAGTCTGGCTCAGTTCCCATCAGGCTTCTCTTCTTTCAGGAGACTGTCATTTTTCATTAAGAGTTAAATCAAGATAGCTATTGGTAAGCAAGTGGGAAGGCAACAAAATGACTCAGAGTAGCATCCCACAGGAAGCACTTGAAAGTAGTTTAATGAGTCACTGAAGAGGCTAGTCCACCTCTTGAATTCATTTAACTGTTTTTTTCAATGGCCTCAGTAAAAAAAAAAGAAAAAAACCCAAAACACCAACGAACCATAAAACAATCCCCCCTCAACCTCCCCTCCCCACCTCAACAAAAAAAAAAAAAACAACCAGAAGTCCAAAAGCAGGCTAAGAAACAGAAATTTAGTCAAAAGTGAAACTCAAAATTGAAAAGGAATGTAAGGACTGTTCTAAGGACTGACAAAGAAGTAGACATGCCAGGTAGCTTTACCAAAAAGTGGAGTTCAGCTGTGATTGGCATTTGTGCAGGCTGTCTGTTGTTTTAAATACCTTTCGTTCAATACAGTGTTTGTACCCGATGTGATGATGATGACAATGGTGATGATGACGACGATGACGATGATGATGATGATGATGATGAACTTCCTGTTTAGTATGTTCATCACCGATCACAACCTCCCAAAAAGAAGAACACACCTGTTGGCTAAGAGCAGATGATCTGGAGGGTATTTCTAACCAAGGCTCTGCCTAAAAACAAATAGACTGTGTACAAGTGATGGAGGATGGTAGCCAAGAAGCTGTCTTCATATTCCTGAAAATGAATGCTGTAGTGCTGAAAGGCCTAGGGACTGGTATTGACACTGAGGCCAGAGAGCACTTGAGTGGTTGAGGGTCCACATTTCATAGTATTTGGCTCAAGATAATTGCCACCCCACCCTTCCCTCTCTGAGCTCTAGATAAGCGTTTTATGTCTACCCTTTCCAGTTTATTTTGAGTGCAACAATGCATGTCAATATACGTCAATGTATGTCCTGTAGTCCACTAGAATGGTACTATTTCATATAGTGAAACTGAATGCATTTATCACCTGTGCCATGGTGAGGACACAAGAGTGTTTAGAGGTTGCAAAACCTGGTGGAAGAATAATGTTGGAAGATGACACAGAGCTGAAGGAGTTCCTCCTGGTGAAGTTTTGTCGATGCTGCCTGTTGGAAACCATCTCTGGAATAAGTTATCTTCTGGCCTCTTCTGGCCTGATATTGTCTCAGGGGGATGCCTGTTGGAAAGGAGAAGAGTAGCTGGGGCTGAACAGGAGACTGCGTATTTCATTCACTGGGCAGGTGTTCCAGGGGAGGCAGAGTTGTCACCATCACCATCACCATCATCATCATCATCAGTTACTGCCCTATCTCCAGAATCAGAGGAAAATTATCCTGGGTTTCCTTGCAGCCCTATGGGATATATAATGAATTTTCCTGTAAATAATGAATATACAATTCAGATTGAAAAGCACTCTTGCTAGTACTTTGTCAAACTTGGATGGTAAGAACTGTGTCAAATATTTTTCAATTTGACACAGAAAGCATTTTACTAGTTTTTGGAAGCATGGTGCAAGACAAAAAAAGCTTGATGAATGGAATAAAATAGGTAAGAGAAAATTTAATGGAATATTTTTTAAGAAGTATTAAAATAACAAATAAAAGAAAAACATCATCGCCTCAGGAAAAAAAAAAAGATAGCCAAAGCATGCTGCTGTGAGAAATCATAGAATAACAGAATAACTGAGTTGGAAAGTACCCATCTGTATCATTGATTCCAACTCCTAGCCTTCTGGAGGACACCCCAAGAATCTCACCCTGTGCCTGAGAGCATTGCCCAAACACTTCTTGAACTCTGGCCAGCACTATATGTGCTATGCAGCAAATTGACAAACAAATGCAAAGAAAACTTCTCAGTTTCCATGTTTGTAATCCATAGAAATGCTGTCATTATGTGCATTTCATTCTTCTGTTTTTTGTTCTTTTTTTTTTAAATAAAATAATGTTCTAAATAAGCAAACTTTTACATAACTGCATACACGGTAAAGTCAGTAAACAATCACATGTCAAGGACATAAAGGCTTAACAAACAGAAAACAGGTTGCCCTACCCTAGGGCACTGGAATCCCATGCTCTAAATTCTCATATGTAATTTACATTTCTCTTGATAACTAGAAAGTAATGATAAAAATAGCTAATTACCGAGAAGTAATTTTACATTATTATTCTTTTGTTCAATGAGCAACCCCAGGGGGCAAGAGGAACTGATGCTGATGAGTCATGCTTGTTCTTAGAAAGGATGTGTGTTGGGTGGCTTCTCTCTGTTGTCCAAGTAGAGATTGAAGTGAGACTTACCCAGGAAATTATGAACCTTGAAATTGTAGGTGGAGTATACAGTAAAACAAGGAAGTGGGAAAAAAATTGAAAATGGAGAAATGAATACAGTGGAAATATATCATTAAAGCCCAACATGTGTGGGACAGTATGCTGCACGTATGTGAAATAGGGGAGAAAACAAAAATTATAACCAAACATATGAAATAAGTCAGGCTCAGCTTGTTTCTCACAAGCAGCATTTGTTTCCTATACAGCTGTTTTCATGCAACTTGTAGGAACTTAATATTATTAATAATATTATTATTAATAAATTTGATATAACTTCCCTCCAGGGGAAACAAATAGACATAGCACATACAGCAAGTTATCACGGAATATATTATATTTTAAATTAAATAAATTTCATTATCTCACCAGCAAAATCTTGTTGATGTAGTTAAAACAATGAATAATGGCTGAAGATTTTTTACTAAAACAATTAACTTAGCTAGCAATGATGGTTGTTTTATAGTAATTTTGACTTTCTTTTCCTTTTTAAATATAATAATATTCTAAATAAGCAATCTTTTACATAACTACTTCAACTTTATAGACAGTAAAGACAGTTCAAGTTATATCTGTGCAACTTTTTAGTTTAGAAAAGTCTAAAGATTAAAGAAACGTAAAATCATGCTTTTCAGAGTTGGAAGTAACTGGATTTAGGTAAGATGTGGGGAAGCAAGTGGTTTGAACAACCTCATTTCATAAACACTTCAATTACCAGATTTGCCTACATCACTTGGCAATTCATGAGAAAATCAGTTGATAACTTTGGTCAGATAATGACCAAAATTTCATTTGAAGTTCAGAGTTGTCATGAAAAATCAAAGAAAAAATAACCTTCAGTGAAACTTTAGTTTTAGTAATGCCTTCTGGAAGGCATATTCATATATTCATAATATTCATATGTCTTTATTTCAAAACAAATATGTTACTGGATTCCCTTATTTATACTAAGAAGAGATCATACTAGCATGTTTCTCCATGGGAACACTAATAGGATTTGTTTCCTTTATACAACTATCTATTTTCAGGAAAATTTACATAATATTTAAATATTCTGAAGTGACAAATTTGGTCAAAACTGGCCAGTGGCATCAGAAAATACTGGGTGAAGGCAGAGGAGGTGTCTCATAATAGTCAAGCATGCATGAATCTATGAAAAAAACCAATTTGGGTGCAGCATCTTCACTTGCCTATGCATTCTGGGTTCAACCCTTGCATCATGTTGTTTTCAAGACCATGCAATCAAAATCTGAGTAAAACACAATCACACTATAAAATGTCACAACTTTCTACCCTCATCAGCACACAGAGGAGAGAACTGAGGTTTAAAAAAGACAGAATTGGGGAATGATAAAACACCAGTGATGGGCAAAGATTCCAGAGAGGAATTCCTCAGAAAAGAATAGGAGATGTAGGAACTTCAGTTTGTCAACAAATGCTCACTGAGATCAGGCTAATGAAAACAACTTCCCAAGTTAATTTAGCAGTCAGAAAACTGCACCTTTTAAAAATAAAATAATTTAATCCCAGTTTGTCTAAACATAAATATGCAACAAGGTACACACTCTTCTGTAAAAATGTGCAGTTATAACGGGGCTGAACCTGAGTTTGAGCAACACTTCACACTCATTTCAAAGCTGACCATTGGCTCAGCTTGAAGGGATGCAGATTATCAGGAGGGAAAGAAAGCTGATTGGAAGGTTTCTCGTACATTTCTGGCTACAAAAACTCTTATCATTTTCTTATTCTTGCTCAAAAAACCACGTAGGTTTAACACAGATTATTTGTCTGTATGTTAGGAATGCCCGTGATGTAATTTAAACCATTTTTGCAGAAATTTCTAACTGTTAGATAATGGCTGTCAACATATTTATGAAATGATTCATGAAGCCATCATAGTGCCCTTCCAAGCCTTCTGTTATTTTTGTAGCACACAGAGCACACAGTACACAGAGATCTAAGCCATAAAATAATGCCTTAACATGCCCTCTGTATTTCAATACATAAGATTTTACAAGACTACCCAAAAAAGAGGTGCCCTGCCTCAATAGTTCTTGCAGTTGACTTTGATATGGTCCAGTCTTGCCCTGGGAGAAGCTTGTAGCACTTTTTGTGCTCTTTTGCAATGTTGCATGGGAGAAAATATTGTATACTGATTTGAAACTGCATTGAAAGCAGTGTTCCATGCTAGAGAATATGTGAACATCTGCTACTAGCATTAATGAAGTTGTCCAATTAATTAATCAATGTTTAAAGTACCTTGAAAATTAAAAGAGGGATGTGTTATTATTTCTTATTGATGTCTTATGATGAGTGTATTAAATGAAAATATTTCAGCTAATTCATGAAACCTGAGAATGAATCTTTTGCTGAATAATTACAATACGGGAAACTGATTCTATGGGTAATAAGAAAAGGAAATCAGGTTATTTGTTTTCAGCACATTATCTGCAAGATATTTTGGATATTTTCTCTAAATTAAGTGAATAAACATGAGTTAAAATAAAATCAAATGCCTAGAAATGTTACTTATTGTGTGTTATATCTTTTTTAACTTTTTTTTTACTTCTAACTAATGTCTTCTATTCCCAAATAGTGAATCGCTTTTTATTGATAACTAAATGCATTGTTGATAATTTTCAGTTGAATTAATTGGTATCAGGATCAAATACTCTCTGTGACTCTGTCAAATGGCATGGGCAACAAAATGCTGAGTGGTTTTATGACCTGAATATGGAGTCTGCCAGTAATCTCAAGTGCTAGTGCAATTATTTGCTAGATTTCAACAGCAAATAATAAACTGACTATCAGAGCAAAGGTTTATTGTAAAATGCACTGATTTTGAATAAAAGGGAGAATTTATATGCACAAAATAAAAAAAAGATACAAAAGAATTTGGATCATTTAAAAAGCTTTTTTTTCAGGCAAGGGTAAAATGGGCTTAATTTCACAATCTCACCATTAGTAATATCAAGAAGGGGAAGCAGGAAGACAACTATTGTTTTATTCTAGGACAGGCCTGAGCATTAATTTCCCCGAGGAGGCTCCTCAGAAGCAATTTATACAATTTATTAATCAGTTTTAAAAACTGCTGCCATTTCAGAGTGTGTTAGCTACAGTCATTCATATGTTTGGGTTACTAAGTTTATTGATGAAGATCTTCAAAAAATCTTCTAGCTTTTAAAAAATATTGTCTTTTAAAAATACTAATTTTTCAAAATTCTTCTGATTCCTTTGCATACTTGACATACATGGGAAGAAAAAAATATGCCTGTTTTCAAATTAGTATGTCTTTGTCTTTCCACTAGAAGTTTTGTGAGTATCTCTGAATTTCATACCTACAAATGTGAAGCATTTGAGTGTGGAGAAGAGTTTGGATCCTGCTTGGCTGTAGCAAAATATGTCTTTTTGTCTGACACATTTTATTTTGTCTACTAAGCAGATCAAGTAGCCTACTAAAATCTGTTTCCTAATCTACATGAAGTCTCTGTGGCTCAAGACACTCTCAAAACGCGCTGACAGCAGTGACTGCGCGGTGCCGCAACACCCTCCATGTCAGCCTGCTCTGTGATGAAATGGCTGAGCAATGATAGATTTGCAGAGGACAGAAATCTGCTAATGGTGATTTGATGTTCCGGGTCCTTCTCTAATGACAGCAATAACTCGGGAGGGAAGGTAGGTCATGAGGTAGCTGGAAAGACATTTGGAAAGAAGAGGGTCAAAAAGTCAGGCTCCCTGGGGAGCTGGGGGGTGTTTAACACAGAGCTGTGGGGGGCAGTTGGTTGAGTGCTCTGTGGCGCCTCAGCAGGAGCCAGAGACAGCAGCTGAACTGGTGCTGGCGCAGTGACGTGCATGTGACTACAGAAATTCCTACATGTGTTACAGCAAACTACTCAGTACCAACAGAAACTGAACTGATGGTAACAATTATGGAAAGGCTCACATTAGGAAGTGGTTGAGAATTTTTCCACAGAACTTCCTGCCAACAGAAAACTCAATTTTCTTACCTAAGTTACCACTGCTTCTCTCAAAAGCATGGTACTTGTCCTAGACTAATAATTATTTCTCAAATACTTGTATCCAATATTTTATTATAACAATATTAAAAAAACCCACTTTAATCAAGATTTTATAACCATATGAATTCTGGTATGTAAAATTAATCCCCCAACCTATATATATGAGAATCTTTTAAATAATTTATATTATTAAAACTATGAATATGTAGTGAAATTATGATGTCACTTCTTACAATACTTTAACAAGTGGAAATACAAAAATTCACCTGCCTGTAGAGATTTCATTTTACACAAAAATAAAATATTAATAGCAGGAGATCTAAGAATTGAATAACCAATATTTCTCTATAAAGCTATTGATCATTTTATCTAGATTATACTGATAAAATTGTAGATTGATATGTTACTGTGACAACAAATTGTAGTTTAAATAACAGAAGTAAGACTCAAAAGGATTCTTTCAGAGAAGACAAGTGGAGGTACCAGGAGTAGAAAGAGTCTCAAATGGCTATTATAAAAGAACATTATTTGAATGTAAAAGAATTAATTCATAAATATATTTAAAAATAATCAAGGGAAAAGCCTTACTGACATTTTAATGGGAGAAAGTTGAGAAGTATTTTGAAGATTCTTCCCTATTAGATTAATCAGTGAGATGAAAAATGCAGTGCTCTCAAATATACTATTCTTAGAAAGGAATGGTGATGGGAACTCAGGTATTCATGTTGAAAAACATAATGGTTTTAAAAAAGAGTACCATTAATTCCAATCTTCCTGTCTATTATTAAATTTAACTATTTGAATCCTATTAAATTTGAGAAAAAAAAAATCACATTGTTAATGGTAAAAACAATAAAAGAATCTGGGTTATGTCCTGGCAGGGACAATTAAATTATTTCTGATGAAGAAACGGAATGTCCTAAAAGTCATTGCAGTAAGAACATTCATGACAATATATTAATGTATCATTGATGCAGGATCTGAAAATAACTCTTATGTTATGCAACATCTTACTAAGTGTCTTCAGCAGAGAAAATAACCATACACATAACCATATACATATACATAACCATAATTACATGTCATTCTTTTTGCCAGTTATACCGAAGAGTAATGCTAAAATCTGATTGGAAATTAAAGAGTCATCACCTCCTCAAATAATCTTTCAAGATGACTCCCCCAACACCCTTTTTCTGGTTTGAAAAAAGATGCCTTTGCTGAAGCATGTCTTCCTACAGTATGATTATTAAAATAGCAGTGATAAAGATCACAGATTTTTAAAGTGTGAGCCTCTGTTTTCAAAAATGAAAAAAAAATCTCTCTTACTCATTCTACTTCCAGTCTGATTGCAATAAACATGAAATACTATGGCTACAAAACAAGCATTTTTAAAGTCACTTTCAGGCCAGTATTCCTGGGATCAGTCTATCTATCTATCTAAGATCATGCTATCCCTTCAAATGAGATGCATGACCACAGCTTAAAAGATACATCTAATATAGATTAAGCTTAGCAGTGTTATAAAATTTCAATAGCCATGTCAATTTTCAAATTTATATATTTTATTTTAAAGAAGGCAAGCAAGCAGCGCTGGGTGGCCAGGGGAGTCTCCTGCTCCGCTACGGTCCACGACATTTACAAATTTTTTAGAGTATATATACTGTTTTTAAGCATACAAAGCATTTTCCACTGTCTGTGTTAGTCTAAATCAGCAAATATCAATAAGCTGGGGTCGGCAATTTCATAATCTTTCCAGGTGGTCTTGGGCGTCTTCTCTTGCAGTCTTCTGGAGGGAGGCTTGCCTGTTAGATAATTTTAGTTTTTCTTACAAGTGCATTTTTACTATACATTAATATCTTTGGCTTTACTGCAGTTTCCTCCATTTTACCCTGAGCATGTGCCATTTTTGCTGTCACATCTCTTAGCCATACCACAACTTCTTCTGTTTTGTTATTTAATGCTTTAATTTGGCTACTTGGTCAGAAAGTTTCGAAACTGCTCTCTATAGTATGTGCTCCCTTGCCAGACAGCAACTATCATCACCCTCTAATTTCATATCCATCCAACACGAATCACAGAAATATTCTTCAAAAGGGTAAAGCAATCAAAAGCTATCAGCTCAGGTTTCCTTGTGGGCCTGTGAGAACATGTTATCAGAAACTTAACTACACATATGACTTTTGTGCAATGATTTCTTCAGCTAGCAGCATGCGAGCAACTTTAAGTACAGTTATAGTTGCAGCAATCATGCTTCTAGTTGCAATGTAGACATAACATAAAAACTCCAGTGCAGAGATAAATCAAATGCTGAGAGTCATTTGGTTTCTCAGGTATGGTTCAGGTTATTTGCTGGTTCAACGTGATGTAAGGTCTTTGGCTATGCTACATCAGTTCTCTCTGCAAAAGGGAAAACAAGAAAAAAACTTATTTTAAATTGGAAAAAAAAGATGCTAGAATAAGAAACTCATCTAAAACAACAGTTTCAGGCAGTCACAGATCTAATCCTCTGTGCAATTTTAAATTTAATCTTGAAAACCTATCTTTAAAAGAAAGCCAGGGAGAAGTGTCTTTTTCTTTCCTTGATTTTTGTCCTCAATAAATCTGAATGATTTGGCTAAATGGTTTTTCATGCCACAAAATGCATGAACATATCTGACACTACAATTAGGTTATAGTCACATTAATTTGTTCATTTATATAATTAAATGTACTAAGACAGTATTTTTAACATTTAATTATGTGGAAAACAGTACAATACATGCAAAAAAAATCTTTTGGGAATAAATATAAGAACTTAAAATGGAAGATAATGGATTCCTCCATGTTTTAATGTTTTCAGTGACAGTTTAGAAAAACATACATTGGTTTCTTGTTTCACTCATTTTTATCATACCTATTACATAGAATAATGTGAGGCTAATAAAATATACTTATCATAGAATATAGTTGTAGAATCCTCTAGGTTGGACAAGACCTCCAAGATCATCAAGTCCAACCTTCAACTGAATTCTATCATGGACATTAAACCATATCACAAAGAGCCACATCTACTCCCTGTTTGAGCATTTTCAGGGATGGTGATTCCACTGCTTCCCTGGGGACCCTGTTCCAATGTGTAACCATTCTTTCAGTAATTTTTCTTAATATCCAACCTGAGCCTCCCCTGGGCAGCTTGAGGCCATCTCCTCTTGTCCTGTCACTGGCTGCCTGGGTTAACAGGCAGATACCTGGCTACAGCCTCCTTTCAGGCAGGAGTGGAGAGGCCCCCCTGAGCCTCCTTTTCCCCAGCTCCTTCAGCCACTTCTCACCAGGACTTGTACTCCAGACCCTTCACCAGTTTGTTGTTCTTCTCTCAACATGCTTCAGCACCTCCATGTTTTTCTTCAAAGAACAAAAACTTAGCTGATAACAGTCTGCTCCTAATTACTACTTAATATTTATACAGCTTCATGGTAGATGTATATTAGTAAGATACATGTTACCTCTTTGACAGTTGGAGATAAAACACACTTTATTTTAATTCAAAAGTGCAGGGTAGAAGAGCCTTCTGACCTCTGTTCTGAGACAGGACTTCAGGCTAAAGGTAGTCTAAAGCATTCATTCATCCAACTTAAAATCTAAAATACACTCTGTGTGACAAACTGCTCCCCAGCTGGAGATGTTGAGAGTTATTAGGCATCTAGAACCACCAACAAGGAACTATGTTTTAACACACACTAATTTATACAGGATGATAAGCTGATAAGAAATAATGAACAACCCAAACAAGACAAAAATATTGCTTGCACATGCATATGGTAACAGATGTTGTCAAGTTTAGCAGGAGTTTGATCCATTATTTTCTGATGTCAGTGGAAATTATCTGGCTTTATGGAGACTGAATGAGACTCACAGAGCTTTGTGGACTTTTTAATATCATATTTTGTTCCTTTGTCTAATAGTTTCATTCATAAATGTTCCTCTCACTGGAACAAAACCCTGAATTAGTAAGAAGAACTCTGGTCTCTGAAAGAAATTAACTCCTTACAGATATTCAAAACTATTTATAAGCACTTTTGTGTAGTGTTATGTACTTTCAAACACTAGTTTGTGTGTGTGTTGCTATCACTATCTTGCAGTGGTAAAATATTGTTCTTCACAGTTAATTATTTTAGAAATGTCAGTTTCATTTAAAACTAGTGCTTAACCTAAGTACAGGCAGGAAACAGCACCCCTGGAAAATGGATATGAGCAGGAGTTGTAAAAATTTTAACATTGATACCAAATATCATTGGTGGCTTCTTGCGGATCACCTAGATGTTTTGTGAAGAAACCAAATTTCTATGTATGGCATGAATCTATCCTCTGGGAAATTAACACAATGTAGTAAAAGAAAGGACTTAGAGGAAATGAACAGCACAGATATTCTGTGCTGGTTGCAATTTAAGAGGATGTTTCCATGCAGGTAGATGTAGAACATGATGGGCTCATTGCACACACACTGAACCAGCTGGCCTGCACCAGCAAGTTTGGAAGCGATGGAGATCCAAGAGCACACACCAATGCCTGAGTCAAGGAGCTCATCCTAAGAAACAAAAGAGAGGATAAAATGCGGAAAGAATTTGCATAGTTGACAGGAGGATTATGTCAATATCTTCACCCATAGATCCCATGCAGGGCCTGTAGCAGCTACTAGCACTTCCTGTCTCAAGGGCCTCTATCTCTCCCAGAACTTCAGACCTTCTGCTCCAGAGATTACCCCCAAACTCTTCCTTACTAGTATTTTCAAACTGCACTGTTGTCTAAGCTCATACTTCCTTCATTCAATTTAATGCACATAGTGCCCTACTGCTTTTCTCCAAGAGTTCTTATTCAGTGTATTTGAGAGCTACTCAGTGATTGTCAACCCATTTACAGTGTCCTCGCAGTGAAGCATTCTATGAAGGGCTTGTTTCTGTATTTGCCTGATCCAAGACTTTCCATGGAGAAACTCATGTATCTTCCATTTGTATCTGTCATCCTGGAGCTAATTCAGAGAATTACATCAAAAATTACTTTGAATTCTTTGTAATAAGTAGAGAATTGTGTGTCTTCATAATGCTGAGATTCTAAAGAAATGGAAGCATCAGAGGCTTACCAAAATGTATGGGTATGTATTTGATGATCTAGGCTTCAGTAATTTCCAAAGGTGAATTATAGAAGAATACAAACTGCAAAATAATCCTTGTTTTTATGTAATAAATGCCCTATCTTTAATCATACGTTGCAGAAAAATTCTTGTATTTCTGGATATACTGCATGGAATCGTAGATTGTTCAATTTCTTCAGATGTATCCTCTCTTCCAGGCCATGCCTTCTCATTTATTCACAGTCTCTCTGACTGAATGTCCGTGTTCTATTTAGTCACTCATCAAACTACAATCCTTAGCCCTGCAAAAATTTACTTTTGTGACCCGTGAACACTAATATGGCTCAATGCTACAGCTTGTTCTCCAAACAGCCTCTGATTTGCAGCACTTAAAGGAATTGAAAGCAACAGATCTCTATGTGTATGTACTCTTTCTGTTGGCTTTCCCTCAATCCCTTAGATAGACAGAGTTTAATTTTAGAGTTCCCAGATGTCATGAGTTACTACAGTCTAAAAATCATACTGGGGCATCTCTAGGTCCACTTCCTTTGTTTGTAGTTTGAATCTTTTTCCCACTGACTCTTTTGGTCTGCAGGTTCTTATTTTGAGTAAATAGGAATGCAACACCAGGGTTCTGCTGCTTATCTAGGCCTTCTTTCACTTTTCCTGCTCACAGCCTTCCATGATCTCAACAGTACAAGTATAAATGTTCAAAGTAATATGTATTTTTCCTTCTATTCACAATGCTCTTCTTATAATTTTTAAGCAATATTTTCTGAATCTGGAGTTAAACTAAGGATACACTAAACCTATCAATCACAAAGTATCATGTTTGCACTTTATTTTTATATTACTGATGAATACAATTACCAAACTGTCCTGTCTTCTTTTAGGTTGTCATTTAATCTTTTCTATTTATGACTCATACATTAAAAATAGATAATCAATATTTATGCATATTGAGTGTGTATATGAGCACTGAGTGTGCTCTTATAAGGAGAGACAAAGATGTTCTTTCAGAAGACCTAACCTGTTCTGTAGGCAAGTTATTTTTTAAAAATGACATATTTTTGAGTATGTGGAGATTCTGCTACTGTGGTGGTATTTGATGCATACAGTGTTGGCAATGATTCCACCCACTTCAGGCAGAATTACTTAATATAATGTTTATTGGAGCACTATAGCTAGTTAAAGGCATAGTTTCCTTTTCTTGCTTAAGGCAGTAGAAAACTTTGCACCTTCGTTTTTGTTTTAATATAGCTATCACATTGTTATGCTTCACTTCTGGAAGCAATAGAAGCATGTGGATAGACTTGTGATATAGATTCCAAACAAAGTATTTTCTTTCCTGCCACTGAGAACTCTAAACTCAACTAGAACACAACAAGAATTGTTAAGTATATGGAAAAAATGACAGTCATATTTCAAACTGATTTAAAAAATATATATGTATATTTGTAAACAAAATCCTTTTTACAGTAACGGATGTATATGCTGCTTATTTTAACTTGTGGCTGGCAAGCCAGAAAACATATAAAATGGTATTTTTGATGCTATGAGAAACTTATTTTGGTTTCTGCCCTGTGTGCTGGTGAGGACATGCCCACACGGTTTGGCTCATTACCTCTCTCTAAGCAAGACTGATTCATTTTTGATGGAAAAAATGGCACAACACAGCAAATGAGTCAATTGAAGCCATAATTGAAAGTAGAGCACATGAAAGAATTATTTTGAATGCCCAGATAAATCCACTTGACGTTCACTATTCACACCTGACAAAACTGGCAAATACTCTGGTGCTATAAAAGTCTAAGACGTGGAAAAGCCTTTGACGCCCTATTTGTTGTAACAAGTAGTGGAAAATACTGTTTCAGAGTGGGAAGGCGAATGGTATGAAATGTGATGTTTGGTTTGCTAGTGTTATATCTGTGTTTTATTTTGTGAATTATAGTAAGCACACGCTCCAGAAATTTTGCTTGTCTTCATCTTACCACAACCATTTCTGTCTATTACAGCATCCTGGAAAATAGCCCATAGTTTGCCCTGACTCTTTTAATTAAGATATCTCTTAAAATTTACTAGGGTTCTTTCTTTTTTTTCATTCAGCATTACAACAGGAAGATTATTTAGGACCTGAGTCACACAAAAGCTTAGGAAATCAAATGAATTTTGGTACAAAATCATGACAACACAAAAGCACAGTAACACTGAACAGAAGATAAGAATCAATATAAATTACCAGTATCTGTAGATTCACAACAATCTTCCCATCTCAGCTGAGAACTAACAGAGATACTTTCTCTCCAGAAATACAGATGACTGCTCCAGGAAGGTATTGATCCAGCTTGTCTGAATTCCCACTCAACGGAAAAAGTGCCTCCAATCACCTGCTGAAGCAGATCCAATTGTTATGGGTTGGCCATGGCTGGACACCAAGTGCTCACCCAAGCTGCTCTATTCCTGCTCGCCTTAGCTGGGCAGGGGAGGAAAAAAAAACACAATGAAAGACTTCTGGGTTGAGATAAGGGCGGGCAGAGATCGCTCATCCAATACTATCATGGGCAAAATGCACTTGATTTGGTGAAATTAATTTATTACCAATTCAAAAAGGATACAATCAGAAACGAAACAAAATCTTTGAAACAGCTTCTAGTCATCCCTTCTTCCCAGCCTTAACTTAATCCAAATTTTCTTCACCTCTTCCTCTCAAGATATGTAGGGGGATGGAGAAGGGGGGCTGTGGCTGGTTCATCACACTTCTCTGATGCTCCTCTTTCCTCAGGGGCCAGACTCCTCACACTCTTCTCCTACTCTAGTGAGGAGTCCCTCCCATGGGACATAGCTCTCCCTGAACATCTCCAGCATGGGTCCCTCACACATGGTACAGCTCCAGCACTGATTCTCCTCAGTCACCGTTCTGCCAGCAAACCTGCTCCAGCACAGGCACATTCTCCATGGTCTGCAGGTGGATCTCTGCTCCACTGTGTACCTCTGTGGGTTGCAGGATGACAACCTGCTTCACCATGGTCTTCAGCAGAGGCTGCAGAGAAATCTCTGCTCCATGTCTGGAGCACCTCCTTCCTCACTGCTGTTTTCACTGACCTTGTTGTCTACAGTGTTATTGCTCTTGTATATTCTCACTC
Organism: Phainopepla nitens; assembly: GCA_013400175.1. NCBI lineage: Eukaryota > Metazoa > Chordata > Aves > Passeriformes > Bombycillidae > Phainopepla > Phainopepla nitens. The sequence continues at coordinate 2,902 of VXBQ01014442.1, read as the reverse complement.
TTTCTGGCAGCTGTTGCCCAGCAACAGTTTCCCTCTTCTTATATCTGCTATCCCAGAGGCACTGCCACCATTGCTGATAGGCCCTGGCCAGGTGTGGGGCCATCCTGGGACTGGCTGGAATTTGCTCTGTTGGATATGGAGACTTTTGTCAGCTTCTCACAGAAGCCACCCCTGTTTCCATGCAAATCCAACTCATCAATCCATCTAACACAGACACATTCTTTTCTAAAATTTCTGATTCAGATACAGTCAACATTGTTTTTTAATTAAATCTCAATATCCACAGAGCCCTACTCTGTCCAAAGCAGCCTCCTTTAAGTGTCAAAAATTAATGCTAAATACCAAGGGATCTATTAAAAAAATAGGGAGATTTCTGGGATGTAGATGAACTGCATTGCTACATAAACTAGAGAATTTTGAAATGGGCCAAATTCCTAATGAGGCAGGATTTAGCTACTGACTAAATCTAAATGCACACTACTTAGACAATCCTTTTGGAGAGTCATTAGTGAGGTGACAAGGTGGTGAAAAGAATTCTGAAGAATTTTTCTCCCAATTACACTTCATTGAAACATTCCCATTACAGAGTTGCTTCTATCTGTACTCCTTTTTTCATCCTGAATTTCAGAGGCATTATATTTGATTAGATGTACTTATATCCATGCTAACTTTATATGTTAATTATGCAAATAAAAATGTAAAATTGTATTAAATAAATCTGTGATGCTACTGTGAGAGGTTTTTTTACTGTGATTTACATTTCTTCCATTAGCAGTTCATTATTTTTCACAATGCCTTAATGAGTTGTCTAAATTATTCAGCATTGCAGTAATAATACTAATTTGAATAATACAGCACCACTGTTAGTTATCCTACAAATTTGCATTGAACTTCTACCTCATGCAGGTTTTCAGACCTGTTCCTTTAACATTCAGCCTGGTTATAAGCCTCTGGATATGATATAAAATCTCTGGAAATCAAGCAAAAGCAAGAAGCAAGGTTCCTTAACGAGGAGCTGGAGAAGAGATGGAAGACGCCTACACTGATACAGTTAAAATGGCAAAATCTGTTTATTCTGTTGTGCACATTTCTTATATGTGATAAAATAGTTTACATTCCAGTCCTGACTAAGATTCTGCCTAATTGGTCCGTTGTTTTAACCTGTCTCTAAAACACTCTATAATTGGTATACTTTGCAAAAACATAGATTAGACTATTTTCAACTGCGTCACAAACTTAGACCTTTACAGGCCTCTACAGGCCTCAATTAGGCCGCAGTTTGGACAAGGCTGGATTGCCCAATTTCTGCAGAGGCACTCCATGTCCCCACTCAAGGAAGAATTTATCTACAAAAGCAGATGAAGATTATGGTTTTGTAATAAAGTTTTAGCCAGGTTTGACTGGATAATGTTTTCTATTAAAGAAACTTGTGGCTTATACTTAAGCACTCAAACAAATGCAATTATTGCAATTCTGAGTATCATGATTGCAAATCTCTTGCCATCTCACAGAATGGACATCTCTGATTTGAGTGTGCAGCCTGCCAAATTATACAACAACTTGCCTAAAGGGAAAATCTGGAAATAATGATTTATCCCTTTAAGCCAATCATGAATTGGAATGAGAAAACTGAGAAAACTTAAGCATCTACATTTTATTTAAGATCAGTGTCGAAATCTACCCAGATAGGTGATTCTTTCTGACTGAAATACCATGATAGAAATCCTTTCCTATTAATTGTCCAGAAATTAGTACTCTGTTATGAAGAAAATACCATTATATATAACAGAATAGCCAATATCTTAGCAGTTAAAGTTCCTCAGGCATGCAAAAGTGCAAAAGTCCTATTTGAAGGAGAGGTTTCATCGCCAAAGTCAATGGGAAAATCATTGAAGGTCTGAACAGGACAACCTTCTTTCAGAAGTCATTATACCTGTACTCCTTTAGTGTTTGAAACTTAGATCCAAAAGAGGCAAGGAGGTATTTTGGTCTCAGTGCACCACTGAGGACTGTAGCCTCTATGTCACAGTTCTGGCCCAAAGAACACTGGGCTGGTTGCAGAAAAAGGAAGAATTTGAGCATGTAGGAGTGGGATTTTATACTTTCCCATTGATCAGCTTAGGACATTTGCCCAAAATACAGGTTCAGGCAGACTAGGAATGTGATCCGAAACCTCTCATCTCAAATGGATTCATAATTGATGCAGACTTTTGCCAAGGAGCTTTCTCTCCTATATGCTACATTTAGTGAATAAGACATCTGACATAGAGTCTTGGTAGGACCGAGCTCTGGTCCTCAGAAGTTCATGAGCTGTGACATCAGTTTTATTTAACTGACTGTGGGACAGCATCAGTGTTTGGGTAATCTTTTCATCTGCTCTCTGACATATGGCCACTGGTGCATAAATCTAAGGTGGAGCTAGGGACTTTGAAATTTAAATTAGGTCTTAAGTATTTTGTAAATCTTGTCCATAAACTGAAATTATTCCTGGGCTTGCAGAGGACAGGGAGTTTAGAGTACATTTTGCCACATCTTCACCTCTCTTTAGATTTTGACAAAAACAACATAAAATCCAATTTAATCAATATGAATGATGTTGCTCCACCGTAAAATATTAGAACATAGTCTAGAACACAATAAGTTCTATTAAGTTAATATAGAGGACATATTAAGGCCTTACACTTAATGGACATTTTCTTTTTTGGATCTTTAAATGATCCAAAGGCAGGTTTAGCCCTGCATGCATAATTCTATTTAAATAATGCAATATAAATTTAGGAAAATTAATTTTTTTAAGTTATATGCCTTTTTGTTTAGGAAAGTTGCAGAAATAATTTAATCATAAGTGGATTTTTTATTTCTGTTGATAGAGTTGACTTTGTGGTGCTTAAGGACATGGTTT
>VXBQ01014439.1:7779-27054 GCA_013400175.1 Phainopepla nitens | reverse complement strand
AAAATCAAATAAGAGTACAGGTAAAGAAGATTGTGCACAAGCCATTGGTTTTTAGGTAGAAGAGCTCCTAAACACCACCCAGAGCTGTAATAAAGTCAGAGCAGCACCACAGTCATGAAACTCTGTATTTGATGTGCATTTGAAACAAAGAGATGCCACTCCTAGGCTGTACCTCCCATGATGAGGAACCAGGCTAAATTATGCCAGTAGGGTTAGAGTAAGAAATAATATCTCTGTGACAACAAATATTGAACAGGAGAGTGAAAGTGGAAAGTAATGAAGTGAAAAGGATGTCATAAAAAAAAAAAATTTAAAAAATGCAGAAACAGAAACAATATTGAGAAAAACTGTAGTCCCACCCTTAAATAGTAGCTGGGGTACAGTTTTCCTTCTTTCACAAGTGATAGTGATTCTTTTAATATTTTGGTACAGTAGATTTCTTTGATAAATCCAGAGAGAACCTGAGAGTGTTTGGTACTATGGAAAAAGAACATACACTGTGAAGGTAAAAAAAGGCACTAAAATCAGTACATATTCACAAAAATTCCACAGGACAATAGGAACTTTGTGTCCATAACATCAGGATCCAGTGCTTTGCCTTGTAACTCTATAAGTACAAACCACAAAATATTTACTAGCTAGATATAGATGAGATATAGATACAGATATAAAACCAAAACCCAGCACACTCCTAGCCTGGTCCACATTCCCACTACATCATCTTGCCTCAGTTTCAATGGCATGTTCATTTCACCTCAAGCAGGCCAAACAGTTCTTCTTAGGAAGATCTTCTTTTGAAAGATAACACATTTTATACCCCAAGACTGCTTCCATTCCCAGTGAGCCTCCCTCGGTCTGCATGGAAATTCCTCTGCATCCCAGACAGTGACTCGTAAAGCGGAGATGACAGGCAGTCCTTCTGGTGCAGGGCAGAAATTCATGGCATCCCGGGTTTCCAGACAGACTTCTCCTTTCTCTGCTCCACTCAGTGCATCTGAGTTACACAGCCAGACCTGTCTCCTTGGCACACTCAGAAGCATGATTTCCACCTCCAGCAATTAATGCTTAATGAAAAAACAGTAGCCACAACAGCTCCATACCAAGACTCGAAACCATCTGTTCCTGCCTTGCTAATGTGCGCTTTCCAGAGTGACCAATCCACTTCCTACCAACAGCGTGGTATGCATCTGTTAAAGAAATATTTTACTGCACAGGGTGGATTTCTGAGGTGAGGGGAAAGAGGCAAAGGAAGCCAAAATAAACACTGGCTTGATTATTTTAAGGTGCATCTCTTGCTGCAGCACACACATATAAATCTCACCCAAGACACAGGAAGGCGCAGTTACACCAGAGAATGCCTTTGGCTTGTCTTGGCAAGGCTGCTAAGAATAATTAGAATGCTTCAGTTTTGCTGCTTTTTAATGACCCCATTCATGCACCCCAACCTTTGCTTTCCCTAATATGGTGTTGAGCTCCTGCACGCAGGGAGCAGAAGGCAAAGGAGGGATTTGTTGACAGTACGTTTGGAAAAAAAAAAAAAAAAAGGCACCGTCGCAGTAGTGTGTCAATAGTCATCTGAATGTGCCCATTTGATATTTTACTGACAGAACTGAAAATATGTTTGAATTTCAAACTTGTCGAGATGGCTGGGATGCAGGGATTATTTTCCCCTGAGGGCAGATAAACAAGACGGATGGACTAAACTCCGAATCGCCTAATGATCAAAATGCAAGGTAAGCTGTCATAGAGAGGGCTCTTCTCATCCTTGCTGACAGCATGAATTCTGCTGAATTATTTCTAGTCTTCCTGATTAATGGGCCTGGTCACTAATTAGTTTGGGAGTCTTGCTCGTAAACGGCACTTTGATCACTGCCACTTTGAGAGAAAGACCTCACTGATGTCAGCTGGAGGTGTGCTCTCCAAAAAAACTGTCCCTGGATGATCCCACAGCTGACAGTGAGTGCACAGGTGTAGTTTGGCCCTAATGGTGGAGCCACAGCCCTGGCTAGGAACTCAGATCCACTCTACCCCACAGTACTTTGGAGAATACCTGATTAAAAGGGGAATCATTATATTAGTCTGTTCCCATCACTCCCAACTGCTGCTTTCCTCCTTGCCTGGAAGTACTAGAATCAGTTTACTTCACCATCATATCAGGAGAACTATGTCTTAGACACTTTCTAGATCCCACTTTTCCCTACAAATGCTCCCAGCTATGGAATGTTGGGGTCAGGACCCCATTCCTATGGCAGATGACACACAGGCTTTGGATTTATAGCTCTTCTGAGACACCAGGAGTGTATTGGCATTTCACTTAAGCCAACATAACATCATAACATCGGGGGATTCTGTTTACTGGGAAGGGTTTCAATCCCAAGATGCATCAATGCAGTGAACACTAAAAAGAATTTGCTCCACTACAACCAGAAAAATTGTTCTGCCTGAATTGTTTGGCCTGATGAAGAAAGAGAGAGAATATAAATGCGCATAGCCACTTTCTGAGCTCCTCCTCCATTCCAAGACCACCAGGAGCACTTGTTCAGTGTCCTACAGCACAATTCATTTTGAGTTGTGGCTCAGTTTGTGCACAGGTAAGAATCCCTTAGGGTGCCCACACACCAAAAGAACTTGTTTACCTGCAACAAAAGGTGGATGTGACTTGGGGACAGTGTCAGGAGTGACAAGCAGGCTCATCTCCATGAGATCTGAGATGTGTTTCCACACAGATGTATTTCCTTTCAGCATTTATTTCTCAAAAGATGTCCCTAGAGGTGACACCCTGTGGAGTCCCACATGGGCAGAACAGAGGCTTAGCAATTCTACGCCATTATTTGTCTTTTCCTGATTAACACAAATTATGCTGAAATTACTTACACAAAATGGAAAGTCCAAGCCTTGTGAACTTTCTCACCCCTGTGGTCCAGGACCCACACCCTTAATCCACCTGTAACTGAGTCCCATATTGGAAGAGGTGTCAACCACTGCCCTGTTTGATCCTTAAGTCACAGACTTCCCTTCCCAAGTGTCTCTCCCTCAGTTATATAGAAGAACAGATGGAAATCTGGTAGAGACTTTCATGTCATGGTGCTCCTTCTCCTCATACGGACCCATCTGCAAGGAGCCATTGATTTGGCAGCTCCTATGAAAAGGATGGATATACACTGTGAGGATGGAATCTGCCCTGATCCTTCATTCAGGTCAGTCATGCCAAGGTTTGAATCTCTGATTTCAGTCCTGCTCTCCAAAGGGCAGGTACAGAAAATCCTGCACCTTACATTTTGTTGCCTCTTTCTCTTCAGCTCAAAGGGCAAAAACACAGGACACAAAGGTGATCACTCAGCGCAGGACTGGCAAAAGCCCGCCCCCAAAACCAGCCTGTGAGAGGCAATCTTTTCCTCACCTCTAGGAATTAAAGACTATGCATGAACATTCAGTCCAGAATGCCCTAGAGCTCAAAAGCCAACACCACAGCAGCCTTGTCAGGGGCTGCTTGTGCTGGTTTTTGCCCTATGGTGGCCCAGTGCAAGTGAGGAGCTGTGTCAGGTCTTGGAACAAAATTTCCTGCAAGTTAACTTCCTCTCTGTGGCCCATGAGTCCTCCTGGCACACAAAGACTATGGGAGGGAATCATTCTGAAGGGAGAGACAATCTGCTCCAGGTAAAGCCCAGACAGCTCCAGGAAAGGGCAGTCTCTGCCAAAAGACTGGAGTCCATCTATTAGCTAGCCAGCAGCACATCTGCACTTGCAAGTAAAGCAAAACCTCACACCAGAAAGTGCTTTCCAGCACTCGGGTCTGGATAGACAATTCTGCAAGAGGAGTTTTGGTGTGAGAAACTCTCCTCCATCTCGAAGAATTAGACACTGTTAGAGACATGCATTATTCAGCTCCATTCTGTTCTGATGACTTGTTCAGCTCAGCGGCTGTATTGCAAAAGGTAAACAGGTTTCTACCCATAATCTTGTTGTCTCTGAGCAGCAATCCATCTGTCTCTCATTTATAGTATCGTCTAGTGGTGTGTCTTCTTACCCAGGTAACACTCCCTTCAGATACTATTTTAATACCGCTGAAGACAGACGAAACCCCAGATTTGCCTAAGCAAATTTAAAAGAGCTATTTAAAGATAAAGATGCAGCAAAGCTGAAGCTAATACAGTACAGATTTCTCAGGAGGGTTCCTAAACGGAGAAATTACTGAGAAAGAAAATAATTCACCAGAAAGCTCCGCAAAATAAAATGAATTAGAGCAGCTTCTAGTTAGGGCAGTATCATAAGGGATATATGCATATAGAGAAATCTTGGCATTGTAAATTTCATTCCTAAGAGGCTTCCATCTACTAGTGAAAGATTTAAGTTTGACTTTAGTCTTTGACAAAGATATCTAATGCTCAATTTAGAAACTTCTCAGGAGCCTGAAGCTTGCACTGTTTTCCAGCACGCCGAGGACAGAAAGGTCCATAGCTCATGAGACAAAGATGCTGGAAGACAGTTAATAGGGCAATAAAAGCCAGGTTACCTGTTTTGGGAATCTACATACCACCACGGGTTGGTTTGGCACTGCTGCTAACTGCGCTGTGAAAATGGAGGTTATTTGCACTCGAAATAGATAATTACCCATGTCATTCAGACAAAGTTCTTTGCACAGAGAAATGGCTATTGTTGAGATGAACCAGTTTTTCGAGTCTGACAAACAGATCAGCTCCTGAGGGTACATGTATTGTCTTGTTAACCAACCCCTTGACAAAGAGGACCTACAGTTATAAAAACATGCTCTTCCCACTGGCCAATTTTGGATTAAAAGTGAAAAGGTAGAAGCAAAACCTGATTTCAGAAATAAGAGGAGACTCCAGAGTCTGGAGAAGCAGGCATGTGAAAGGATATTAAGGAAGAGGAAAGATCCTGGGCTGAATAAATAGGTCTGATCAAAGCCCAAATAACACTCAAGAGCAATGCCAGAAGTGAAGCAGGGTTAAGCATATGCAGATGTTTCACTGTTCAGTCTCAATCTGTACATGACCTCTTGGACTATCTGACTCAGACAGTAAGTGTGTCTAAAAGGCTTTGGGATGCCTACTTGTTACAAGCCTGAAATAGTAAACAGTAAATCAAAACCTCATGCAAAGGCAGGGCCCTGGGAGAGAACAGGCTTAAGAGGTGTGGGTGCTTCCAGATGTCAGCCCTGGTCCAAAGGCAGCTGTAACTGAGCAAGGAGGTGATTGATTGCCTGTATGAAGAAAGGAGAAGGAAAAAGATAGTGTCTACAAGCTAGTGAAAGTGAGCAAAACTCCAGAAAGCAGTGTCCCAAGCCGGTTCCATCAAAAGGCAGCGGGACCCTTTTGCAGCAAGAGGTAGCCCCAGAAGGGCCTGAGGCACCACAGCCTGGCACAAGTGGGACACTGTCCTCAGCAATCCAGCATTCCCAGCACAACATCTCCCCAGGAGCAGGGGCACAGCACCCAGAGAAGTCCCCCAAAAAGCGCAGCGTGCCCACCCTCCCTGCTTTCACCACTATGACTTCCCTCAGAGCTGAGCCCAGGGCTCAGACAGATCACTGAACATGACAAGCACTAACCTCATTGTTTAATGGACCTCTTGAAGACACCAAACTGATGAGGAAACCACAAAAACCTCACCAAAAATGGAGCAATACAAACCTCTCCCGTGCTTCTTCATCCTGCCCTTCATCTGTCAAATGCGAGTCCTTAGATGCAGAGGACATCAAATGGTCTCCCTTTGTACAGCACCTTGCACAGCAGAGTTAAATTTTAGTCACAGCCTCTAGCCATTCAAGAAAGGTAAGCATTTCAGGTCAAGTGACAAATACATGAAATATCAATTACTATTTCCACAGAAATCTCAGGGGGGCAGGTAGGAATTCTTCAAAAGAACCATATGCATTCAGTTCCTTATGTTAATAACTCATTTACTGCATACTTTCTCCACTTTAAAAATGTCAAAATGAATTGAAAAAAAACCCCAAGCGTTTAGATGGGTCTTGTTACAGGCACAGCTTGTGAGATAATACACGAATACAGAAACTGTCCAAGACAATAAAAAAGGCAATATCAACTCATGTCAAACTTCAACTGCCACAAAATCACTCAATTTTTAGGAGATGGGTACTCGTCATTCCTTAAAATCATAAGTCCCTTCAAAAGACTTTGAGTATCTTTTGACTAAGATCCCCTTATATTAGGAGTCTCTCCTAAAAGTATTTTAGGCCTCTCATTTTCAGGTTGTCTAGCGCCCCAGGATTAAGGAGAAGACCTGAAGCATTTTTCTATCAATACCAAAACTCAGGATTATTTTTTCCTTATAGACAACTATTTTTGGAAAGCTTCATTCAACAGTCAGGACAGATTATTACTTGTAAGCATTTACCTGCAGTTTGTTTTCAGTTCACACCAAGGACAAAATCCTCTCAATATTTACCAACCAAAGAATTATCTTGTCATGACAAGGGGCAGAAACCTCCAGAAAGTGCAGCTGAGGACATGGTCTTTGATGAAACAGGGGTTAGGAAACATGGAGAGGTACATTTTATCTTTTAGGGAAAATTAGGAGGGTAGAATTGTTGCACTGTATAAATACTTGTGGAAGGAGTAGATGAGAATCTTTGCAAGAGGGGACTCCACTGCTGGTAGTTATTACAGGAAGGTCTTTCCAAAGGCTTCACTCTCCATCAGACATTTCTTAATCACATCCAAGTCATGGGGCAGGACTGCCTGACCAATCTGATGAAAGAGTGAAAACTAAATAACAGTACAGCATTCAAGAGGCTATAAGAGTGAGGCTTGAGTTTTTCTAGACTTCAGAAATATGAGAACTAGGGGGAAAAAAATATAGCAAAATTCTTTCTTTGAACTGTCTTAATCCAAAACACATTGGTGCTCCACGCAGGCTTCACAAAAAAACTAATGCAGCTTAAAGCCAAATGCAGCAAGAGGAGCCACTGAGATGGATATCAAGGTGTACCCATCCAAAAGGAAACCTTCGTCTACAGCACTGCCCATCAAAAATGTCTCATCAGAAGGAAAAAAAAAATTTAATTTTTATCTTACAGAGAATTATGATTCCAAATTGCAATGATAAAAACCTTGTTGTCATTTCATGTAGTAAGTAGCAGGCTTGTACAATTCAGCTGTGAACATATCCTCATCCAAGAGCCTACTGGAGAAAAAAAAAATACAAAGAAGAGCACTGTACACACAGAAAGACAAGAGAGAAAGTAAAACAATCATGCATGTGTATAAAATACAGCACATATAATTTATATATAAACAATATTTATGTATCTAGGAGTTACTAAGCATCATTGCTTAAAGAAAATGTTTAAAATATCTAAATGCAAATAGTCTAAACTGCAGAAAGCCAAATTTTCCTCATGTCTAATTTTTAAATAAAGCATTTCAGAACATCATTGAGGTAAAATTTCTTCTCACCGAGACTGTGTATTAAATTCCCGACCAGCAAAGGAATTTTTATGGAAGGCTAATGCTTCCTGTAACATTTATCCTTCACAGTGTAGCTTCTCAAATAATTTTGCAGGCTTTTTCTCCTGCACTGTTATAAATCTTTATCTTCATGGTCACAGATTTACAAAACCCATGTCTTCTGCTGACACAAAGGCAGCAGTTACTTCTCAGTCCCACCACACAGGTTAGCTAAACACAAACCCCAAATTAAAATAGCACTGGGTGCGGACATAAAATCCAGAGAGCAAAGAGACACAGAGCTGAGAGTGTCACATGCAATGCCACCATCCCCATTGTGCCAGTTAAACCCAAAACAGCTGCCTCTCAGCCTGGGACCCACATTCCTCTCACATTCCACAAAACACGTATTTGCTCACCTGCAGGATGAGAGGGGGAGACTCAAATCTCAAACATTTGTTTTTTTGCAAAAAAAAACGAATATTGGTGGCTGGGCCTCTCCAGCCATGGCAGAGCACTCCAGCCCAGAGTCACCAGGCACAAACCTGGGGAAAGGTGAGGCCTCTAAGTTCCTAGCCAGAAAACAGGTGTACATGGCATCACAACATCAATTGCAGTAATTGGGGATCTGCTTGTTGTGCAAAACGAGGGCAGCTGGCATGCTGAGGTGTCAGACAGGGCTGTAGCAGAACAGCAACCAACAGCAGAGTGTAAAATACAGCAGGAAATGCACATACAGCTTCATCTCGTGCTCTCTCTGGCCACTCTCTGAAGCTGGGTAGAACTTTTTAAACCATGCTGCCATTTTAGCAGACAGAGCTAGCAACACTGGTCAGGCATGGGACATCTGACGGGACCACACCACTCCAAGAAGACACAGCTCTCCCAGCACCTGCACGCCTCAGTCAGCAGCACAGAGCAAGCCTGTGGGACAGGCACACTTTGCAGTGGGAAGTGATGGAGGAACCAGGCCACGGAGGCATTTCTTTGGTCATGTCATGGAAGAGCATTGCAGAAACCAGCTCTGCATGTTTTCAGAGGGTGGGGGCAAAGTACAATAGCAGTTAAGCGAAGAGAACCATTTGTGTTTTACAACTGACCTTGCTTTTTTTTTTTCCCCCATTTTTTTCACTCATTGAACTCTAGCATCAGTAGAGTGACCTTTTTAGTGTCCCCTCCTCCATTAGGTCATCTTTGTGTACATCCTAGGGCCAGTTCCATTAATTAGAGGCTTCACATCTTGGACATCCTTCCTTCCTGAACCCAGGTAATGGATTTCCAAGTCTAAACACACTGGGCCATCACCATGAAAGGTTTCCAGATGCAAGACAAGGGGCACATTGTGGGGAAGGGGCTACACACAAGACAGAGTAGCAACAGGATCTGTCACTCATCAAAAATTCGACAGAACTCTAAAACTACAAGATTGAATTTCAGGGTGCTATGCCTCAAACATGCTGGTCTAAATATTAGCGCCAGCATATTTTTTAAAAATATGGTTTAGACAAAATATTTGTGCACAAATATACCACACCCTGGAGAAAAGGGCCAACAGGGACCCCAAGCAGCTGGGGCAGGACCAGCAGGGGCACTGGGGAAGGCTCAGCAGGTCACCCTTGATCCACTGAGCCTGGTGAAAGTGATACCAACAACCTGGCAGGGACATGCAGATGTCACTAAGACAGTGGGACTGGAGCAGCAATTCTCCAGTGACCACGAAGGAAGTCACTGTGCAGATTTTGGGGTTCAGTTGCTCACTTTTGCAGGCAGTGCTTACTTTTGCAGTTGCTTATTTCTTGGTTTTGAAAGAGATTTAATATATAAATCTTCCCTGCTTCTATCTGAGGTAGCTGTGCCATTCTCTGCCTACCCAGAGTTATCCTAGAGTTTGGAATGAGGGGGGGAGGATGGACTGAAGAAGCACAGGAAGACAGGAGAGCACAGGAAGGTGAGTGATTGTCCTGTGGGTGTGGCTGACTACCAAGGTACACATATGGGATATGTTGGGCTCTCATATACAGCTGGAATGTTCATGTACAGCATACACAGCTACCATCATCCTTTCAGAAGCACAAGCAAAAGAAAACACAGATGATTTTGACACAAGGTGCAATATCAGAGCAGTGCTTCAGATCGTATGGGAAAAAATTAAAAGTTCTGTTCCATAACAATTTCAAAATTCTTTCCAATTAATATCCATTATCAGTAAAGGCAAATGTAAAACAGAAAAGCAAACTAACTCAACAAAACCCAAATAGTCCCTCCATTACGCTCATGCTGTGCTACAGAAGTGTTGATTCAGGGTAGAATTAGCCCCTCTCTGTCTAATAGCTGTTGTGGCAGTGGAATCATTGCACCCTACATGGCATTGGAATTGGTGACAAACCTTGCAGTCACTTGTATTGCTTATTTTTCTTGCTGTAGGAGATTTCTGAACTGCTTCACTACAGTGCAGGTTAGAAGGTGACTCACTTGGCCAATGGCCAAGGAAGGAAATACTGTTTCTCAACAGGGTACATTCCTAAAATTCACTGATTTCAAGCAGTTTTCCCCTCATATTTTAAAAAATTGGACTTCTGCTCCGAGGAACTGAAGAAAAAAACCAAGGATCTTCTCTATCATTCTGTAAAAATCACCACTGGCAGAAGATTTTTCACATTTTATTTAATCCTGGGTTTCTTTTAAGCCAAGAAGTCATTCTGAGAAGATCCTGGTTATGACCCAGTTTTACAAAAAGTACATTAGCCTGGGCTGATCTAGGTTGAATGCCAAGAGGGCCATTGTTTTAAGAGTAAAATGACACAAAGCCAGCCGTGAGTCATGTCATGCACAGTGCCACAGAAGCTGCACAAACAAGTTGACAGGGAGGTAAACAGGTGGTGGGTAAGAAGTGTTGTGATTGCCTCCTTCAGCAGCACCAAAAACCTGCAGGTAAAGGAGGAGGGGGCACCTACCAGGGTGGCTACAAAGTCGGCTTTACTGCTGCTGCCTTTATGACAACAATATAAAGTAACTCCCACAACACAGTGAAGATAAGCTCTTTAAAGAAAATATAAAAGCATTAGCTTGGCAATTCATCCAAACCTCATCATGCATCGTAGACATTTTTGAAGTTTAACAAAGAAAAGCACATCATTAAAGAATACTGCTCTATCACCATTCTTATGCAAATCCTTTCAGATAGTTGGGTGGAAAATTCCATCTAACACGCAGTGAGAAATAAATGTTGCAGGGTGGAAATTTCAGCTATACCGAGTGCATCTATCACTTGTATAATCCAAACTACTGTATGTGCCCTGACTACAGAATTAGTATTGATCCATTCACCATGTAAACATCAAGTACTTTCTATTATTACTTGAAATAGCATGCTATCACAATTTCTATTTCCTCCCTCTATCTTAAATAGAAGTATTGCACATTAGCTCTTCCCTTCATGTACTTTTTTGCGCAGCTATCTAACTACAGTGTTCAAGGCTGTGCTGGGTTTCCTGCAGACATCTGCAGTATTACCATCAAAGTACTTTATTTTCAAGTCATCTCTAATGGAAGGCAATACAACTCCCATTTACACTGAAACCTGTTACTGTGGCTTCCCTTGGTAAGACACACAGAGCCCTTTGTTTTAGGATCTCTTTTGTGACTACCATTGTGAACGACAACATCAAGCAGCTTCTCTAAATGTTGTTCACACACCTTTCAGGAGTATCACTAAGCTAAGAGCGGATAGCAAGAATCTGAGCAGTTATGTCATCTGAGACATGCAAGTGGAGGGGAAAAAAATAAAATAATGATTTCCATCTCATTTGCCTCAATAAAAATAAGCTGCTGTGGCTTAAACACAACATTGGGGAGTGCTGGAAGATGCTTAGAAGCATAACGTGTTTCACCTTGTTAGAACTTTTTCTCTGAGCACAGTGAAAAATGTAAAATGGAAAATATAAGGACTTTTCTCCTGGAAAGCTCTCGAATTTTAGACTGAATGCTGGTCGTAAGACTTCAGCGAGACACTCCAGGCCCTGAGTGCTGAAGTGCCAAAGCTCTGACTCAGAGCAGCTTTGAGTCAGTGCGAGGGGCAGGGAGGGACAGCAGCCACCCCTTGAACCTTCCAAGAGCAGCCCCTAGGGAGTGAAGGCAATGAGGCTGGGGCAGTTTGTGCACCAAGGGCTAGAGGTGAGCTCAGCTGGTCATCACCCTGCTTGGGAAGGAGCCCAGCTGTGGTATCCACTCAGAGGAGAGCCCTCTGCACTCACCAGAAAGGATGTGGTGACACAGAGGGAGCCATGAAAACAGGCAGCCACCCAGGCTTGGGCTGAAGGGAGTGCCAGACAGAGCCTGGCATGAGTAGTGTGGCAGTAAGGACAACAGCAGTGTGAGGTGTGGCCAGGTGGATGACCTGCTCTCCTGCTGGCAGAGCTTCAGGAGGAAGTAGGAAGGGGAAGAAATATCAGGGACTCTGAGGAGGAGATTGACTGGGTGGAGCCACTGCCTACCATCCCTGAGGCAAATGCACCAGGTGGCTGCACCACAAGAAGCAGAGGATTCTCTATTCTCTCACTAGCAGGCAGGAAGAGGAGACCTGAGAGACCTGTGGGGGGAATGGAAACAGGTATCCTCTCAAGACAGCGGGTGAGTCTCCTCCCAGCCCCCCTCACCTTCCCAGCTGCACTCACACAACAAGAACAAGGCTCTGGAACCTAAGGGTCAGGCAGACAACAGCAAGCATCTCCCTTCAGGCTGAAGGAATCACCTAAGGGGAGCCAGCCTTGTCATCCTATCCCTACACCACCACCACCAAGAAAAAAAGAAGGGCAGCTGTGTCAGTGCCTCCCTTCTGATAGGAACACGAGGCCCAAAATGCTGGCCAGACCCATGCCAGCACACTGGGAACTCTGCTGCCTTCCTGGGTTCAGGAAGTTACTAGAAAACTGGTGTGGTCCTCTGGTTATATCCACTTCAGTTCTCCAGGTGGGCAGTGACAAATTCCCAGCAAGAAGCCTGAGGGCCACTGAGAGGGACCAAAGGGCCTGGGAGTACAAGTGGTTGTAGGGAAGCATGGGGGTGGAAACAGGAAAATCCTACAGGTGAATACCTGTCTCTCAGCCTGGCGTCAATTAGCAGAATTTTGGTGGGTTTTGAGCATAGTTCTGATTTTATTTGACACTCACTGCTGACAGAGTACTCCCGCTCAAAGGGTGTTGAGTCCTCCACCCTCCTTCTCATGGGGAATCTGCTTCTCTGCTTTCTGCCTGACACCTGTAGTGGCAGCCCAACCCCACAAAGCATCCACAGGAGGTGAGCTTCTCACCTACCACACAGCCATGCTGTAGGTCTCCAAAATTTGCTCACTCTTTTGTCTCCATAAGTGCAAAAAATGAAATAATCTAATGATCTCATAAAGTACACAACTTGTAAAGCCCAGAGAATGGCAGCACTCTCTATTTCCAGAACAACAGTGCACCTCCCAGGCCTTCCCCTCACAAGCCAGTACACTAAAGCCTCCAGCCTGAGAGGTCAGGACAGTGCCTCTTCACTGCACTCAGTTACCCGACACCACAGCACACCAGAAGGTCAGCTGCAATGAAAATTCCAGGAGCTCTGAACCCAGAAAACATCTGGCCAGAGGGATGGCAGACAGCAAAGGGTAGGCAGGACCGAGGAGGAGGAGGATGAAGAGGAGGAGGACGAGGAAAAGGAGAAGGAGAAGACTCACAGTCTGCAGGTGTTCATGCACCTCCCATTACAGGCTCATTTCCCTCAGCAGATATGAAGCCCATCTCTCAGACATCCATGTGGAAAACAAAGGAGACATGATAAATGAGAGTGGATCAGACTGGAGCTGTAATGATTTACACCAGCAGATAAACTGACCACTGGGTGTTGGGTTGGAGTGCTGGAGGGCAATTCCAACACCCACCACCCCCTCCCACCAAAAAAAGAAGGTAGTAAGAAAGCCCTGTTTCTGGGGAAAGTATGTCAGCTTTGGTGCTGGGCATGTTTCTTATTGTTCACAAAACCATGTAGGTCTCTGGTCCCAAGGAACTGCTGACAGGCATCTGCTGAGTAGGATCCTCTGGATACGACTCAAGGAAGAGAGAAGTTTCTCTCCTCAGAAAATCAAATAAACCAGGTGCCTGGGATGCACCAGAGATTATCTGACAAAAAAATCTTAACAGGAAGACAGAAGACTGCCTGCAGGTTCTGTCACACAGAGAAGTGCTCTGGACTCAACAGAAGCATCCTTCTTCAACTCCCACTTTCTCAAACAATATCTCAAACTCAACACAAACAAGAGGTCCTCCTGCAGTTTCTCCAGGCCCTGTGTGAGCTCTTCTCCTTTGGGGAATTTCAGTTGTAAGCACAAATGCCAGGACTATGCACCTTGTCATCCAGACTTAGCTATGGGGCTGCTACAGCAAGCAGTGACCAAAGTCACTAGAAAGGAATTGCTGACAGACCCTGAAACAAAACTGACAACCCAGCAGTAGCACTCAGGGAGAGGGGTAGCTCCACCGCTCTAAAAAATAGGGTGAAATTGTCATGTACTTTGAAATTCACTGGCAAGTGGGCAAATAACTCCTCTTGAGCTGCCTGCAAATCTTTGGGAAGGTGATCAGAAACGACTGTGCCATGAGTACATCATGGAAGGATCTGGAAAAGAAGGGAGGAGAAACAGAAGTGTGAGGGAGATGCAGGAGGTAAATAAATGCATCATTACCTCGGTCTGTAGATCTGAATGGAGCTGCTTTTCACCGTTCCTGGCACCAAGGATATACTGTAGCAAGTCAGCCTACCTTTACCAGCTGGGCCACTCATTTATCTCGATCTCACATCTCCCATCGGTAATTATCACCCCAAGATGTCCTTAAGTATCACCTCTGTGTCCTTTGCCTGATCTGCTCTTTGCCAGACCATCAGCATTCCTCAGTTCCTCAAGACATATTTCAGTCACCATGAACCTAAGTGGCAGAGACCTCTAGACCATTCCTTGAAATTAGGTTTGTGTGTTTGCTTATTTAAATCTGTGTTATAAAACACACTGCAGTGTTCTTTTTTTTCTTTTTTTTTTTAATTAAGTAATGCAAGAAAAGGGAAACTGTGCTATCAGAATGACTCAATAAGTCTTGCTGTTATTCTCACACAACTGCTAATTATAAGGTCATAAAACAATTTTCCTCCTACTTAGCCTAAAATAGTCAAGTCTTACACATAACTAGGTACGCAAGAAGCAAGTAATACTTTATCACTTGCTTGGCAGACCATCACCATCAGTATCCGTGGCATGAACCCAGAATACCCCTGAAAAAGTTAGGAGAGGAACACTTGCTAATATGCCAACACCCTTTCCTAATATTATGGCTAGAGTCTCTAAAAAGTAAAAGGCAAAGCTTCCCTCTGGGACACTTAGGAATGTGATCTATGGCACTAAATGTGACTTTCCTAAAAAAATTAAAATTAAAAAAAAAAAAAATTAAAAAAAGAGCCCAGCAGCCAACTTGTCACCATTACAGAGAGATCCTCCAGCCATCAGTGCAGCCTGCTCACTTGGCCCCTCAGGAGTGGCGGGGAAATTCACTCATGCATCAGATGAGTCGTTCTGGCAGACTAAGCCCTAGGAAACCTGGAGTTTGGGCTGTCCCACTGTGTCTCCTTTATCTCCCCTGCTACTGCTCAACCAGAACGTGTCACCCTAGACAGTGACCTTCACCAGCACAACCAACCACATGCAAGGCTGGCACACACCTACTTCTCAAAGCCAAAACACTTTTTGGATTCCCTGCATAGGTCTCCCACTTGAGTGCACTGGCCACTAGCCTGCTGAATAAAAGGATCTGAACTGCAGCAGAGCAACATCCCGCTCCAGCTACTGTGCTGACTTCAAAAGGGTGCTTTGTGTTTGCTCACTTCAAAGCAACCACAAGCATTTCTTCTTGGGTAGAGCGTTTTCAAAGTGCTCTCGTCCATCGCCAGCACTCTAGAGAGTAGGAGAGATTGCAACAACCTCCTGCATTTGCAAGCTTCCAGAGAGGTGCCTTTCGGGTATTCCTCCTTCAGCATGCAACTTCCTTAGGATGTCCATTCCTTGTTACATGCTGGAACCAACAGCTCTGGCTGTCAGCCCTGAATCAGAGCAGTCAGACACACAGAAGCTCATTAATTTTGCCACCAAATTTAAAGCAGCCCTTGCGTTCTCTGTTGGTTTCCGCCCTGGTGCAAATCCCTGCTCAGATCCTGCTTCATCTGGTGCTCAGGTGCAGAGTGCAGGGTGCTGATAGGAAACAGTCACTTCTCTCTTTGGCTTTAATTGTGTTGGCACCCTCAGCTGTGCTCACTCCTCCCTTCTTCTGCCAGCTCCACGCACAGATCTCTGCATCTGAACTCCACAGATGTGAACTCCAGATGCACAGCCATCCCACTGGCAAAACGCAGTTCAGCCCCACCAATCACCCCGCCCTTCTTGATCACTACTGCAGTGTCAATTAGAGTGAATTTTCTGTAGGGGTAGTTTCTGTCATGCAGACATTTTGTGCATGTGAATCTACACAAACGCTTCCCTCAGGGAAACCTCCACGAGATTTTTCAGGAATGTGGAGCCTGCATCTGCTTTAAAAGCCAGGAGGAAGTGTAGAGGCAATGAGTTAGGGAGCTCCTTTCCCTCCACCAGGACTGAGGCATATATTCAGGTCAGTTTATTTGGCACAAGTCAGAGAGAATCTGAAAAACTTTAATGGCCCAAGCTCTGGAACCTTAATAACAGACCTCCATTAAGAACTGGCGTCCAAACCCTCAAATGTATTCAGATCCCTGAGTTCCTTTGGTTTCAGCACCATTGATTATCTGGGCCTGACCTATGAAACTTCAAGTACAAAAGCAAAGCCAAACTCATGACTGTTTTCTCCATGGAATTCATAAACTGTCCAGAACCAGCTTCCATAGAAGCATGGCAGTAGAAGGTCTTTAAGAGCCCTGCAAGGAACTACAAGGGGAGGCTACTTGAGAAGCAGCGTTTTCTTTCTGTATAGCAGAAACACAAGTTTTTTCATTGCTGCCTATGCTGCTGTCTAAATGAATCCCACATAGACAGTTAGTTGGATCCTATGAAACAAGAAGGCTACACTTGGCACCTGCTGTGTTACAGATTGTGCCTGTGAAATTGAATGTACAAGGACAAGACCAGAGAGAATGGCATTAAACAAGGAGCAGTTGAGAATGATGTATTTGCCTGAACTGTGTTAATAATTTGTCATTAAGGATAAGTAAAGACTGCCATGCACTTAGCAGTGAAGATTTCCGTCCATAAGTCTTTATCGTGGGACCTCAGCTATTCACAAAATCGCTTTTTGGGAGAATGGCTCTATCCTACATTGCCAATGCACGAGAAACAAACCCCAGCTGACCTGCAAATACTACTGTTGTGTATGTTTTTATTAAACAATCCCAGTGAAAAGGTTGCACTGTGGGTGACAGGTGGCATTACCCATGTAACTTCTCTTTGCAGAACTGAAACTCAGCCACATTGCTAATTCATAGATTTAAAAACACCACATCCCTAAACAAAGGAAGTATGAAGACTGCCAGACAGCTGCCTGAGGTTTTGGCTTGTCTGGTGAGAGCAGAGGAGAAATCTCAGAAGGCCAAAGCTGTTCATTTGGTTATCTGCTAGCAGGGGAAGAACTCTGGTGCAACCCAGCAAGAACACACACCTCCAGGATATGCACAGTGTGTGTATGCATGTGGGTAAAAGATATGGAAAAAAAATAACTGTGTTTGTGAAAGAAATTTCTTCGCAGCTTGCTCATGGGAGCCATTTGAGCCTTTGGCTCAAATCAGCCAAAGGTCCCTAACATGGTCAGGAAGAAGATTTCAAAAACTGCAGAACTAAAATATAGGATCATAGAATCATAAAATATCCTGAGCTTGAAGGGACCCACAAGGACTATTAAGTACAATTCCTGCCCCTGCTCAGGATGGCCCCAGAGTCATACCACGTTCCTGAGAGTGGTGTCCAAGGGCTTCTTCAACTCTGGCAGGTTTGGTGCCATGACCACTGCCCTGGGGAGCCTGTTCCAGTGGCCAAATATCCTCTAGGGGAGGATCCTTCTCCTGATATCCAGCCTAAACCTTTCCTGACACAACTTCAGGCCATTCCATGGGTCCTGTCCCTGGTCACCACAGAGCAGAGATCAGAGCCTGTCCCTCCTCTTCCCCTCACCAGGAAACTGCAGGACTGCAGTGAGATCTCCCCTCAGTCTCCTCTTCTCCAGCTGAACAGACCAAGTGCCCTCAGCTGCTCCTCACAGAGAGCAGCCAAGGGCCTTGGCTTCCCCTCAAGGCCCTTCACCATCCCCATGGCCCTCCTTTGCACACTCTCTAATAGTTTAACATCTTTTTTATGTTGTGGTGCCCAGAACTGCACACAATATTCCAGGTGAGGCTGCCCCAGCCCAGAGCAGAGCAGGACAATCCCTCCCTGGCCTGGCTGGCCACACTGGGCCTGGTGCCCCCAGGACAGGGATGTCCCTCCTGGCTGCCAGGGCTCTGCTGATTCATTTACCAGAACTGGCCAAAGATCAGAACTGCCAGGACCCTTCCCATGGCACTGCTTTCCAAAATCTCATTCCTCAGTCTGTCCATACATCCACGGCTACCCCATCCCAGGAGCAGAATCCAGCACTTTCTCTTGTTAAACTTCCCATGGCTGGCGATTGGCAAGCCCTCTCATTTGTCAAGGCCTCTCTGCAGGGCCCCTCTGCTTTTGAGAGATACAACAGCTCCTCCCAACTCAGTATCATTGGCAACCATGCCTAGTATCCCTTCCAGTCCTGCATCCAGGTTATTGTTGAGGAGGTTGAGGAGCACAGGGCCAAGAACTGGGAGACTGGGACCCCTTAGCCTGTCATCTGTATTGAAGATGGAAGAGGAGAAAGCACTGAACACCTCTCTCCCTTGTCCATGTCCCTGTTTCTGAGGGGACTATCATCATCAATGCACCCATGTTATTTCTGGACTGCCTTTTGCTATTAACATACTTAATAAAACCTCTTTTTATTGTCCCCCACATCAACTCCAATGAGACTTTGGCTGCAGAAATTTTCTCCCTACAGTGGAGAGCAGCATCTCTCTATTCCTCCTGTGCCATCCAACTTTGCTCCCACTGGGGAAATGCCTTCTTTTTCATTTGAAGCTTCGAAAGAAGCTTCCTTGCTTAGTCAAGCTGACCTTCTGCTTCATCTGTTTGACTTATGGCATTCTGCAACTGTCTGCTCCTGTGCTCCTGAGAGGTGGTATGTGGAAAATGGCCAGCACTGATGGACCCCACCACCTTCAAAAGTGTTTTCCCAGGGTACCTTACTCAGTAATTCCCTGAGCAGCCTGATGTCTGCTCTTTTCATGTCCTGGACTGAAGGTTTGCTGGCACTTTTCCTCTTCTCAGCAAAGACTGTGACAGGTATTTGACATGTGGCCCCTCGTAATGCTGCATGGAGCATCCACCAGCTTGATGGAGAAGCACCAATGTTTGGAGCCACGAGGTAACACTGGAAGCAACTTAGTGTAAGGATATCAAATCTAAGCTTAAAGGAAAAGAAAACAAGACACAATCATTAGAATGCAAAGAACAAGGGGGCAACCAAAATTCAGATTTCGCTACGTGAGCCTCAAACAACCCGGGAAACCACAGGACTGTTGTAGGTGGGTTTTTCCATCCCTGAAGTGCTACAGACTCCAGCAGTGGCCTGGAGCAGTAGCTGGAAAGTGCCTCAGTGGAAAATTGTCTAGGAGTGCTGGTCAACAGTACCTGAACATGAGCCCAGGTATGGCCAGGTGGCCAAGAAACCCAGTGGCA
>VXBQ01014437.1:0-16714 GCA_013400175.1 Phainopepla nitens | reverse complement strand
GGTGGGAAGGGACCTTCAAGATCCTCTCGTTCCCAAGGGCAGGGACATTTTCTCCTTATCCCAGGTTGCTCCAAACCCTGTCCAACCTGGCCTTGGACACTTCCAGGGATGGAGAATTCTCTGGGAATGCCATTCCAGGGCCCCACCACCCTCACAGGGAAGAATTCCTTTCCAAAATCCCACCCAAATCTCTCCTTTCCAAGTGGGAAGCCATTCCCTGTGTCCTGCCACTCCATCCCTTGTCCCAAGTCCCTCTCCAAATCTCCTAAAATCCCCTTCAGGCACTGGAAGGAGCTCTGAGGTTTCCCTGGATCCTTCTCTTCTCCAGGCTGGACATTCTCAACCTCATCTGACAGAGATATTCCATATCCTGGAGATTCCATGTCCAGACATTCCTTTCTTGCTGCATTTGTGGCAAAAAAACCCCAAAACCCCCCAATCCAACAGCGGCAGCTCAAGCATTCCAGCTTTTCCTCTGGGAAGAGCTCAAGATGGCATTTTCCACAGCTTAAATTGTCCAGAGGGATCTCTGTCCCATTTTATGCAGCTCAAGTTCCCCCACTCTTCCCTTCTTTCAGGCCGTGTCCCAATCCTGCAGCTTTTCCCCGACAGAATAAAAACCCAGGAATGCGTCACTTGTTTTCCTGGATTTCACCAATATTTATTTTAATTTGGCCCTGATTAAATTGGAATGATGATTTTACTATCCCTGAAATTCCAGTCATGGAGCAACACTTGCAATCACTTTTTGTGCTTCCGGTTGTCTTCAACTCATCAAAAAAAAAAAAAATCCAAAAAACCAAAAACTCAAAAAAACCCCAAACAAACAAAAAAAAAACCCAAAAAACAAAAACCAAAAAAACCCAACAAACTTAGGAAAAGTCACTCCAAATAATGTCTTTGCTTCCCAAACCACCCAACTGGGAAAAGCCTGACCTACTTGGCAGGAGCGTGGAGAGCCTGTGCTCTTCTCTTTACTTATTTTATATTTTTTTTAAAGGTTTAAAAGAATCCAAAAGGGAGGTGTTGGTGAGGCAGGAATTCTGCAAAGACGTTAAGAGACTACCAGAGGGTTTGGAAGCCCCTTATCCGTGTTTTTCCCTTCATCAATTTGCCAAAAAAGGGAATTTTACACTGGGTTCCCAAACTGAGGTTTGGGGATGAGGAGAGGAATCCTGAGGAAAGGGCAACCAGCAGGAAAATCAGGATGGAAATTTATCAGGAAACACAAAAAATAGATGGAAAAATAAAAATAAAAGGAGAGGCCTGAAAGGACAGGGGATGGAAAATACCTGGAAGTTGTTCATTTTTGAACATTCCTGAACCACGGAGAGGAAGCAGGAGGAAAAAGACTGGGATAGGATGGGGTGGAATGGAATGGAATTCCTTCTCATCCTGGAGAAAAGAAGGATCCAGGGAAACCTCAGAGCCCCTTCCAACGCCCAAAGGGGCTCCAGGAGAGCTGCAGAGGGAATTTGGACAAGGAATGGAGGGACAGGACACAGGGAACGGCTTCCCACTGCCAGAGGGAAAATTCTTCCCTCTGAGGGGCTGGAATGGAATTCCCAGAAAATCTGTGGCTGTCCTATCCCTGGAAGTGTCCAAGGCCGGTTTGAAGTGACCTAGGGCAGTGGAAGGTTGGGGGTTGGAATTTCATGATTCTTTACGTCCCTTCCAACCCAAATTCCATTATTCCATGATCCTACCACATCCCTCTCTTCATCCACATGGAAAAGGGGGAGGTAATGACATAACCTCATCCCAGTTATCCATAAAAATGAGATGAGGGACAACCATTAATCCCATAAAACTCTAACACTGAGCCACAGCTTTAGGCATGCAAATAGGTCATGGAAATGATGCAGCACCCTTTAATTCCCAGTGGGAACATGGAGGGGATGGGATAAACAAAAATCTGCTCTTTTCCCGAGAGACTTTGGCTCCTTGCACTCAACTCCCTCCTGAGAAGCCGAATTCCTCCAGGCAATCCATCCTGCAGCGCTCAGGAGCAAAACACAGGGAGATATTTGGATCCTGTGGATGGAGAGCTGGTATAAAAGGCCCGGAAATTGCCGAGTGCTGATCCTGCTTCTCCCGGAGAGTGTGGAATCTTTTTGGCGTCTTGAGCTTCCGGGGTGAAGGACGGTCCTTCAAGATGAATAACTCGAAATAATGGCACAGAACGCGGCAAATTTAGCAGGTTTTTGTCCGACTCCAAGTCAGCTGTCTGCAGCTAATTACAGGGATGTCAGGGAATTCAGGATTTGTCAGATGGATTGAAGATGTGAGAACGTTGCTGATGGGAAAATGTCTCAGTTAAACTCTGCAAAAATCCTGCAAAAATCCCACAAAAAGAGCGGGATCGTTGTGGGGTTTTGGGGGGGGTTCTGTCTCAGAGTTTTTGTTCTGGCCTTGGGATGGGGTAGCCCCAGATTTTCTGGGAATTCTGTTCCAGTGGAATTCCCACTCTCACAGAGAAGGATTCCTTCCCACATCCCATCTCCTCCTGCCCTCTAGAAGCCATTCCCTGTTGTCCTGTGACTCCATCCCTTGTCCAAAGTCCCTCTCCAGCTCTCCTGGAGCTGCTTTAGGCACTGGAGGCACTCCAAGGTCTTCCTGGATCCTTCCCTTCTCCAGGCTGGACATTCCCAGCTCTCCCAGCCTCTCTCCAGCCCTTGGAACAACTCCATGACCTCCCCTGGATCTGCTCCAGCAGCCCCACGTCCTCCTGATGTTGAACCCCAGAGCTGGATGGAGAATTCCAGGTGGGATTCCACCAGAATGGAACAGAGGGGCAGAATTCTCCCCTTTCCTTCTCATGTCGTGAGATCCAATCATTCTATTGGATGACAGCAGAGACCAGCTTGACCTTCACCTACCCAGGACTGGATCAAACTCTGGGAATCTCAAAGCTTGGAATTGCAGCAGCAACGCCAGAGCGGGAACAGTGACAAATCAAAGCCTGGAGTTAAATTTCCATCAACATCCAACGCCTCGAAATTCAGGGTCACGGTGTCAACCCGCTTAAGCGTGGCCTAAAATAGTTAAGCAAGAGCTGAGTTGGCACCTGAATCCTCCTGACCTTCATCCCATCCCATTAATTTCATCCCATCCCATCCATTAATTTGGATCGCTCCGAGCATTTCATACTTGATCGCCAGGGAAGATAATTTGCTGTGCGAGCCCTGCTATCAGATCCCAGGCACCGAGCATGGATTTGGGGCAGGGAGATTCCAAAAACTCCCCAGGGACAGCCATTCCCAGTGAGGAATGTGCAGTTTCTTCCCAGAGAAGCCCACCAGAAGTCATGGATTAATAAGAAAAACAACAAAACCGGGAAAAACGGGCAGATTTTTTTGATGAGAGCGACGCAGGGAATGTGGAGATTCCTCCACTTGGCAAACCTCAACTGGTGGAACGAGTTTTCCCAGTCCAACTCAGACTTGGTGGATCAAGGAAAGGGTTGTAATTGCTTCCAAAATATTTCTGTAATGACTTTAATGAAGGCAATAAAAAATCTTTTCACAGATCCGATATATTATTTGGAGACGACGACTTTTCCCTAAAAGCCTGGAAATATTTTCTGGAAATCAAGCCTCTGAGTTTTTCTCATAACTCCTGATAAATAAATTTTCTGATAAATCTTTCCAGTGACCAAATGGGATCTAAGAGAGCTGGAGAGGGAATTCACTTTGGAAAAGTGACAGGACACAGGGAATGGCTTCCTACTGCAAGAGGGTGGGTTTAGATGGGATATTGGGAAGGAATTCTACCCTGGAAAGGTGGTGGATGCCTAAATCCACACTCCTAAAAGGGATTTTGTCCTGGAACCACTTCACGTCCTGTTGGAACTCAAATGCTTAAAAAAAGTAATATTCTGTAATATTTACCGTGCAGAACTGGAATCGAGAGAGGTCACAAAGTGCTTGGCCACCCAAGGGGAGATGATTTTATTCATTTCCGTGATGTTACTTCAGGCCCTGGTGGCTGCTGAGTGTTGTTCTCCGCAGAAACTCTGAGGGAAAACTGCGCCCGCGCGTGGCATTGCCCCTGAGGAAAACGAGCTTTTATCAACACCCACAACGGCGTCATCGAGTGGATCTTGAGTTTTTATTATGCAAAAAATGCATCGTTCCCCGATTCCACAGGGGTTGTGCTCTCCACGGCAGAGCTCTAGTTGTTTTCCAGAATTCTATTTCCAGTTTAGCATGGGGAATTAAGCACATACCACAGGATGAGTGAGAAGAAGCGGGGGGATGAAGAGTTGGAAGAAATCTGGTTTTGGAATGAAATTCCCAGAGAAGCTGTGGCTGCCCCATCCCTGGAGGTGTCCAAGGCCAGGTTGGACGAGGGTTTGGAGCAATCTGGGGTAGTGGAAGGGTTCCTTGCCCATGGAATGGGAGTGGGATGAGATGGTTTTGATGATCTCTTTCCAACCCAAACCATTCCATGGCTTTTTTTCCCCTGGATTTCTATGTCCTAAGGAAGCCCTGCTTTCCTTGGATGATTTAAAAGGGGATAAAACAGCACCAGCCACGCTCCTGGCCCCTTTTCCACCCAGTTTTGCTTCCCAGTATTATTTAAAAGCATCTCCTATAGAATAACTACAAACACTAAATTCAGAGGTGAGACAATTCCCCTCTCAATTAAAAAAAAATCCAGGAAGCAACTCAGACCCTTGGCCAGACAAGGAAGCAGGAGATTTCCCAAGGACTTTTCTTGGCCAAAATGGGGGCTCTTGGCTTCAAAGGGAGAGATTGACGACTGGAAAAGCAGGAAAGTCTCCTTAATGGCCCTTCCAACCACAAGTTGTGGCATCCCCTGGGTCCTGATGCTATCAGGGCTTCAAATATCCACAGGAGGGTTGTGTTATCCCGGTTTAATTCCCTGGCTTTGGTCTGGCCAGGCAATTACAGGAATTTTGCAAACACTTAATCCTTAAATGAACTCGACTCCGGGTTTAGCTTCCCGCAGAGCCTGGCGGGCGCCTCTCAAAGAGGCGATCCGTGGAGGAGCCGGTTGGATCCCATTGTGCCGGGACAGAGCCAAGCACTCCAGGAAAAATAAACAACCTGATGCCATCAGGCCTCTGCCTGCTCAACGCAATGCAAAGGCCGGGAGAATGAATGGAAGCACTGGGGTGAAACCTCACCCTCCATGCAGGCAGGGATTACCCAAAGCTGCCAGACATGAGCCAGGTCCTGCTTCCAGTCTTCCTGGAGACACAAGGAGGGACAAAAACCAGCCCAATCCCATTTTCAAGAGGTTCAGAAATTCTGAGGATGCAAATGTGGCCACTTCTGCCAGGCCCTGGTCTTGTTAGGGAGGTGATAAATTCCTGGGAAGAAAGAAAAACCCAGCTTTGGTGGGGAATTAATCTGCTTGGATAAGAATCAGTGCATCAGACAGCATCCAGGTCCTGCTTCCCATAGACGTAGGGAGGGATAAAACAGCCCCATCTCATTTTCAAGAGGCTCAGGAATTCTGAGGACAAAAACATGGCCACTTCCACCAGGCTGTGGCCTTGTTTGGGATGTGATAAATCCCTGGAA
Source organism: Phainopepla nitens (assembly GCA_013400175.1). Lineage (NCBI taxonomy): Eukaryota > Metazoa > Chordata > Aves > Passeriformes > Bombycillidae > Phainopepla > Phainopepla nitens. The sequence goes on along the minus strand of VXBQ01014437.1, from coordinate 11,162 downwards.
AGAAAGAAAAACCCAGCTTTGGCTGGGAACTAATCTGCTTTGGTAAGAATCAGCACGCCAGACAGAGTCCAGGTCCTGCTTCCAGCCTTCCTAAAGACGGAGGGAAGGACAAAACAGTCCCATCCCATTTTCAAGAGGCTCAGGATTTCTGAAGACACAAATGCAGCCACTTCCACCAGGCTGTGGCCTTGTTTGGGATGTGATAAATCCCTGGAAAGAAAGAAAAACCTGGCTTTGGCTGGGAATTAATCTGTTTTGGTAAGAATCAGTGCATCAGACAGCATCCAGGTCCTGTTTCCTAAAGAGGCAGGGAAGGATAAAACAGCCCCATCCCATTTTCAAGAGGTTCAGGACCTCCTAACTTCCGCTAGGCTACAGCCTTGTTCGGGATGTGATGAATCCCTGGAAAGAAAGAAAAACCTGGCTTTGGCTGGGAATTAATCTGTTTTGGTAAGAATCCGTGCATCAGACAGCATCCAGGTCCTGTTTCCTAAAGAGGCAGGGAAGGATAAAACAGCCCCATCCCATTATGAAGAGGTTCAGGATTTCTGAGAACACAAATGCGGCCACTTCCACCAGGCTGTGGNGGCCACTTCCACCAGGCTGTGGCCTTGTTTGGGATGTGATAAATCCCTGGAAATAAGAAAAACCCAGCTTTGACTGGGAAATAATCTGCTTTGGTAAGAATCAGCATGCCTGAGAGCATCCAGGTCCTGCTTCCCAAAGACACAGGGAGGGATAGAACAGCCCCATCCCATTTTCAAGAGGTTCAGGACCTCCTAACTTCCGCTAGGCCATGGCCTTGTTCAGGATGTGATAAAGCCCTGGAAAGAAAGAAAAAACCTGGCTTTGGCTGGGAACTAATCTGCTTGGATAAGAATCAGTGCATCAGACAGCATCCAGGTCCTGCTTCCCAAAGACACAGGGAGGGATAGAACAGCCCCATCCCTTTTTCAAGAGGTTCAGGACCTCCTAACTTCCGCTAGGCCATGGCCTTGTTCAGGATGTGATAAAGCCCTGGAAAGAAAGAAAAACCCAGCTTCAGCTGGGAACTAATCTGCTTTGATAAGAATCAGCGTGGGAACTGGGAGCTCCAGTAACAACCAGTCAAAGTCTATTTATACAAGATATCCCTGCCAGCGATCCATAGGAGAACTGACACCGGGAAGTCTGTGGGGGGAAAAACCTCCGTTAATGCGCTCGTTTCAGCAAATGAGGATCCGGGGAAAAGCAGTTTCAGCAGTTTCATAGAGCTCTGTCTAGAAACTGTTGTCTCACTGGATGTTTTTAACATGGAATTATGGATTTTGGATGGTAGCAATCATGATGGTGAGACCAATATCTGATTATTTGGAAATGGGATGAGTTTTGCAGCTAAATCCAGGTCTTGCTCTGGGCATCAATCCAAGGCTTTACCACGAGCTTGCGTGAACTCCAGGTGTTTTTTCATTTCCACACCTTTCCAGCCATGAAATCCACCCTTCCATCCCCCTTTAGTATGGAATTCTGACTGATCAAGCCTTTCCAATTAAAAGAATGTTAATTCCTTCAGGTGGATTTAGAGGGAAGAATCCCAGACAACACCATAAGTACAATTAATTAATAATTTTATTTAGTTTATCTCCCACTTTTCTGGACCCTTTTTACCCAAATCCCAAGTTCTTCAGAGCAACTCCTCTATGACACCTGAGGTGCGAGCACTGAGCTCCGCACCCAGAATTCCCCATCCAGTTAACACTAACTTCCTTCCACTGCAGCTCTTTGAATGCTATGAATAAAAATCCAGATAATTCCTGAGGCAGACAATAATATTCCAGCTTTACCACCTGCAGCTCCGGGATGCATTTCATTAGAAACTTACAATATCACCTGCCTTTGAGCCGATTATTTTATTGTTGGAGTCATGTTCCCGCTCGGAGCTGAGCACGTGTCAGAAAAATACTCAGATGGGTTTTTCAGGGATAATTTTTTTGCCCTTTTAGAAATAAATCACCTCAAATTAACATACTGAACAAGATAAGGCTGAGTCACTCACTGGAGATGGCCTGGGAGAGTTGGGAATGTCCAGGCTGGAGAAGGGTAGGATCCAGGGAAACCTCAGACCCCCTTCCAGTGCCTAAAGGGGCTCCAGGAGAGCTGGAGAGGGAATTTGGACAAGGGGTGGAATGACAGGACACAGAGAATCCATCCACTGCCAGAGGCCAGGGATGGATGGGATTTGGGAAGCAATTCTTCTCTGTGAGAGTGGGAATTCCACTGGAACAGAATTCCCAGAAAATCTATGGTTGCCCGATACCTGGAAGTGTCCAAGGCCAGTTTGGAGCAGCCTGGGATGGCGGAAAGTGTCCCTGCCCAATGGCAGGGGCTTGGAATGGGATGATCTTGAAGGTCCCTTCCCATCCAAACCATTCCATAACTCCGCATTAATTCCAAATGTGACGTGACACAACCCCAGCCATTGTTCCCGAGCAACTTCGGATTCTTTTCTCATGGAAAACAGCCCCAAAAAAATCACTTTTGACAACAGATGAAAACACCGGGGTCGGCTCTCAAAAAACAACCAAAATCCATTTGAATTTTAGGCATTTTTGACATGATCTCTCCGCTGTCAGAAATCAATCCCAGCTCCTAATGATTCATCCCGCTCTCCTGCCGCGACTGCTTTGATGTTTTGTTATTCCCTAAAATCCTCTGCACTTTTTCTTCCGCGACGCCGTGACTTTTTGATCAACAAACTCATCAGAGGCACCGTCACGTGCTTTAGAAGTGCCCTCAGGTTCTAAAATAAGAATTTTATCTTCAAAACCGAGGATAAATTGAAATTCCGAGATAATTTCAGGAGGCTCCGGGATCAGGTGATACAAATAAAAAAGTCCTTCAGATTCCTGCTCTGCACTGAGGTTTTGAAACTTCAAATCCTGTTTGGGGTGTTTTTTGTGAGCTTGAAATTCCACAAAAAAACCACATATTTGGATCTAAATCATATCTGTTATTTTTTAAGCCCCTCACATCACTACCCCAAGGTTCCCCCTGCGCTTTATTATCTGCATCCATAATTCTCTGGAGTGAGGCTCTGACGGATAAATCACTGTTTATTTCCCTGTTAAGTTATGAATTCATAAAGAATTCCTCTGCTCTACTCCAGCGCCGTGGCTGGCGAGGGAGCTGCATGGAATTAACAGGAAATGGGGTTGGGATTTGAGAGGAAAACTCAAATAATCAAGCGCAAGTTTATTGTGAACTTCAAATTACCCCAGACATTCCTAAAGCGCTGGAAATTTCGGAGCTGCAGCTCCAGAGGGAAAATCAGGGCTATGTCCTTCATCCTCTGTCTGCATGGAATAAAAGCTTCCTCTTCCCCACCTGCCTCTGGGATGTGTGGAAATTTAGGACAATCCCTTCCCTGGTGCTGAGCAAGGATTCAAATATCTCTGAAAAGAAAATTATAAGGTCTCAGAATGGAGAAAAAAAAGTTGATGTGAGACTGTTGAAGCACTGCGAGACTCAAATTTAGATTTTTTTTTTTTTTTGGTCAATTAGGGGGTTTGGAGTTTGGGGTTTTTTTGGACAGTTTTTAATTTATTTCTGGAATAATTAGGTAGAGATAAAATGATTAAGCAGTGGTGAAAATTCTCTTCCTGAAGTTATAATGAAAAATGTGGAAGAAACCAGTGAGCAGAGCCTTGAACTCTGTTCTGGCTGTTCGATATCTGAAAGCAGCATAAATTTTCTTATTTTAAAGCCAACTTCATTTTTAAGGGCAGCCTTTAATTACAATTATTTCCCTTAACCTTGACAGTTTCCCATTTTATTGGATATTAGCCGGGAGAGCTGTTCATCTCACCCTGGGAAGTTACAAAGTAGTTCTTGGAGAGTGTAATAAAACTCCATTTCCATTTTAAATCCAATTTTAGAAGGGGAATCGTGCACCCACACTTCTGCTCCTGCAGACAATCAGGAGCTGCTTCTCCTATAAAGGAAGGACATTTCTGGGGAAAAAAAACCAGAATCCCAGAATGGCTTGGACCTGTGGGATCATCCAGTTCCATGTCCTGCCACTTTTCCACACTTTCCACTATCCCAGGTTGCTCCAAGCCCTGTCCAACCTGGCTTTGGACAATTCAATGGACAATCCCAGGGACTTGGACAATTCCAGGGATGGGGCAGCCACAGCTTCTCTGGGAATTCCATTCCAGCCCCTTGCCACACAGGGAAAAATTCCTTCCCAATATCCAATATAAACTGAATATTTTTCCAGTCCAAGCCTCTTTCGCAGATCCTCAGGGTCACCTCTGGCTCGATTTATTCCAGAAACCATCAACTCGAGGATCCACGTGGGCCTCTCCAATCGTTCTCCACAGAAACGGGAACAAGAAATAAAATCAAGGAATTGCAAGGCAGCAATTCGGGCGCTGATGAGTTCTGACACATCCAAATAATGGAATTCAGTTGTTTATTGGTGAAGATGGGAGACACCCTCCCTGGGCTGGAACAGCTCCATACTTTTCTGGCTGTTTCAGAGCTGTTTCATAGGATTATGGAATGTTTGGGGTTGGATGGAGCCTTCAAATCTCCTGATTCCAAGGCAGGGGCACTTTCTGCCATCCCAGATTGCTCTAAGCCCCGTCTCCAACCCAGCTCTGAACACTTCCAGGGACGGGGCAGCCAAGGATTTTCTGCGAAAACTGTGCCAGGGTCCTCTCCCTTGTTCCAAACTCATCTCCTGCTCACTCCTGCGACATTCCAAATTCCCAGCCTGGGAAGTTTTGAGTCCCTCTGGATTCTCTGAACCATCATCCTCCTGAACCCACCGACATCCCAAACTCCTTAATCACCCAACTTTTCCATAACTGGAGCAGCTCCAGTCTTCCCAGAGCTGTTACCATCCTCTATCCAGACAAATCCCTAAAAATTCCCTAAGAAGAAGGCAATCAATCCTTGTCCGGGTTGTTTACAACGCGAACATCCAATACAAACACGTTTCTCTGGAATGTGATTTATCACTGTTTCAGCTCAAAACCATAATTCAACCTCAGTCCTCCACACAAAAATCAGCTCCAGAGGATTCCTCTCAGCAAATCCACACAGGAGGCACTGGGAACTTCCCAAAAAACACAGCGGGAGAGCTCCTGCCTGGGTAGGAGGAGTTGGAAAAGCTCCCACATCCTCCAAAAATTGAGTCCTGCACCCTACAAGAGTTTTTTTCATTGAAGAGAGAACACTTGAGGCTTGCAGGCACCTCTGGAGATCACCTAATCCAACCTTCCTGCTCATGGAAGGCCCATCCAGAGCAGATGGATCAGGGTTGTGTCCAGTTGGATTTTTGGACATCTCCAAGGATGGAGATTCCGTGAGCTCTCCAAATTATTTGTGGGCCTTCCCCCGCTTTCTCCACGGATGAACAATCGGAAAGGATTCACACCTTGAGCTTCAAAGCATATGGAACAAGTTCTAGAGGGACCTTAGAGGAAGGAATTTGGGAGGAATATTGGAAGGAATCATGGAATGGTTTGGTTTGGAAGTGACCTTGAAGATCAGTCAGATCCAACCCCCAGGAATTGTGGTGTCCCATGGGAATTGTGTCACAGAGGACACAACTGCAGAACAACAAAACCTGGAGCAAATTTAGGAAATTCGTGAAGTTAGGAAAATCCAAGGCCAGATTTGGGACAAAACAAACACCTTGGACAAATGTCACCCTTGAAGGGCCTCAGAAATCCAATGCAAAGAACATTCCCCCCCAGTCCCCTAAAGATAAAGGAAATCAGGACTAGATTTCCATTTTTTTTAGGGAATTCACCAGATTGAGGATATTAATTCCCTTTTCCACAGAAATCCCAACAGTTCAGAGACACCTCTTTTATCCTGTTTTGGGATTTTCACTCCCACCCGGCAGCTCCATCAACCACCACGATCCTCCCTCCTCGCGCTGGATTCCGGTCGGAACTCGGGCCCAGGGAACCAAAGGACTATTGTGAAACTCCCTGAAAACATCTGGCCGAGCACCCACTCCCTCAATGCCCGCCTTGTTCCACCCGCCACATCTCGGGATGAGCCATTCCAAGGGGGTGAGGCAATCTCGGAGAGGTTCACAACTTTTAAACTTTCATTTCTCCAGCTGAGACCCGGGATAAATCTTGAGTCCCCGAGCGAGAGTGGAGCTGAAAATTTTAACTTTTCCACATACCTTCAGCCCAAATTCTTGTTTGTTTGGGTTTTTTTTCTCCATCCTCATTTGACCTTTCACCTGGAACACCTGAAGTGTTGAGAGGATGAGGAATCAAATATTCAGGAGGGCCCGAGCTGGATAAAGGGAGAGCGGGAGCTTGGGAACATTAGGGATAAAGTTACGGCTGTTGCTCAGCACCACCTCTTTATTTTGAGAGGAACTAATTCAGACCTTTGTTTAAACACAGAGACGCCCAGGGAGGGGGAATTAAAGCATCACGACGCTCTCTGAGTTCACCCAACTCCACCAGAACCAGGCTGGTGCCTCCAAATTCCTTGTGTTTTCCTTCCTGGAGCTTCCCAGCTGAGCCTGGATACCCTGAGGTGCCACCATTGTGATGCTGGTTTTAAAAAAAATGGGATTCAAAGGAATTTTGTGTGGCCTTGGAACCGAATCCATGTCCAAAGCTCATATTTGGGACAAAACAAAGATTTGGGACAAATATCGGCTTTTAAGTGGATCAGAAATCCAACCAATGCAATATTTACCCAGAAGTCCTACCAAAATAAGAGAACAAGACCCAAAACCTGCTCTCCCAGCAAAACCTCCACATCCTTTGATCCTTCACCAGCTTTTCTATCTTTTTAGGCCAGGAATGAAGGCTGGAAGGTGACACCACCCAAAAATCAACTCCTGAGGAGATGACATTTGAGATGTAGGGATGTGATTTGGTGTGGACTGGGCAGTGCTGGGTTAATGGTTGAGCTCCGTGGCCTTAGAGGGCTTTTCCAATCATAATTCCATGATTCCAGGAATTTCCAGGCTGAATTCTGCACCCAGATAAAGTCACAGCAACAGGGATAATGGATATGGTAGGGAATCATGGAATCATGGACTATCCTGGGCTGGAAGGGACCTACGAGATCAACCAGACCCAAACCTCAGGAATTACTGGAAGGAATTTGGGAGGAATGTTGGGAGGAACCATGGAATGGTTTGGTTTGGAAGAGGCCTTAAAGATCAACCTGAGCCAACCCCCAGGAATTACTGTGTTACACGGGAACTGTTGCGTCACATGGGACACCTGTAACAGGTGTAGAACGACAAAACCTGGAGCAAATTTAGGAAATTCACGGAGTTAGGAAAATTCAAGATGAGATTTCGAGGTCCCACGAGGTCTGTCCCTGCCAGTAAATTTCACCCAGAATCTGGGATAAGTGGAGCATTAAGTTAGGAAATCTGTTCTATCCCATCCCATCCCATCTCATCTCATCCCTTTCCACTACCACCATCAAGTGCACAGAAATAACACCCAGTAAATACCCAAAAATGGGGTTTAGTCCTTAAAACCAAGAGGTTAAACCCAGTCTGCACTACGGAAGGGTTTAGTAAAGCCAGAGGTGAGACCTAATCCATCTGAGAGATCTCCCAGTTTTTCTGGAGGATTCCTTCCTCCTTCCAACTTTGCAAGTTGAAGGATTGACCTTGGGACAAAGCAAGCCTGGAAAAATCTCTTCCCTAGGGCAGATTTTGCATTAAAAGAATGATTTTCCAAGGTTGAATTCTGATGGAAAAGGGTTGAGAGAAACAGATGTTGGTGATGTTTCCCAGTGCTGAGATCCAAGTTTTACCCAGAGTCATTCCACAAAATTCCAAATATCGTCACCAGAAGACCCCAGGGATGAAAAGAAGGTTTCCACAAATAAGGAGAGTTTTGCTTTTACAACTGGAGACACTGGAAGCATGGAATCACGATAAAATCACGGAATGGTTTGGGTTGGAAGGGATCTTCAAGATCATGGAATTCCACCCAAACCATCCCAAGGGCAGGGACACCTTCCACTATCCCAGGTTGCTCCAAGCCCTGTCCAATCTGGCCTTGGACACTTCCAGGGATGGAGCATCCACAGCTTCTCTGGGAATTCCATCCCAGCCCCTCAAAGTGAAGAATTCCTTCCCAGCTTCCCATCTCTGAAGGTCTGAAACCATTCCCTGTATCCTGCCCCATCATCCTCAGAATAATTCGAGTTGGAAAAGACCTTGAGGACGCCCCAGCTCCAAACACCCAACCCTCAAAAGCCACCCACTCCTGTCACATTTGGGACCACAAAACAAATTCCCAAGTGTTCCTCCTGAGCCAGCAGGTCACGGGAGCCACGATTTGCAGATGACAAATCCCATTTTCCTCAGGGAAAAATGTTCCCGTTGGCTCCTCAGGAAAACTGCGATGCCGATGACAAGAGGGCACCGTATTTTTAGAAAGCCCACGAGGACTTTTTATCACTTGTTCTAAATTTTGTCTTCAACTCTGGTTCACCCAGCTGGGAGATGCTACTCCATGGAAGCATGGATCGGGTGGGATGTGGTAGAACTCCCGCCAGGCGCCGCGGATTTTGCAGGATTACTCACTGAGAAACACAAAGTGATTCATGTTTGTCCTTCTAGAAAAGGAATTTTTTTTTTGTCTCTTTCCTGTTCCTGCACGCCTAGGACAATGTGTCCAAGAAGATCTCATGGATTAACGCTTCCTGCTCGTCAGAACTTCCACCCAAAATGCTGGACTGGAATTCTGGGGGAGAATTTGGCTTAAAAAAGAACTGGATGCTAATTGGGAATGTGTCAATCACATCGGAAGAGCAACCTGGAGGGATGAAGTGTGTCCAGAGATGGGAATGGAGCTGGGAAGGGTCTGGAGGACCAGGAGAGGCTGAGGGAGCTGGAGAGGCTCATCTTGGAGAAAAAACTGGATCAACAGTTGGTGAATCCAGGTGGGGGTTGGGATCTGGTCCCAGGAAACAAGGGACAGGATGAGAGGAAACAGCCGCAAGCTAAGCCAGGGAAGATTTAGGTTGGATTATAGAGAATCAAAAATCCAGTGTTTTCCAGCTTGGAATTCATGGAAAACAGGGAGTTTTGTGGCTTCTGGAAGCAGGGTAGGAACTCAGGACAAGGATGGCAGGAGGTTGGTTAGGGAGAAAAACGGGAAAAGGCTCAAATCCCAACTGGAATTAATCTGGGTTCTTGCAATGAAAGATGTTCCCATGGATCCATGGAAAATGGGGCAGAGGGGAATCTCCATCTTTTTTGGGATGGACAGAGAAAGGGGACAAAGGATGAGGGAAAGGCTGAGGCACTTCCTGACTTCTTTCCCTTGACTGGGAAGGGATTTTCAAGGAGTGTCTAAAGGGAGCTGGGGGTCTCATCCCAGAGAAAAAGGGATCAGAGCTCTCCCGAAATTCCCATCCCACAAGAAATTGAGCTCTTCCAGAATTTCCAATCCCACAAGAGACTGAGCTCTCCTGGAATTCCCAACCCTAAAAAAGATTGAGATCCTCTGGAATTCCCAATCCCACAAGAAGTCCAGCTCTTCTGGAATTCCCAATCCCACAAGAGGTCAAGCTCTCCTGGAATTCCCAGCCCCACAAGAGGCTGAGCTCCTCTGGAATTCCCAATCCCACAAGAGCAGGCTCAACCCCAGGAAGGGAGGGTGCTGGCATTTTTCCAGTGCTTTGAGCCTTCCCGGGAAAACACCCACCTCTGTCCCAGTCCTCAGAACATTTATTTGTTCCCCGGCCATATTTCGGCTCCCGTGACGTCATCCCATGGCTCGTACATCACAGGGAGAGAAAGGAGGAGTAATAAAAGGAATATTCATCCCTAAAGGCTGACAGGGCAGGAAAACCCACTCGCCGGGTGGATTCCGGGAAAGCGTAGGAAGAGCAGTGAAAATGTTAAAGTTGACATTCATGGATTTTCTGCCGGGAGCCCATTCCCTCTACAACAATAATATCTTGTCACACTGCTTTTTAAAACTCTCTGACCACTTCCTGGAGTTATTCCGGGCAAAGGCGGGAATTTTAGTTCGGCAAAACAAAAATTGCTTCATCTTCACCAAAAAAAAAAAAAAGACAACTCGAAAGAGTCAAAATGAAATATTTAGGATGCGTTAAATCAAAAGGCCATGGATGGTGACTCCACCATGCTCCATGACCCCTTTTACCGGTCGCCCCTTGGGAGGGATGGATTTGTAAATAAATTCTTTGTCAGAAAGAGCCACAAAACTGTGTTATAAAAGCCATATTACAAAACATTCCCAAAAAAACCCAAGGAGTGGAGCACGGCCCAGTCCACAGGCAGGATACCACGACTTTGTTCATTCCGAGAGATTATTGTTAAACCCTTCTTAATTAGGGCTTTACTCTGCTAATTCCATTTAATAAAATTAAAGTTTCAATTTGGCCCTGGACCTCATCAAAAGGAGGTTGGGGGGAGTTGTTTCTATCCCTGGAAAATCCACATGCAGCTTCCGGACCTAAGGGTTGGGAGTGCCAGGACAAGGGCATTAAACAGACAGAGAGTGAGTTTATATGGGATACTGGGAAGGAATTCCGCCCCGTGAGGGAGGTGAGGGACTGGAATGGAATTCCAAGAAAATCTGTGGCTGCCCCATACCTGGAAGTGTCCAAGGGCAGGTGGGACTGGGCTTGGAGCAACCTGGGATGGTGGAAGGTGGCCCTGCCCATTGCAGAGAGGTGGGATTGGATGATCCTTAAGATCCCTCCCCAAACCAGTCCATGATTCCAACATTCCATCATTCCACGACTCCATGACTTGCTCAAAGCCTCCCATACCAGATTCAGCTCTGCAGCTAATGAAGCATCGCGACTCATCAAGGCCAAAACCCACCAGGCACGGGGAGAAATTCCCAATCCATCAGGAGCCAGCCTCACTCCGCAGGCTTTTAGGACGCAGCTGCCGTGTCTCTGGCAGCAGGGAAATTTTAATTCAGATTTTAATGATCTCCAAGTAATCCATTAAAGCACCACATTAGGACAGCTCCTTCCTCTCGGGGCCACCTGGAATCCTGGAGGTTCAGAAAAAGCTCGGGCAACCCAGACCAGGATTCTTGTCCTGGGTTTCCAACCAAATCTCTGTTTGTTTGCTCACCCTAAATATCACCTAAAAACCTATGCTGACCTTTCCAGCTGAAAGG
>VXBQ01014433.1:0-10415 GCA_013400175.1 Phainopepla nitens | reverse complement strand
CCAGGAGGGGACAGCCGGGGGGATTTGGGATCTGCTGCCAGGAACAGGGACAGGAGGAGAGGGAACGGCCTCGGGCTGGGCCAGGGAAGGGTTGGGGTGGATCTCAGGGAAAGGTTTTTCCTCCAGGTTTTTCCCCTGGGCACTGCTCAGGCTCCCAGGGAACGGGCACGCCCCGAGGCTGCCGGAGCTCCAGGAGAGTTTGGACCCTGCTCCCAGGGATGCACAGGGCAGGATTGTTGGGGGCTCTGGATCAATGATCCCAGTGGGTCCCATCCAGCCCAAGATATTCTATGATTCTGTGAAAACACCTTGAAGTTTTGCGAGAGCTCGTTTGCTGTTGAAAAGAGAAGTTACTTTTAAGAGCGAAAGGACTCTGTGAACACGGGGGATCCGTGGCCAGGTGAGCTGACACGCAGGATCAGGGGCTGTGACACGCAGGTGACAGGGAACCAGGGTCGTCGGTGCAGGTGACAGGGAAGTCTCAGTGTCCCCAAAACAAAGCACTCGAGCACAGGTGACTCACAGGTTTTATTTACACTTGTCTACAGCATCGTTTTGCCTCACACGTTCTCTAAGCCAAATGAACCATCCTCCTCCTTTGCCTGTGGCCTATCAGTTGCTAAATTCAAAACCTCCCCATCTGTTAAGTACAGCAACAATTGGATACAAAGCACAAGAAAACCCAAGGCTAACAACAGAGCATCTACTTGATCTGGTTTTACAGTTTAGTTGGACGTTGAAGTCAGAGGCACAGTTACAGACTAACCTGCTCTTGTGCAACCTACACACATTTAGCATGGAAATTAGAGAGAAAAGAAAGCATTAAAGAAGGAACTGCATTTTTTCTGCAAAGAGATTTATCAAAATACCTCTACACCAAAAACATTTTGCTTCTAGACCAGTCCATAAGACGTGGCTCAAAAAAAAAAAAAAAAAAAAAAAAAAAAAAAAAAAAAAAAAAAAAAAGAGAAAAAAAAGCAGAATGGAGTTTTTAGATTTTGCTCCGTTTGTTTCTGTGCAGTTCATCAAAACAAGCAGCAAATCTGGCAGTTTTATTACTGAAATAAATGAAGGTATATTGCTCTTTGCTTGCTTAAAAAGAAGAGTTTTCCTTACCATACTTACCTTGTGATGGCACTGAAGAAACTTAAACCTTTCTTAACCAAACGGAGCTCAAGAGAGACCAAGTTCTATACTCAAATGGATTCCATAAAGCATTTTAAGCCATAAATTATGTTGAAGGGAAAAAGAATGATCGATGAAGAAGACGTTGAAGATGCCAGAACTTTCTACGCACTTTATTCATTCTCATTTTTTAAGAAAAATAAAATTAAGATGATACCTTGAAAATTTTAGTCAGCCCCAAAGGAAATTTTACAGGCGGCCTGCAGAAGTTTCCCTTGATTCCAAGGAGGCAGTTCCATACTCCTCCAGCCCAGGAGCAGATCCCAAGTGCTCCCTTTGTGAGGAGGGATCCCGAGCCCGGGCTCTGGGAACCAGCACAGCCGCAGCACTGAGCTGACTGCAGGCATCCTCCCTTCCTCGCCAGGAGTGAACAATTCCCTCTGGAACCACGCTGGGCTGGGGGCTTTGAGCTGCTAGAGAGGGGTGTCCATCTGCACTGGCACTGCTACGTGGCAAAGGGAAAACCGCTCAGCCCGGGGCCCCCAGCCCTGCCCCTGCTGCGGTCCCACGGCAGCTCCGTCCTGCTCTGCAAAACTCGCTTGGGGTGAGGCTTCCTCCTCACACCCAGAGCTGTGCCAGGGCATTCCCCACCTGCTCCTCCAGCTGAGGCAGCCAGGAACGGAGGAACTGATCTTGCAACGTAATAAACCTCCCCCAGACCACAGAAACCTCCCCCCGTGCCGGGGAGTTTATGGCTTAAAATGCTCCTGCGGGTTTGGGTGATGGATGAACAAAGCTGCAGTTTGCCAGAAAGCCAGGACAGACATGCACCTCTACTAGCAGATTGAGCACTTCTGACCAAGTAAGACACCAACTTCTTAAAAATGTCTCATGCACTGACTGGAATTTTGGTGGGTTTTTGTAAGTGTGAGCTTTTATACGTTATTTCTTTTTAGAACTCGTACGGGAACCAGAATGGGAGGATCCGGAGGAAGATCTGCGGCGTCTGCAAGATACAAATGGAGAAAGCATGCACAGAAATGAGCTCAGACTCATCCTGGCACCCACGTTGAGCAGCATCCTACCATAGCTGGAAGCCAAGTATATCTCATGGGGGCCTTACAAGAATATACAAGTAACTTTCAGCCACTAATTTAACACTAAAAGTCTAAGTTTAATACTGAGAGTACAATACAGTTTCTATTTCAAAGCAGTATATATTTACTTAAGAAAATAATTCAGTAATGAACACATTAACACTGTCACACACTGAAAGAAGGGTGAGCCAGGTCTTTATGAGGAACATGCTCCTACCAGCAGGAATTTCTTAGGAGGGAGGGAAATTATTAAAACAAAGCAATCACGGAGGGGTTAACAAAAGTAAGAGTCGGGCAAGTGAGGAAGCTACTTTTACTATGAGAGTAACTGCTCAGATTCAATTGTTTCCCAGTGAATCTCAGTCCTTGGATAACTACAAAAAACCATCACACATCTCAATACAGCCATTCTTATTCTACATAAACCCAAACCTTTCGGGTGACCGTGATCTCGAGCGCCTTTTTTTGCGATCACCAGAGGAAGAGGATCTAGAGCGGCTCCGCTTCTTGCCTCTCTCGGGGGAAGACGAGGAGCGAGAGCTGGAGTAAGATCTTTTCCTTGGGGTGGAAGACCCCCTGTAGGACCTGGAGCTGGATCTTTATTGATTATAGAGAAATAAACCACATTTAATTCTGGGCTCGTGGAGAAGGCACAAAGACAGAACAAGCAGAGACAGTTTTCATGAACATTCGCTACGCTCTGTACTCCAGGGGTGTGGAAAATGAACACTTCCATACTTACTCTGCCAAGAACACTGCTACTGCCAGGGCAGCTGCCCTAAGAAATTCTGCTAAGCAGTGGTTCCTGATAAATGGACCACCAAAGGTTTGGAAAGCTCTTCCCAGCACGCACCAAAATGAGCCATTTTGGCCAAAAAGCACTGGGAGGCTGCTGGGAAGTTGCCTCTGTAAGGACCTTCCTCAGCAGTTAAATTCATACCTCAGAATGATCTGGAAACCAGAGATCTAAAGCTGATGTACCATGGCTCACTTTATCCTAATGGACATGTCACACTGCATGTTCACCTGGCCAAACACTGACACATCCAGCTGTTACATTTACAGATCTCAAACTGAATTTGTAAAGAGACTAAAACCTTCCTCAATCAAAATACTGCAAAAAGCCTCTCAGAATGGAGCCAGAATATTTAAAAACATCTCTTGGAAAACAGTGCCTCTTTGGTGGGGCACAGGGACACCTCTCCTCTCCCCAAAAGCATGGATTCCATCTTGTGCTGACCCTCATGGGATAATCCACAGCTGGCGGATGATTCTTCCCAACCCACGCTTCCTTATTCAGGATTTTGGGATTCTCTGCATACGTGGAGAAGGGACAGCCCTCCATTCCATCACGGGGGGAGGTTCTGCCAATGGAATGCCTGTGCAAGGACACCTCACAGGTGCTTTTGTTCCCGTGCCCTGCCCAGCTCAGTGATGCTCTCCACAAATCACTCTGACTGCTCCCAGCCTCTCCCACATTTGCTACCAGCATTTTCCTGGGGTTTGTACAGCAATGGCTGCCCTGTCTCGTGGAAGATGCAGAATTCTCACTGAACACAAAACCAGCAGTACAGTGGCATCTCTAACGTTCCTCCAGCTCAAGCAGCCCCAGTGGAAACAGGAAAAGCACCCAAATGTCTGCAGCAGGGAACCATGCACTCAAATCCTTCTTCCTCCACTGCAGCTCGGTGGCGTCCGCTCGCCTAAGGGCTTAACCTCAGGCACCAAAGCTCTGCTCCTCAGTGAACACAGCTGTGCTGGCAACACCTGCTGCAGAGAGCCAGCACTCTGACTCGCAAGACAAAAAGCAGTTAATGTTTGTGTGAGCAGCAGGGCTGCAGCCTGTGCCCTGGGGGCGAGCAGGGCCAGGCTGGTACCTCATTCACCTGGATTTGGACCCACGGGACCGCGACTGCTCCCTGGAGCTGGAGCGGGACCTCGAGCGGGAACTGGAGGAACTCCTGGAATGGGACCTGCAACAACACGGGAGATCCTTTTCCAGTGTCTGACTGGCCTTTGGCAGAGTTACTGCTCCTGAGAGCAGCAGACACGAGGCAGCAGCACAGTCTGGCTCCAGAAATGCCAATCCCCTCCTGCCCCCCAGAGCACACTTTAAACCGGACACCTTCACACAGCAACATCTCGCATTAAAACATTACATTAAAGACATTAAAAACATTACAAAGTCAGCTTTAGATTATGGTTCCTACAACAAAGTACAACAATTAAACAGGACTGCAGTTACCTGGCGAAAAGAAGTAACTTCCTATCTATTCATTGTTTCAGGAAATCAATGCCTTAATTTGTGCCTTAACTGGAAACCCATCAGCTTCCTTGAGAGGCAGAGCAGATGAGGGCAGCAGGACTGGCCAGCTCTATTTCCCCCCAGCCAGCCCTCACAAGCACTTTGTAAATTAGCTTCAAATTTTCATGAAGATTTTCCCCTGCATTATAAATTAAGTGGTTAATTTGGGATTAAAATACAGGGACTATTACACAGTAATATCCCACACAACTTGTAACTGGCCAAAATTATTTCTCAGTTTTTCACTGATGGATTTTCTCTAAAGCACAAACCACAAGAGAAATTTAACAGTGGCAGCAGGCTCCAGCAACCACTGGAAACAAAAGCATTGAAAACAAATTCTAATGATATTTTCAGGTGAAATATATTCTACTTGCTGTCAGCCTCTCAGTTTATACTGTTATCACTTTTTCATTTTACTGAGCAGAACACAGTAGTATGAACATTTCCCAGCTAGGAGATATATTTAAACCTTTTTAAAACCCACAAAGAAAGCATCCACAAATGGCGACTGGTATTTCCAACTATCTGTAGCTAGAAGCAAGAAGTTCAAGAGCAAGTTGAAATCTCAGTCAGGACAAGTTGCTTTCTACTTCACTGTTAATATTTGTGAATTAATGACCAAAGTTCTGGGCAGGGGAGGTTGCTGAGTGTCCTTGGAGCCTCCCAGCCAAGCACTGCACCCAAACTGCCCCGAGGAGTGGGAAGGAGGCTGAGGAGCAGAGGAGGCAGCAGGAGCAACATCCAACAGTGATGGGGAGAAGCCAGGCCAGAGACTGGGGCTGCAGAGTTTGGGCAGTGACAGCACTGAGAGCACACAGGGGCAATGATGAAGCTGGGTAGATCAGAAGAAACCTGAACTTTATACATGTGAATTTAATAAATGACCCTGGGTGCTTGCCCTGATTAATCAACATCCTCCTTGCATGAGCTGTAAGGCAGCTCAAAAGTTCCAGTATTAATGACAACACCCAATTTCAAAGCACTGACTGAATTTAAACAGTAACTTATTTAATACTGAATTTATTTATTTCTGAATTTAAACAGTAATGGAGAGAGTTTAAGCCTGCCCAGCAGACCTTTGTGAGGTCCCATACAAGCCTTCAGTGTTATCAGAGAATTGCAGACTGGTTTGGGTGGGGAGGGACCTTAAAGCTGATCTCATTTCACAGTTCCATGGGCAGGGACACCAGAGCAGCTGCTCCAAGCCCTGTCCAGCCTGGCCTTGGACAGCTCCAGGGATGAAGAGGTTCTGACAGCATCGCCACTGCATTTAAAGCTTTGTCACTTGCCATTAGCTCAAGTTCAAGTTTCTTGTCTTTATTCCCAGGATATTCCCATTGTGTCCTCTCCCTGCATCTGCCTGGGCTGCATTCACTGCCTCTTCTGCCACCTCCTCCCACTCCAGCAGTGCCCCCCTCTGTTCAACAACAGAGCCACACGTGGCCAAGGAGCCTGAAAACCTGAAAACAAATCACATTATTCCGTTTCTTTGAAAGATTCCACCGAGCATCAACTTAAATCCCTGAGACAAGCCCCGAGCACCACCACCTCTGTAAAGGGAGAGTTATTGACAGCGTTACACAACTGCAAGGCAATCGAGACAAAGGAAATAAGGAAGTCAGATACTGACATTTTGCCTGGCGTTACCCTGGACCTGTACCCGTTTACCTGGACCTAGACCTCGAGCTCGAGTGAGAGGATGAGCGCGAGGACGAGCGGGAGGAGCGGGACTTGGAGCGGCTGCGCCTCGGCGCCTTCTTCTTCTTGCTGGAGTCCTCCTCCTCACTGGCATCCAGGTTGTACTTGGACAGGTCAGCATCGTCCTCGTCCTCGTCCTGGGACAGCCACAGCACAGGCAGAGCTCTTAGCTTCCTCTCCGTTTGCATTTACCCCAGCCTTTACCTCCTGCTCTTCCCCGGCCTTGGAAATTACCGGAATTTAGAGACCCCACAACTCGGAGCAGTAAAGAGTGACTGAAATTTGCTGTTTCAAACCAAAGTAAAAAACACTGCAAGCCCCACACCCCTGTTACTTAATGAACTTCATGAGCACACAGACACAGTTTTACCACTTACTTTAAATGAATTTTTAAGCACCAAACAATGACTGAAATTTGCTTTTTCAAACCAAAGTAAAAAACCCTGCAAGCCCCACACCCCTGTTACTTAATGAACTTCATGAGCACACAGACACAGTTTTACCACTTACTTTAAATGAATTTTTAAGCAGTAAAGAGTGACTGAAATTTGCTGTTTCAAACCTGCAACCCTTCCCCACCTCTGTTACTTAATGAGCACACAGACACATTTTTACCACTTAAATGAATTTTTAACCACTAAACAATGACTGAAATTTGGTGTTTTGAACCAAAGTAAGAAAAGCCCTGCAACCTCCCCCCACCTCTGTAATTTAATGAACACAGACACATTTTTACCACTTTTATCACTTTTTAAATGACTTTTCACCCTCAGAATCTCTAAGCAAAGGCCAGCTCTGCAGAGACAGATCTCACATGCAGAGTTTGGTGGCTGCTGTGTAAAACACCACCTGCACACGTCTCTGCAGGGCTGCTGCCCAAAGATGTGTGAAATCTAGTAAGTGATGCTCACATAGTTCAGAAAAGATGAAAAATACCCTCAGAATATTATATTTTATTTTATAAAAAAAAAAATCTATCTGATGTGGTTTCAAAAGCCCAGGAAGAAAACTCAAGAGCACTCGCTATACACGGTAACCACACATTCAGGTTATCCTGGAGTTTTGTGTTCTGATCTCAGATGAGCTTGTAATTTATGATTTCAGAAACTGCCCATTTTTGAGTGCAGGTATTCAGAACAGAGCAGAGCCTGTGCACATCTCTTCCAGCAGCTTTGGGCACCGTTACTGCCAGAGCTCTGCTCTAAAGGCAGCTGAAAACACCGAGCAGCCCTTCCCTGGGCAGCACTGAAATCAGGATT
Organism: Phainopepla nitens; assembly: GCA_013400175.1. NCBI lineage: Eukaryota > Metazoa > Chordata > Aves > Passeriformes > Bombycillidae > Phainopepla > Phainopepla nitens. The sequence goes on along the minus strand of VXBQ01014433.1, from coordinate 2,928 downwards.
AAAAACTGCTTCCAAGCAACAAACCCTCCTACCTCATCCAATTTATACTTGGAGAGATCTTCATCCTCATCCTCCTCATCCTCCCCCTCAGACTCCTTATCTTCCACTTCCTTCAGGATCGAGGCAGGACCCACCGGCTTCCCCCGGTACTTTTTCTTTTTGCGCCCAAACTGAGGGATTTTGTGCCAGGATTAGAACAGGATTTAACCAAAAACAACCACCAGCTGCATTTTTGATAACACTTCTATAAGAAAATAAATAATCATCAGTTTTTAATGAGATCTTGCCCCAGGGGAAAGGGGAGCACTGTGGAACATCAATTACAAGAGATGTTTGTCTTGGGGACAAGTGAGACTGCACAGAGATGAGGAATCTGAGCATTTTGTATTTCAATTTTTTGGGGTATCATTAAAAAGCACAGCCAGAGTCTCTTAGAGCAATGCCTGCCCCTCCCTTACCAGAACAGGATTTAACCAAAAACAACCACCAGCTGTATTTTCAATAACACCTCTATAAGAAAATAAATAATAATGAGTTTTTAATAAGATTGTGCCCCAGGAAAAAGGGGAGCAGTGTGGATCATCAATTAGCAACAAGGGACTTTTTAAGAGGTGCTCATCTTGGGGACAGTGAGACTGCACAGAGATGAATGGAAATCTGAGCATTCTGCACTTCAATTTTATGGGGTATCCTTAAAAAGCAGAGCCAGAGCCTCCCAGAGCAGGGCCTGCCCCTCTCCTACCTCATCATACTCCCCGTCGGACTCCTCCCGCTCGATGTATTCCACGTTCTCCCGCTCATTGAACCCTCCTCCATAGCCTGGAAAAGGAGCAAACACCACAACCTCTGTGTATTCCACGTTCTCCCGCTCATTGAACCCTCCTCCATAGCCTGGAAAAGGAGCAAACACCACAACCCCTGTGTATTCCACGTTCTCCTGCTCACTGAACCCTCCTCCACAGCCTGGAAAAGGAGCAAACACCACAACCTCTGTGTATTCCACGTTCTCCTGCTCACTGAACCCTCCTCCACAGCCTGGAAAAGGAGCAAACACCACAACCTCTGTGTATTCCACGTTCTCCTGCTCACTGAACCCCTCTCCATAGCCTGGAAAAGGAGCAAACACCACAACCCCTGTGTATTCCACGTTCTCCCAGTCACTGAACCCTCCTCCACAGCCTGGAAAAGGAGCAAACACCACAACCCCTGTGTATTCCACGTTCTCCTGCTCACTGAACCCTCCTCCACAGCCTGGAAAAGGAGCAAACACCACAACCCCTGTGTATTCCACGTTCTCCTGCTCACTGAACTCTCCTCCACAGCCTGGAAAAGGAGCAAACACCACAATCCCCTGGGCTGCAGCACCTGCAGCTGCTCTGAGCTCAGGAACCTCCACAGGGGCTCTGGAAACCCTCATGGACTCGTGAATTGGCCATAAGGACCTGATGGGACCTCAGGAGGAACATGGACTGTTCCCACACACCTTCTTCAAATGCAGCCTCTCAGAAATCCAATTCAAATAATGGATTGGGACCACTAGAAGTATTTATCAACTTAATTAATTGCTAAGCACTTCAATAAATTATTTAAATAACAAACACGTGGACATATTATCTGCAATTATAATAATTACATGAAATACGATTATATCATTTAATACCCTTTACTGTTTTCACAGTGTTCTAAACTGAAACATCATTTTTCCTTTCAAACAATAGTAATTAATTCAAACAATAATAACTATTTCAAACAGTAACAACAACTTTCTGTGCTGTTCGCTAGGCTCCTTTATTTCTATGCCTTTGTGTTCCACACTGTGCTCTGAATTCCCTGTCCTGCCTGACCCCAGGGGAGAGCAGGGGCTGTCAGATCCTGCCCCAGGGGAGAGCAGGGGCTGTCAGATCCTGCCCCAGGGGAGAGCAGGGGCTGTCAGATCCTGCCCCAGGGGAGAGCAGGGGCTGTCAGATCCTGCCCCAGGGCAGTGCAGGGGCTGTCAGATCCTGCCCCAGGGGAGAGCAGGGGCTGTCAGATCCTGCCCCAGGGGCCCAGGGCAGTGCAGGGGCTGTCAGATCCTGCCCCAGGGGAGAGCAGGGGCTGTCAGATCCTGCCCCAGGGGCCCAGGAGAGAGCAGGTGCTGTCAGGAGATCCTGCCCCAGTTCCCTGTGGGCTCACATTCCCCAGCAGAGCTGAAACTGAGCCCCAGCCCTCCTGAGCAGATAACAGCCTTATCTGCACAGCCCTGTGCACATGGCCAGGCCACAGGAGGCTCTGCATATTAATTAAACATTGCTTCTAAAGCCCTGACATCAAAACCCAACACGTGGCCAGCTCAGGCTGGATGTCCCCTGGTGTCCCACGCAGAGCCATCTCCTCCCACAGCACCCGAACTCGCTGAGGCCCAGAACCTGCAGCTGGGCTGAGCTGTGCCAGCTCAGGGAACCCAAGGAATGCCCACTGTGACTCCTGTCTGCAGCAGCTGAGGCAGCCAGCTCACCTGTCCTCTCCTCCAGCTTGGCGTACTTGGGCGTGTTGCACATGTTACACTCGGAGCGCCGCGCCCAGTTCACATTGCCACAGCTGCAGGGGGAGCAGAGACACAGCAACGGTTATTTACTCCTGGGTCGGGGTAAAACATCCTCCAGGCTGGGGGAAACAGCCTTTGGATTGGGGGTAAAACAGCCTTTGGACTGGGGGGAAAACAGCCTTTGGATTGGGGGTAAAACATCCTTTGGACTGGGGGAAAACATCCTCTGGATTGGGGGGAAAACATCCTTTGGATTGGGGGGAAAACAGCCTTTGGATTGGGGGTAAAACCTCCTTTGCATTGGGGGTAAAACATCCTTTGGATTGGGGGTTAAACCTCCTCTGGATTGGGGATAAAACATTCTCTGGACTGGGGGTAAAACATCCTTCACTCTGGGGTAAAAC
>VXBQ01014430.1:61162-76486 GCA_013400175.1 Phainopepla nitens | reverse complement strand
TGGTAGAGAGGATTAAAAAAAAAAAAAAAAAAACAAAACAAAGCACACTCTGCAGTGCATTTTGCTGCTCCCTCTTTTGCCAAGGGCAGTTTGCTCTTAAGACAGCAGCTGTAGCTGAAATTTATCTCTGCTGTTTGTAAATAAATTTCTAAAGAATCTAGAGTTCTTGAAGTGAATTTAGGAATAGGAAGCACGAAGCCATACATATTTTATGCAATTATGATTATGCTAATTATAACAACTTAAATGTCACAGTCTTGTTGTAAATGTTAAGTTCAAAGAGTGTGTTAGTTTTAAGTGTGAGCTGCCAGGATCAGAAGATGCAGTTTTGTTGAATGTGGGTTGTAGAGTGCATAATGTGACCTTTTAGCACCTCTCACTACTGATTATTGAGTAAAATCTAAAAAAATTTGACTGTTCAGAACCTACAGTGAATTTGCAGATGGAATTAAAATTATATTTGTCACATCTGTAAATAAAACTATGAAAACTTTTTTTATCACGTCTGAAAGTGGAACTTTCTTAATAAAAGATTGCAAAATTAGCATGGAATTCCCTAATGCAAAGTTGGACTACTTAGAAAACAGCATTTTTTTGAAGTGTGATGCATACAGGATTTCATTTGTTTACCCAGTTTTTAACTTTCTAATGGTAGTATTTGAAAAGGTTGCTTTGTGCTTGTGAATTAAAAAAAAAAGGCCAAAGTAATAAATTAAAAAAAAAAATCACTTTGCTAATATCATGTAAGCTACATGTTATTGCTTTTTTGTTATTAAAAATATGCAAAATATATACTGGAGATAAAAGCTGTTGACATTTTCTCCAGCCATTCTGATTTAATTCAGTACTGACATTTGCTACCTTGTCAGCAAAATCCTGAAGATTCTTCAGAGTCTTAAGAGAAAAAAATAAATTCAAAATTTGAATAGGTTATCCCCTTTGCTCTTTCTCTGGAGAGAACAGTTGTGTATGTAGTCTTATTATATCAATCTCCTTTTCTTCCTCAAGGATTAAAAGAGTGTCAGCAGGTTTTGGGTCTCAGTCAATATATCTGAAGATTCAGAGTCTGAGAGCCTATTGAAAAAACTCATCTGTGTAACTATGTATTTTTAAAGAAGCTGTAATCAGTATTTTTGTTATAACAAGTTCAGGTTTCCTGGTTAGTTTTATATTACAACTGTTTATTTTTTCCTGAAACCTTTTTGCCTAAATGACTGTTTGTAAGACTCTAATTATCTTAGCAGTGTATACATACATTTTTACCTCGTGAACAACAAACTATCTGAATTGCTTACAACTACCTCCATCACTGAGTATTCCAACCTTTAATTATGCAACTTTCCTTTCTGGCACCATAGCAATACATAATTCACTGAACTGTTAGTCAGCTGCCTTATGGCAGGTAGAAAACTTCCTTAAACAGCAATTTATTGCCTTCTTTCTACATAGTTCTTGTTCAGCCTGCCAGTAGTGTTTCAAAACTTAGGGACTTTTGAAAAGTTTAATAATTTATCTTTCCCGGAAATCAAGTTAGTGAAAGGTAGCTGTGGAAGACTGCAATAGGAGATATTGTCAATTTCATGCCATTAATTTCTGTTTTCTGTTAATAAAAAGACAAGTGAAAATAACCTGCTTTTTTGGATAAATACTTGTAAATTTCTGGGTAAATAACTATTTGGTGATCTAGCTCCTGTGGAAGTACTTTCAGAATCTTACATGAACCTTACTCTTTAAGTCTTTCAACCAAGCTTCTTCAACTATCTTGGCATTTAAAGATGCCTCCTGCTATAGGTAAATAACTGGTATAATAATTTTCTGCCTTTTTCTATTATGAGCAGACAATTAAAATGTTGTTAACTTCATCTCTCTCTTCTCACACAAGAGTTCCAAGCGAGAGTGGAAGCCTCTGGAAGACCACAGCTGCACAGATGTACCATGGCTGCTCTTATTCATCCTCTTCTGCATAGGAATGGTGAGTAAAACTCTGAGGATTTTGTGTATGTTATATAGTTGAAGAGTTTGCATTCATGAGAAGGGAATTTTTAAACGTGTCAGTAACTTAATTGCTGGCAAAGATCAGGACATATTTGCTGTTATGGTTATGGGAACCATCAGCTGTAGAACAGAAATGGGTAGTATGTACATACTGAAGGCCTTTGGTAGGGATCCATAATTTATTGTTGGTGCCAGTTATTGCTCCAGCTTCTCTTCCCCTGAAACTGCAGTCTCAGTGGTAAGTGATTTTTCAGCATGGTGAATTATCGCTCGACTCATGTTCCTTATGAGACTCTGCATGTCCCAGAAATGATAGCTGAGAGCTTGGTAAGCAATTCTGTGAGTCACAGTAAACTTTTCTGCGAGAAACAAAGATTTTTTGACTATCAAAGAGTTGACTTGGTTTTTGTTTATTTGTTAATTTATTTATTTTTATTGTATACTTAGTAGAAGCAGCTATTGTTAACGACCATATTATTAATGATAAGACTTTTCTTTCAAAGTTTTAACAATTCTGTCCTATGTGATGAAACCATCACCTTTTTCAAGTCAGCCTCACAACTCTCTACACTTTTTATTAAAAGACCAAACCTCCAAAAGCTGCAGATTAATGTAGAGCTACACTTCCTTCCATCTTGTTTTGTTTCATGGACCTATGTTTGCTACTCTTCTTAAACAGAGAAGTCCAATGCTGTCTGGTACTGCTGTGTTGCAAGCTGGTGTCCTTAGGGGGGTTCGGGACTTACGTGCTCTCAGCTTTCTTTTCTGCTCTCTCAGTCTCTGGTGTTTGGAATAATTCCACTAAAAAATTTATTCTACTTTCCTCCGGGTGTTTTTTAATGGTTAGACTTCAAATGAAAAATTATAATGATTATTTAAAATCATATCAATTACGGTGTCACAATGTGAATATCTTAAAATTGAAAAAAGGACCGTGCTTCCTGAAACAAGTATCTCCCTTTTGCATTTGGTTTTTTTTCTGGTTTTGTTTATGTTCCCTGATTATTTGGTTATACTTAGCTGTTCCCGCAATTATCAATTACTTTTCTGTGCATGAGTGTCCCAGATTTTCCTGTCTAAGCAATGTGCTATGCAGAGCAATCATCCGACTGGGTCACGTAGTTACCGTTCTAGAAGACTTCACTTGCAGGGTGAACCCCCCACATTTTCCCTGTTCCAAGCCAACGTCTTTACCTGTTGTCATCATTTCATCTGATCCTGTCACTGCCATCTGTTACTCCATGCACTTTTCTCGGCTGTTTATTCTGCTTCCACTTCTCAAATCTTAGCCTGTCTCACATTTAAAATCAGTTCCTTGGTGGTAGTGGAGTGAGCTGATGGTTCATTTCTCCCTGTCAGTGGTTTGCTAATGAAGCTTTTGGCCAGTCTCTTGTTTGCACAGTCATTGCCTTGATCTTGGTTTTGCATGTGGAAGATCTCTGAAAGTTCACAGCAATACCTCCATACTTAGGGTATTTTCCACATTACTTGGTCTGAACCATCTTGCTTTGCATCTGTTTCTTTCCTGCATTTAAAACCAGCATCTGAAACCAAGGTGGCCTTGACCTGGTCACTTGCTTTAAGAGGATTTCCTTAGAAGAAACTTATGTTAGATAGGCCTTTTCTTTCTAGATCATCTTTGAAGATACTTTATTTATAGGAAAGGAAAAAAATCTGAAAACAAGAAAATCTGGATTCTGTGGACTTGTCTAAGATGCATAGCAATCCTTGACAACTCCATCTCTGCTTGTAGCTCTCCTTCACTGCCTGCCCTTGCCCGCTTGCTGGCTTCTCCCTAATGCTTCATGCCCACTTGCTGACAATATGACTTTTGAATAAACCACATACAGAAGTCTTAACTGTGCTTGTACAATATCCAGTGTTAGGTGTCTGAATCTTCTTTTAACTTGCATTCAGTTTTATAATTGCACAGCAGTTCTCTGTGATAATCCTTGTTTTTCCTTTTCCAGTCTGAAAGAATTTTTAGACAACCTCTGCTTCGAAATAAATTAATAAAACTGACTTTTCCCAGCTGTCAAACAGAGTATTGCTAAACTGTGGGGTTTTTTTGTTCCTCCAGGGTTTCATCTGTGGCTTTTCAATAGCTACCGGAGCAGCTGCAAGACTGCTTTCAGGGTATGACAGTTACGGAAATATTTGTGGACAGAAAAATGTCAAGGTGGAGGGAATAGTCAACAGTGGTCTGGACCTCACACACAAGAAGTAAGTATGTGATACAGTTTTTGCATTCTGTAAACCAGGAAAGGCAAAATCTTTCTTTGAGAGTGGTTTTAAATAAAGTGGGAAAAGGGATATGCTAACTCATTTCTACTTGTCCTTTGACACTTTCCTCACTCAGAGGACAGCAGTCTTTTGTAACAGCCAGCAGCATTAGACCATATCTTGGCAGACATGCAATATGAATACAGTTAAGACATTGAGGAATTACTTTTGCTCAGTATCCATTTCATGTAGGATATTGTACTAGGCTGCTGAGAAGTCTTGTTAAAGTTTTAGGTGTGACAAGTATTCTCAGATTTGGGAGCAGGCTTTGATATCAGTGTTTGCTTTTGATGTGTGCTCAGTTTCTGCCAGTAGGTGTAAGGGGAGATGAGATATATCTGGCGCATTAGAAGAAGACTTTAAAATTTAAGCTGTAGCCAGAATGTACTATGTGACGTATGTAGGTATGTGGAGAAAATGCACAAGACTTGAGAGGTGCACACAGCTTTGATTAAGCAGTGTCCTGTTGAAACTCATACTCCCAGTTCAGGTACTTCCTATCTGTTGTACAGGAAGACATCACACTGCAGTGGCAGTACGGGAGCAGCGGCAAGAATTCTGTACTGACAGGTTGAATACCTGTGAATGTCTGTTGAGGTCTGTCTTGTCAGTCAGACAAGCTCAGAGCCCTTCTGTACAACTTGGGTGACTTAAGAGTAAACTGTTTATCTTAGTACAGTGGTATTAACTGACAAAAAGAAGTGTTTTTTTCACCATCAATTACTTCAAGGAGCTAAAAAGTTACTAATTTCAGAGTACGATAGCCTTTTGCTTCGCACTTTCAGATTAACAGAAAATTGATGATTTTCATGAGTTATTTTGGAAACATGCTTTCCTGAGATCTGCTTATTTTGTGTTGCTATTCTAAAGGCTTCTAAATATCTCATGTAATCTCTTTATCTCTTAATATCTAATTAATGTAGATAGATAATGGGTGATTACCAGAAAGATCTGAGATAAATAAAATATATGGAGCTTTTTACAGATATCTTTTGTCAGAAAAGTAATTTCTTAATCTAATCCTGTCTTTCAAGAAGGTTGAAAGGCTTAAAGCTTATGCAGCTTATTTTTTTTTTTACATAAACATTTTAACACTTTCTAAACCCATGTGTATACACCACAAAATTATGATTCTAGTGTTCTGAGAAAAAAATGCAAATTTTAAAATCATAATTTTAACTTTACATTTAGAAAGAAATGGTGTCTGAGTTCATGTGAAGGTAGAGAAATTCTGACACCTTGTTGAAATGTAATAATTAGTATTGTGATAGTCTTCTAAATGTGACGTAAGTCAGACCATCATGTGGGGAAACATCTACCACTAAGTAAATTCCTCTTGTAAATGCAAGCTCAAAGGACAGCAGATAAAAAGAGAGATTGTTTTTAACACAGCTAATTGACAGAGCCTGTTGTTTGTCAAGAAGTTTTAATGAGATTCAAAAGAATTATGCTTTTCTTAAGAAAGATGACGTGGCTTGAGGCATGATCTAAGCAAGTTAATAGATACACACATATGAGTTGTAGTAATCTCTATTTGGTTAAGAGAGAACCCTCTGCTAAGGCAGATTGTTCTTTAACTGTTCACATGAAGTGCCTGGTATAGTCCAGGGTATCCAGTTTTGGAAGAGATTGGCTCTTATATAAGTGAGTGATCCTTCCTTTCTCACACCTCATAGTTTCTTCTGAAAAATTGCCAAGCAAATTTAAAAAGCTATCTGCTTTGCATCTGTCTCTAGCAGATGGAGTTCTTACAGTGTCTGAGGTGGAGTTCATGGGAGTATTTAATGCTATTTTTATAGGAGCACTTTGCAGACAGACTGTAAAAATAAACTCTTCTTCCTGCCTGTACATTTCAGTTTGTGTAGAGAAAGAAAAGACTTTTAAGCTCCACAAATGAAGCTCTGGAAACATGAAGTTATTCTCATTTCATTTTGCTTGCAGGGTAATTCCATTTTCATTTCCTAGTCCAAGGGCTGAAAAGCTAAATCATCTGTAAAAATAACATTTTCTTCCTTGTATATGACAGCAACCCATAGGCACTGTCATGTGGAAGTGAAATTGATGTGGTCTGTGTTCATATGGAAATCTGGGTGGTAAGGGTGAAAAGCAGAGTCCTCACAGGGATATGGTTTGCTCTGATCAGATATGCTGGAACCAGTAATATTGGGAAGGAGGATTTTACAGCCTGGTCTCATGAACAAAGAGTGGATCAGGCATCCTTTTATTTTTACAAAGGAACCACAACACACTTTAATAGTCTGTTTTCTAGAGTCAAACATAGGATTATACTCTAGATCTGGCAGTGAATTCTAATTAAACGTATCTGCTTCAAGTAAGCTCTATGCTTTACAAGTTCTGGTGGTTATAAGGGGCTAAAAAATGACCTTTTATTTGCTAATAAATGATAATCACAGCAGCCAAATGTAAGTCTCTGAAATGCTAGTTCAGTCTGGTTTTTGATCACCAATATGTTGTTATTTGGACAGAATTCAGCTTGTGCTGTCTACTCGAGTACTAGGAGATGTGCATACGATGCTATGGAGGATAGTTGGGGTGGCATTCTGCCTGAGCATGCCTTTGACTCCGGGGAATGCTTGAGGTTTAGGTAACGAGAAAACCCAGAGATGGTTTGCTGCGTGTACACAGAGAATTTGATTGAGTGAAACTGTATATGCTCTGCTGTTGAAGAAATTTTTGACGCTAGACTCTCACCTCCATTAGATGGCACAGATCAATTATGATGTCTGGTGGCTCAATCTATGTGCCTTGAAAAAAGAGAACCTGAGCAAAACCTGGGGAATTATTTCCCTTGCAATAGAAGTTCCCTATCTCTTACATGATTGCCTGGACCAACAGCACTGTTAGGGCCTGGAGTGGTCTTGCTTTTCATTGGTTTGCTGTTGTGTTACCAAGTGGTTGCCTTGTGGTCAGTGGTCATCTTCATACCCTCTTAGGCTAGTTTTTGTGGGGGTTTTGCTTGGTTCTGTGCTCCATGTTGCAATGTGGTCATTACAGCTCCTGTAACATGCCCTACGGGCTGTACGCTCTAGCTGTTAATTTTTAGGTGATATTTAAGATGCTAGCTTTGTCTAAGTGTTATGAATGTTCAGATTACTAGGTCTCAATTTCACTTTATTGCTCTACAGCTACCGGAAAGGATGGGGGAAATCAGTCTCCTCTCACAGGTAAAAAGTGACAGAATGAGAGGAAATGGTCTCACACTGTGCAAAGGGAGGTTTAGACTGGACATTATGACACTTTTTTTTTGCCAAGAAGGTTATCAAGCCCACGGAAGTGGTTGAGTCACCATTCCTGGAGGTATTTAAAAGATGTGTAAATTTCGCAGTTAGGGACATGGTTTAGTGGTGGACTTGGCAGTGCATTTACAGTTAGAGTAGATGATGAGTCTTTCTCAACCAAAATGCTTCTATCTTTCTAATTCTGCCTTCTTTTAGTTTAAAGCCATTCCCCCTTGTCCTTTCACTATTTGCCTCTGTGAAAAGTCACTTTGTCTTTTACAGAAGCCCTCTGTAAGTACTGGAAGGCTGCCAAAAGGTGTCTCCACAGCCTTCTCTTCTCCAGGATGAACAGCCCCAACTCTCTTAGCACATCTTCACATCCTCCAGCTCTCTCATCATTTTCATGGGTCTCCTCTGCACTTGTTTTAATGGGTTCATGTCTTTCCTGTGCTAGGTATCCCAGAGGTGATGCAGTAGACCAGCTGGGGGACCCTCTTGAGGACAGAGTAAAAGTTACCTTGCTAGTAATGCTTCTTTTTATGAAGTCCCAGATATAGTTGATTTTCTGGGCTGCAGGTGTACATTGCTGGGTCATGTCCAATTTTTCATGCACCAGTACCTCCAAGTCCTTCTCTACAGGGTTGATACTTGATAAAGATGCATAAACGTGCATATGTTGTAAGTCTACTATATTGATTTTCAAATAGCAAACATATTTTCATCTGCTGTGTTGAAGCATCTCTAACAATATGATTACTTTGTTTACATCAGTCTCTGTATTGCTGATATAAGTTATTTCCTTATTAGAAGATTATTCTGTTGCTGATTGTACATAACTGAAATTGCAGCATAAAGCGTGTAATGACATTCTTCTAGAAAGAAACAAAACCTGTCCTGCGGTGACACAGTATGAAATTTTCTGCAGTAAAATCACTTACTTTCTACACGTAAGCTTAATAAACAAACAAAAAAAATTAACTCTTCTTCTGTAATGCTGGTTCCTAGAATTTTGGTTCTTGTTTTAGCTGCGATGAAGTAAAAATAATCTTATCTTACTTGTGTTTTCCAAGGCCTCAGATTGAAGGCATGGATTTGACAGCCTGGAGTTTTCTGTGCAGCTCCCTTTCTGCTGTCAGAACTGTCTCTGTACCATACAATGCAGTGTTTGAATTACATGTGCTGCTTAGGACTATGCTCACACTTCTGTCAAAACTGCATATGATTCTGTAATTGCATTGTATTTCTAAACTTCCAAGTTTGAGTTAGAATTGTAGTGCTTATTTTAGAAAATATTCTGGTGATTAGAATGATAGCTTGACCCTTGAATTGAAATCACTGGAGAAGTGGGATGTGTTCTAGCTCGTGTAGGGTGACATTCCTGATTTGGTTTCCTTAAGGGAATTCAGAGGACTCTCCTCTCGAAGAACTGGAGTCTGGTCCTACAGCTCCCAGAACCCAGGGTCTCTGCCTAGGCTGAGGGATGTGGGTGGACAGTAACATACGGAACGCTGACATAGCTGGTTACACAGACTGGCAGTGACAAGGTGTTGCCTTCAACAGTGGTACTCACCAGCGCAGCCAACCATGTCCCCTCCTCCTCATGGGCTGGCAGAAGGTCACTGGGGTAGGCACATGCATGGCACTTTCCAGGTTCACGAGCTCACCTACGTTGGCGGATTCTCCAAGTACCCGTGCAGGACCTTATCCACCTTACAGGTTCCCTTACTCAGCAGCTGATCCAGTTTGGTGCTAAGTGTCAAACACTCACACACTCATTCCACTAGCACCCCAGACCCACAGTTTCCTCCAAATAACACCACAGACTCTCTGCCCACCCAACACTTCTCACCTAGAGCTCCCTACTCACCATCTGATATTGCTTGGAGTTTGCTAGTGAGTTATACCTGGAGTTGGACTTGGTGATCCTTGTGGGTCCCTTCCAACTCAGGATTTTTTATGGTTCTATAATTTGCATAGATCCGTTCTGGAGAAGGTACAGGCGCTCAGCCCCATCAACAGCCAGCACCACAAGGGCTGTGACCATCTATGCTGAGTCTATCACCTCTGCAGCTGCTTTTTCTGTGGGCAGACATTGTTACCACCCCAGCAGCTCATTAGCAAGACCCCTCCCTCAGTGCCACTGGCACTGAGACCTCACTCACTTTCATAGCTGACACCACAGTCCTGTGGTGCCCAAACCCCTGGTCTGATTCCAGTTACTGGCACCAAATCCCTCACATCCATGTCAGTGTCCCCACTAGCTGGTGGCAGGACTTCTAGCATCCATGCACATGGGATAGAAACTAGAATTATGCAGAGAGAGAGTTAAAAGCTTTAGTAGTAGGACAAGATAGACTGCAGAGATCAGGTGCTGAGGTCAGATAATGTACTGACCAACATGAACTTGCATGTAACTGTTCCCTTTTACACCCCTGTCTGCTGCGCTGCCCCATGCACATTCCCTCAGCTGCTGGCAGGGTCCCACTGACCCCTCCTACATTCTGCATTTATGAGTTTGCATCCCTATCAATTGCAAAGTCCTTGTCTGCAGTTTCTTGATAGTCCATCAATTACTGTCATTGACTGGGTTTGTTTCTGATTATTGTTTTTATTAACATTAAGTGGCAAGTTTTATGTCTCAGTGTCTCTCTCCTTTTCCTTATCTCAAGTTGGCAAGGTCTTTAGCCAGATAGTCTTACTGAAAAATCACCATTTTCATAATTACATATCCTTACCAATTAGTGAGTTTGTTCCCATCCTAGCCTCCCTTGCCATATGAGTCAGTTTTGCCACTGTAGGTTCTGCTTTGTAGCTCCTTTGACCAAATACCCTCAAAGAAGTAGGCACTCTCCTGCCATGTACCCTTGTTGTATGGGGCAACAACTGGAGGAACTTAATTAAAACTGCTATTGAATGTCTTGGTACCAACTGAAGAGTATTTTCTTTGAAACAATGAAAAACTGTGGCTCATTGTTTGCATGCAGTTACTTTAACTGTGTCTGCATGGCAGAATTTCCATGTTTACACTTTTTTCTTGTACTTCAGTGACCTGTCTGGGAAGTCCCGAGATGTGTAGTGTGTAATTAGTAAAAAAAGAAATAGGGGTGGATGATTTCACCAAGATACTGGCAAAGAAATGAATCTTTTAAGAATGCAAGTAATCTATTACCATGTTACAGTTGATTTAGGCGACATGAGTTTTGATGGACTTTCAAGGAAGACTGTACTATGTAGTGGTCATTCTTGTACACTGACACTGGGTAATAGAACAACAGACAGTGATTAGCATATAGACTGAAGCTGTCCAGGAGGACCTAAATGCTTTCTAGAAATGAAAGGGATTTTTACTGGTAACAGAATGAATTCCTGTCATGAGGACTGCAAGAAAAAGAAATGGCATCTTATATGGCAGATTTCTGGTTTTCATATGATGATGTTAGGTAGTATGAAGAGAATATTTCAATGCATAGTACGTCATCAGAATTGTAGGGATTTAAGAATTGTTCAGCTTTCAAAGAAAAAAGCATCTCTATTACACTATCACTGGAAATTCTGTAGGGTGTTTGTCATAAAGCGTATATAGCCAGGAGATGTTATTTAAGAATCTATAATATATACTTCATGCATTGGATTTTTAAACTACATTCATTGTGAAAAGTTAGCAATTAGATAATTCTATGTGAAATATCTGTGAAGGAATCTAATTTCTAAGTAAATACTAAAATAATCGGTTCAGTCATGGCATGGAAAATCAATCTATACTAAAAAGCTGTTCTTAATTACTGGTATTATGTGAATTCATTAATATAGCCATGGACCTTTTCTTTTTGCAGAATAAGAGTGACTTTATTTGGTTTGTTGGGTCTTTCTGGAAAAAATGCAGTTCTCTAAGTCAAATTTAAGGTTGGGGTAAAGGTTTGTGAATGTTTGGACTCATATCTGTGAAGAGGCATTGTAGGACTACTCCTGTTTTTATGAGTAGCACCATTTGAATGGACTTGAATCAGGTAGAGTTAAACATCCTTTCTGTGTGATCCAGAGGTATATAAATACCCATACATTTGTTGTGGATATGCTGAGTACATAAATTCTTCTGACCCACACAGTTACAATAATATCTAATTTCCTGTTTCTGGGTAGACTGAATCACTTAGTCTTGACTCAATCCCATAGTTTGAAATTTTGTTCAGTGTAATTGTTAATCACAGTAGAAGTAATTTACCTTTTTTCCTTCCATAGGTATGTATTCTTCTTGGATCCATGCAACATTGATCTAGTACATCAGAAGATTAAGTCTATTGCCTTGTGTGTGTCAGCTTGCCCAAGGAAAGAACTGAAGACTCTGGCTGATATACAGAAATTTGCAGAAACTAATGGTATGAAAAAAATAGGTTTGTTTTTGTTCAGATTTTTGTAGGATATGAAAAAATACTCATGCGTTAGCTGAGCTAAAAAATAAAATATGTATAAAGAAATATGAATAGAAATAATGTGCTCTTTTCATTGAGCTAAAACATTACTTTATCTTATAGTATGATATTGTTCCACTGTGTCTAGGGCAGTTTGGAAAGCTTGTTTTTAAAATAGGAGTACAAAGTGTAACAAGCATTTGAGGGAATGTCTGACTATATGATATGCTTTCAGCTCCTAAGGAAATATTTTGACATTGCTGGTTACCAGTAGGGCTGTGGAAATGCACATGCACAGGGGGTAAGTGAGAGCTGTACTACTGCTTCCTGGCACCTGTGGCACAGGATATGGCTTGCGTGTGAAAAATATTCCTGCTTTTATTCAGTGCTACAGTGCAGTTATTTTTTGGTTTTGTTTTGTTATGCTTTTCATTTAAAAAGAAATGTAAAGAAAACTAATTACATTAACAAAGGAAATCTTATACCTTGTTTTCCTTAAGAGCAGTACTTTTTCTCTGTAGCAGTAATACTGACATTGCTTGCTCAGTTCCTAATTTAGCTGTCAGTGGAATAAAATGCATGAGCAGTAAACAACCTTTGGACATACAAAATCAGGTAAAGATACAAAATTAATTTGAGCAAATGTCAGCATTTTTTAGCTCTTCAAGTGGGAACATTTTCCTAATATGTGGGATCAGTCCTAAAGTTATCTTCTAAAATGATGCAGTAGTAGTTCTTTGCAAGGAACTTGACTAAAAATGAGTCTCTCTGGATTACCCAGTTCAAAGCAGTGGAACTGATTACTTTTCATAAAAGAAACTGAGAAGTTTACTTCTGCACTAGCACAGGTTATGTGAGTACTCTTGTTTGAAATCAGAGCGAGTTGAAGTGGCCCTGGGGCACTGTTAGTGCCCTTGGCATCCCACTGCACTGTACCTCCACCTGCCTGGGTGTTTGATATCTTAACCAGGGAGCTGAACTACTGTGAGGCATCACAGCTTTCATGGAGCTGCACAAACAGCTTCCTAATGTGATCTGTGCACCTCATGTGATCTGTTGTCAATTGCAAGTGAAAGTAGTCAATATCTACAGTCCCATTCTTTACTCCTTCTCTGAGCATACTGCATTTTTCTTAACTAATGCAGGCTGGTTCTTTGTTAGTATATAGTGAAGGTAATTTGCAGTGGAGTTTAAGTAGGGCTTGAAGCAATGGAATTCAGCTGTGTCTTTCTTTATCACCAACATTGTTTCTATAAGTCAAATATCTTATTAATTGTGCCTGACATATAATAAGGCACATACAATAATTCATATATATAGAATATTTGAATAGCTATCAGTATAACTGTCTTTTAAAGTACTACAAAAACTACTCTTCCCAAAACCTACTATATTATGTCTTGTCCTCATGAGTCCTTGTTCTGTTTTTCTTAGAGCTTTAGATTTTAAAACCAAAAGATAATTTTTTTAGAAATTAATATGACTGGCAATTTTTTCCAGTTTCCAGAATCTTGGTCAAAAGTATAAAGCCTGGTGCTGGAGCAGAACAAAATCACTAATGAGTTCAATTCCTAATTTTCATTATATATTTGGCTTATCAAAGACACTAAACTGAGCTTTCCTTTCATAGATGAAGTTCGTGCATGACCAAAATCACACTGTTCAGAGAAATATTGTCATCCTTATGGTTATATTTCTGCTTAAGTTTTCACCAACCTGTAGAAGTGCCAAAAAATGATGTTTTGCAGCAAATTAACAGCTTAATTGTTGATTATCTTAACGGTTGTATATATATGGTAAAAGTTCAAGTGTGATTCAGCCTTTTAGCAGAGCAAGAACAGAGAATTAGTACCAAAACTATAATGCTCAGTAAGCAGAATAGTTTTTCTGAGATCCACTTTGTATCTATGATAGTGGATTTAAATTAATTAATACTAGGATTAGGTTTGGCAGTCTGTTTTAAGTAACCATTGACTCCATTGTAAAAATAGTGATAATGATGAAATCTGAGGACCTTGAACATGGCTGCAAAGAGCTTAATTTCAATTTCTGTGTTTGTGATGATAAATAGTTAATAAATAGAGTTCAGGTGTCAAGCTCTGAAGAAGGAGGGCAAGTTATGTTTGGTTTTGTGATAATTGGTACTGAATTTTTTCAGGCTCACTACTTCTAACATTTGAAAAGAAAACCATCTCATATTTTTTTAAAATTTATAGGTAAAGTAAATTCTTAATTTTGCTCTGTTGAACCTTTCTGAAATCTTTAACCCCTCCTGCATCCTGAAAATAGCCATTGTCTGGAGGCAGACTGTGTAGGTTGTTGCATGTGCTTTTGTAGAGTTGGCCATTTACACCTGGCTCATATGCCATCTCTGAAGTCACCTTACTTGTCCATGCACCTTGAAATTCTGAAAGGAATTACTGCTTAAGAACCCCTCCTCAATCCAAAGAAATCACCTGTTGTGCTCAGTTGCCCATCAAGAGGTGGTGTGGTAAGTTCAAATAAATGTGTTTTTTAATATAAGCATCTTTATCAAGAGCTGTAACATGTAAAACATGCTAAAACATCATTGTATTGACTAGTGATTTTATCAATACCACAGATGAATTTGCAGCTAGCTTAACATTTATGGTATTTTTACTATAGTGAGGCATGCACTTGATTGCCTCAACACAAAAGGACAGAACTGCCAATCCCAAAGGTTCAGAACTCTTATGGCAGAGCTCAAGTTTTTTGTGCAATTCTGCAAGTGAGATTATAAATAAGCATTTAGAGCAGGGAAAGTGCTTGCTTCAGGCAAGACCACCATTTCTTGATAAAGCAGCCTTTTAGCTTTTAGAATTAGTAATGATGCCCTTGCTCTTCTGCTGTAATTTGGGAAAAGGAGCTGATTTTGTGAATAACACAGCACCATTTCAGGGCAGTAACTTCACTCCCACCCCCACCTCACCTGCCCTCTCACAGTCAGGTTCTGCATCTGCAGTAACCTTCCCATCAAGGAAGAGAAGAAGCCCATCCCTTGCAAAGCCAAGCTGATTTTAAGCAAACAAGAAAGCATGTACCTTTAATCTCACAATAATTGACATGCAGAAAACTGGAACCAGCTGGGACCTTTTACAAGAGGAGGAAAAAAAGGAAGCTGAGCACATGACCAGAAAGATCTTTGACCTGTACAGAGCTGTAAGTTGTAAAATACAGAACTATTCTGGAGCAACTCCTGGAAGTGACACAGGAAGGTGCACTGTTACCTGAGAAATGTGTAGAGCTATCTCTTGGACACAACTGAGAATGTTATATGCTGTGAACTGACTGCTGTTACTCTCCTCAGGATTTTCTCACCCAGCAGAACACCTCAGGCGCAGAGTACTTGTGATTCAACGTTTTTGTTGGTCTTGGCC
>VXBQ01014430.1:31778-49279 GCA_013400175.1 Phainopepla nitens | reverse complement strand
ATGAAACCTCAAATTTCAGTCTTTTTCAGTAATAAGGCATATAATGAGCAGCAGTATTCCAAAATAGGTTATGTTTTAAGAGGCTAAGAGGATACACGGCCACCTTTTAAGTAGGACAGCCGTCATTATGGGTTTAATTTGTTTTTTAACAACTGTGACTAATGCATAATGACTTTGCTGTGCTTGACTGCTGTATTCATTACTACCCAAAAGTAGACCATCAATACGAGCATCTCCAAATGCATTTACCTACTCAGTAGAGTAATCCTAGAACCATAAAATTGGCAATCATCAGTGACTTTAAACAAAAACCTAGGATCTACTAATTGCCTAAAAATGGCAGATGATCATAATTTCTCCCAATTTCTTTACAGAATAGTTACACATTAATGGTTTTAAGCATGTCATCCTTTTTCCCCAGAAAAACACTGGATGGGAAATATCTGCCTAAGGCAGCTGGTTTATTCACTACGTGTTTAAAATGGTGGTTGGAATTTTAGAAAGACATGGCCTTAAAAAATAGTTACTGAAGACAGAAAATTGTTGATTTATAGGTCATTGCTGAAATAGGGAAACTGCAGAAGATTATGTTCCTTGCTGCTACTGTCCACTGAAATCTTTCAAGTAAGGAAGATTGGGCAGTTGAAACAATAGAAAAGACCTTTTTTCGTTGGATCCAGTTACAGGAAGGAGCATGTAATTCATGTCTGAAATATAATTGGGAATTGATCAAATGATGTAATAGGCCACTTTGGGATCTGACTTAGTTTGTGAGCAAGACAGACTGCTACTAAATGAGAGACATTTTAAAAAACAAAATTACCCACTTTTAAAGGAAAGTTTTTGCTCTCTTGTGTCTTTCTCTGACAGACTTGATAGCAGGTTTTTCGGAGCATTCTGCAAAGCTGAGTGCATAGTCTCAATGGCTGTTTGTGAGGGTGTTTCCAAAATGGTTCAAAGCAACAGAGGCATCCTGGCATGTTTTGCATCATTTCAAAAAAGTTAATGAATATAAATACTGTGATTGTAATATTCAATACAAGAACAAGTTTAGTATGGGGAAAGGCTAGGAGCAAATACATTCATTTTCCTTGGCAGCAGTTGTGGATGCTAGTGTCCTTTAGTACAAAATATAAACTCTCAAGAGGAGTATTTTTATTCTGCAATTTCTTTTGCTGCAAATATGGACCAGTATTCCATTCTAACATGAATGAAAGGCATTGTTTCAGCTGCTGGTTCACCACCTGACACTTGAAAGAAAGACATTAAAGTGGAAATAAGAACATATACTTTCTGCACCTTGTCATTTAAGGGTGGGAGGGTAATAATATTCTATTGTAATGTACACTCCAGCCTCACAGGGTTATTTGTAAGAACTGCATCACTTTCCATTATGATCATCCTCATTTCAGCAGCACTTGTGCATTCAACACATGGTTCCTGGTTATGATGTTATACGGGTGGAATGATTGCATCTATTCACCTTTCATTTGTGTGTTGATGTGGCATTTATATTAAGTAGGAGTAATTTTTTTTTCTGATTTTTTTTTTCTTGTGTCACCAGTGCACCTATTCCATTCTTCCATCGCTGTGCTCCTGTGAACATTTCCTGCTATGCCAAGTTTGCAGAGGCCCTGATCACCTTTGTCAGTGACAGTAGTGTCTTACACAGGCTGATTAGTGGAGTTATGACCAGCAAAGAGATTATAATGGGACTTTGCTTGTTATCACTAGGTAATTGTTTTTCTCATTACTAGCTCTTTGTTAGTGTGCTCCATTAGGAGATTGTTAACACACTCTAACCACAATATGAGCAAAAAACATGTATAATAGCAACAATCCCTTAGAAAATTATTCAGAATGCCTTTTTAAATTTTTATTTGAGACCTGGGTAACTTATTAATAAGTAATATACATATGCATTCCTGGTTTTGTTTTTCTTATGGTGATTACAAGATAGAGGATGCATGGCTGTTAATTAGCCAACATTAGTTTTGATGTAGTTAAGAAAGCATCCGCTTTTTCTTAATTTTTATTATAGTATTCCCCTTTCCCATTTGTAGTAGTCATCTTCTACGAACTCAAGTCCAAATAAAAAGGACAGGTTAAGAAATGCACAATAGCAAACTCCTGTTGTATGTAGGAGATTTCATTTGTTTCATTTAAAATACTTGCACAAAGATATGAGAACTTTAAGAGTGAAAACAAGAAAATTAGGTGCCCATGTGTTGCATTATATGTTACTTCCTTCTTCCCCTTCCTTCAAAATTAAAAGCTTCAGGTGTTTGAAAACCTCAGCCTTTTCTGAAAAGCTGGAAATTCCCAACAGAACAGAGGTGCTGAATTGTTTCTATAGCTCTGAGATGCCTCTAGCCTATAGAGTGACATTTTGTGCTAGACTGAAGAGCTGTTTTAACAAAGTCGTCTTGTTTGAGGTAGAATGTTATCCACCGACATAAACTGCTTTCCTATTGAGTCTATTTTACTCATACGAAGTATAAAATCTGAATTCCTAAAATGGGAGGATCAAGATATTAGCTGTGCATATGACAAGTGTATTGTTTAGAAAGGAACACTGCAAAGCTGTAGGGATGCTTTGTTTTCAGTTTGCTTTTGTGGTTAAGAAAAAGGGTGGAGGGGGAGGAAGGGAAAAAGACAGGAAAAAGAAGAGGATGCTAGATACCATTAACCCCCCCTACATGAACAAAAAAGACCACTGTGTATGTTTTGAACTGTAACTGGAAAGCTATTTATTTTTACATCTTGACAGCTTCAGTATTTGGTAATAATGGTAGAAAACTGTTCAGAATCTGAAAGGTAGTGGCTGATTCATAGTGCTATTATTCAGTTAGAGTCAGAATTTACATACAGTTAATTTAAAAAGCTGTTTTTGTAATTTCATAGTTAAACAGAAATTATTTGTTTCAAACAGTGGGTTAGACTGTGATTCAAAAAACCAGGTTCCAGTGGCTTGCATGTAACTGCTGAACACATACGTGTATATGTTAAAATATGAGTATGTACTTGTACACACCACTCACTTAGCCTTAGCTGGCTGTATAGTTTTTTACTTAAGCCTGGCATAACGTTTTGGAATACACAGATATCATATTGACTGCACTTGTTTGACATGTGTATTTGAGTGCAGACTCTGCTCTGGTCCTCAGGAGGTGTGCTCATGTTACCAGACTCAAAGTGCTGTCATGTCTTGCTGTCTGTGTGGTCACTGTCTAAGTACATCTCTGTCTGTGTGCATGCATTCTGTCTTGTGTTTAATGTCTCGTGTAAATGTATTTATGCTCTCTTTGTTTTAATCAGCATTATCAAAGCCGAAGTTGTAGAGGTGCCTAATTTTCTTAACTATCTATTCAGTGAATTTTTAAGCCTCAAAAAAGAAATCTGTAAAAATTCTGTTGGAAGGCAGTTATCTTAGTGCAGTGGGAAAATTAGGAAGGCTATATCTACTTGAAGTAATTAGTCTGCTTATTTTATTTTTTTTTCTTTTGCAGTGTTGTCCATGATTTTGATGGTTATAATAAGGTACATTTCAAGAGTACTTGTCTGGATTTTAACAATTCTTGTCATTCTGGGATCAGTTGGTAAGTCTTGTTTGTCTCCTAGTTTCAGTGCCCAGTTCTAATCTTTCTGCTCCATGTCGTCAGCCCTGCTACATTCCACATACATCTTGGATCATGCATTTCCCTTCAGCCTTTTTTTTTAATTTTTTTGAGTCCCTTTCAAGATGCAGATCAAAAATGCCACCTTAGTAACTGCAGATCTCTCTCAGAGAATACATTGCTCCTTGAATATTTGGACACCCTGCTTGGCAGGCAGTCTTCATGTCAGCCTAGCTCACTAGAGCCCACAGGTATCAGTGCAGGAGATTCCTCCTGCACTTATAGCACAACCCTAAATGTTGCCTTCTTCTTAACCTGCTTTCCAAATAGGTCAGTAAGGCAGCTAAGGCTGGGTGTGTCTGATGGCACTCCCACACCATGGCTGGTGCATGAAGAAATCAAAGGGCAACTATTGCTTATGCAGCTGAATGTATTTACAACTGACATGTTCATCGGCCCTTCAGCTCTTTGAATAGCTCTTTAAGACCTGTTCTTGAAAAGAAGAAGTAAAGATGCTTGTCTAGCAATTCTAGTAAAATCTTTGTACTTCCATATGACTCAGGAAGACCTGCATGAGCTAGATCGTGTGTGAAATGCAACCAGCCATGCTATCTTGGAAATGACCAAAGGTTGTCTCTTCCAAAATGATGTAGCTTGTGTAAAAATAGCCTTATTTTATTATGTTAGCTTTTAAATTCATAAAGCTAAAGTTTTCTACGCTTATTGCTGAGTAGCTAAGCCAAAATGTCAAGGCAGATGACTGTAGAGAAGGAAAAAAATAGAATAATCATATTAAGAAGCACTAGTGATTTAATTCTTGTGATTCGTGACTGCAATGGGTGGAAAAATTCAGCAGACCATCTATATTTTTTTCAGGATTACTTTGGGTTGCTGATTAATGGCCTCACAATCTATGACCAGAGAAAAGGAAAAATACAGGGGTTTTTTTGTTGTTTCATTTATATGTTCTTCAGAAGCTGGGCAACCATGTTGAGTGAAAGAGTTGAATGACTTGTCTTACTGGCATCTGTGACTATGTTCTAAAATGTTTCATCCATTACATGGCTTGAATAAAAACTTGTCTTTTATGACACATACTGCTTATTCTGTCTTGACTGTTTCTTTAGGAGATGTCAAAAGAGAATTCTTCATTTTTGATCTGAACAGAGTATTTTCAGCAAAAACATGTGATCACTGAATCACTGAATGGGTAAGGTTGGAAAGGACCACAGAGGCTCATCTGGTCCAACCTCCCTACTAAGCTTATGCATTTGATTCAGAAATACCATCAGAACAGAGAAGGACACTTGAAAGAGGAATGTACCAGAGAGAACAGGTTATCTCCCTATGGGCTGGAGACCTCAACTTCTACCTTGGAAAGGCTGCTAGAATAGGAGAATGTTTTTCTGGCCATAAAGCTAGGATTAATATAACAGGGTTGAGAAGACAGTAACTCACATTGTATTTGCCTTCTGTGCCTTTTACTAATGTTTTCTCCAGTGTCCAAGACATTGTCTGAAGCAAGTTTAGCTACATATCATTAAGATGCTGTTTCCAGCATCAGGCTGACGCTTGTTGTTTTGATCAGTTCCCAGGAATGGTAGACTCCTTGTTTTGTTGTTTTTGTTATTTCACATCCTAATCCAAAGGTCCGTCACTGTTCCCCCATTTATATTCTTACTCCCTGCATTATTACACGCACATATACTTTCAGACATACAGCCTACCACAGGACTATTTATTCTTCCTTTTGTTCTTTTATTACTTGTCTAGTGGGAGCTATGCTATTCGTTGTTAGGGCTCCCCATGAAGTAGTTCTTCAATGCAGTTTACCCTACAACACGAAGTCAAGGTTCTGCAAGTCACTCAAGTAGTCCTAGTATGGTGAGACTGTGGAAAGAGTATATTCACTTGAGAAGAGGGCAACAGAGGAGAACTAGGTACTTCTCCCTCCTCTCAAGTTCCTGTTGGGTTGAGCATCAGTGCTCTTGAGTATTTAATACCAGACTAAACCTACAAGGAAAGAACTGTTTTATTTCTCTGGGACTGGGTAGTATGTATCACACAGAAGATGGATTATTCATTTATCCTTTTTGTTTTCTCACTAAAACACAGGTGGTACAGGAGTCCTGTGGTGGCTGTATGCTAAGAAACGAATATCTGCCGGTGCTCTTGAGACCCAAATAGCCAAAGACAATCTTCAGGCTCTCTTGATCTATGCCATTGCAGCTACAGTCTTCACGGTATGCTTTGCTAATGATTATAATAATTTTCTTGTCCTTGTCTTCCTGTTGGTATTTATTTTTTTATTCAGGTGAAAGCATTGTATTGCACACATTTTGGAACAGTTTATTTCTGCCACAATTTCTGTTGAAGTGATTTTCTTTCATTATGTTATTTTTTTAACTTTCAGGAATTGTTCTCTTACACCTGATTATGAGTCAGGGGAGACTTTCTAGGAACTGTTCTGTAATATCTGATTTTGAGTCAGGAGAGACTTTCTAACCCTGCAGCTACTTTCATCTGCTGTAAAATGTCCACAGGGACTTCCAAGAATAGGTACGATATTAGACTGCCAATCCAAAGACATTTTTCTTAGGTTCTCAGTTCGGAGGTACTTGGTCATTTCAGTGTATTTACAAGTCTTTAGCCTACTTCGGAAAGAATTTGTTCTCAAATCATTGTGAACTGAAATACTAACACCAGTTGAACCAGTTTATCTTCTCTGGGCCTTGCTGTTCATTTCGGAGTCACTAAATTTACTGCCAAACACTGACAATGTTTAACTAACTTCACAGGAATTGTAGACTCCCTCTTCTATTCTTCTTGTTGCTTCACATCCTAATCCAAAAGTTCCTCTCTGTTTTCTCTCCTAGATTATTACTTGCTCTGTTATTATACACATATATACGTACATCCTATAAGACCACCGTGCCATGGTCAGATATAAATTTTAAATTACCTTTCTTAAAGGTAATTAAAAGTTAATACTTGCCGATTTCACAGCTTTGTAAAACATAATTGAGGATAGAACCTGGTCTTATCTCATCAGCTGAAGGCTGATGATGATTCCAAATACATAATTATGAGCATGGAATTCTCCAAAAGTATAATTTGGGAAATAATTTATCACCAGAAGAAGCTGATAGAGGTTTTACATTTTGATCTTGTGATCTTACAAATAGAGTATGTGTTCATTTAGTGTGTTTGAATATCCTAGCTGTGCAGAAGAGTAGCTTGATTCTGTTTCAGTACTCTAAAATGTGATTTGGAAACTTCCCCCTCTAGGTTATCTTGTTCTTGATTGTGTTAATTATGCGCAAGAGAGTAGCTCTCACCATTGCCTTGTTCCACGTGGCTGGCAAGGTCTTCATTCACCTGCCGCTGTTAGTCTTCCAGCCATTTTGGACATTCTTTGTGCTTATCCTCTTCTGGACATACTGGATCGCAGTCCTGCTTTTCCTTGGTACTACAGGTAAGCAGCCACTTACTTTAAATAAATTTCATTTCATTTTTGTATGATTTCAAGCAGACTTGACTAAAAAGCCTGTGGGAACCTCAAAGAAGAAAGCCTGTTTGTTGTGCTTCTATTCCTGTCTGCTTCTCTGACTTTAGAACAGTTGTTTGAAGAAGGTTATTGTACATTTGAATCTTCATTCCCAGCGTGGTACTTTGTGTGTTAGGCTTTTTGATTTGATGCAAGTTGGCTTGTTGCAAACCATGCAACTTTATTAATAAAACTGCTATAGCAATTCTTCAGATAATTCCTTCTAATTTTACACACACTGATACCTTGAGAGGCTACCTAGAATAGAGGTTAGACAGTGTTAAAGGAATATAGTAGGTATTTATTAAAAGACCTCCAAAGGATACACCTTGGGCAGTACAAGAGCCCAGCTGAGGCTACACCCAAGATGGATGACTGGTCACAAGTTTTCACACTTCTACAAGTTTTGGTCCATGTACATATTGGGCCTAATTGTCCAACTACAGCTTCAGGTTATGAAGTCCCATCCTCCCAGATTGCTCTCCTCATTTTGCTGTTGTTTACACCTTTGGGTACAAAGTTGCAATGGTGTCCTTGGTTCTCCGGCTGGAAAAGGATTGTTTTGTCTAACTGAATTGTGAAGAGAACTTGCTAACGCTTTATGTGAAGTTCAGAGTTATATATTAATGCAGTACAGAATCTGGAAAATATGAAAGCTAAAACTTAAGGCATCAACACAAGTGAAAGACAGCATAATCTTGGAGTTACCAAGTATTGTAGATAGCACTCACTCAGATGAGTACACAGTAAGGGAAGGGCCATTGCACACAATTACTTCTCGAACAATGTAAATATTGTGATTTTAGTTTTCAGTTGTTTGTATTATTCCAGAACCATCAGGGAGATTTTTCTGCTGTTTTTACACTGTATTCTGAGAGCAGCCAATGTGCTCGTAATTCCTGCCTGCCCTTCAGTACATAGAATGTGAAAACTTTGTTTGTATTCAGGGTCTGACAAGAGTTTCTAGAATTAATCAATCCTGTAAGTCCAAATTTTAGTTACTTCAGCAAAAAAAACCCCACAGCAGATGCTTTTTAAAAGTTCTGTTATTTTGCAGTACATTGTAGGCAACAGAGACTGTCATTCAGTGTTAAATGTCTTAAAATTTTGAAGTATGTTGTTTGCTACTGACCCAAAAGTAGCAGTGTTTCAAGTCACAAAGCTATTTCATAGTAATACAAGATAAATATTTTTCATATCCTGAGTTCTTAGCAAGGGTTGGAAGCAATAGAATTCATATGTTCTTGTTCTCATTACTGATGGAATTTTAAGTTTTCATTGTATGCTGTCACTACTGAAGATGGTTACCACTGAAAGTCTCAGCCCTCAGTGCTTCACTTTCTGAGTCAGACCACTGCACAGGCACTAAATTTGTAGCAGAATGTAGTCTGATATTATAGTTAACTGACAGAACCCTTCAACCCGCCTTGATTCTGCAAAAACAAATTTATCTTTTTAGCTTATTATGTATTCAGTATCTTCACTATTATCAGTTAAACAAACTGTGCAAATAAGGCCAAATCCCTGTTTACTGAAACCAGAATTATTTCAATAGTTAACTTATTCACAAGAAAACACTAATTTTATATGTAAGTATAAAAACATAACCAAGAATACAGGTAACATGCTGTCATTGCTAAGTCAAAACAATGGTTTTCAAGGTAAGCACTTTATATACACAAAGTTCCTTGCAGTGTTTTGCTGAATCTCATCAACTGCTCATGTAGCTGTTGTATAAGATGAAACATCTCACTTTGCATTAACATGTGGAAATAGTTATCCTAGGGGTGTTCTAACATGCTGTCGGTCTCTGAACGTGATATTGCTTTTCATATTAGACAAAGATTCAATGAATTTTTTAATATATGAAATCATACATTTAGAATTTCTAAGGCTGTTCCATATGTCTGTTAATAGCTTTAAAGCTACAAAAGCTGACCATAGAGAAAACAAAAGTGATTGTTAATGTTGACATCTAGATGTAAGGAGCTGATATTAATTCCTGCTGTATGAAAAATACTGATAAAGCAGCAAACTCAAATTAGGAATGACTGGAGTAGACTTCCATTATGTTTAACTATATAAATTTTTGCTACAAGGTGGTGGTTAGTTGCAGAAATTTTTTTTAGTTTGTTTGGGTTTTTTTCCAAATACCATTATACTTATTGTCTCAAAACCTCTTATCTTTCTTAAGAACATTCTTTCTAAATGTTGCATTTAGAACTATGACTAGAAACTAGAGGTGTTTTTGCTGTAACTGGTTATGAACTGTGAATACCATATCCTTCCTTCATTATGAGTTGATGTAAGCATCATTTTCTTTTTTACCCTCATTTATTTCTAGGTAGTCCTGTCCCAAATGAAGAAGGATTTGTTGAATTTCGGATGGCAGGTCCTTTGAAATACATGTGGTGGTACCACGTAGTGGGACTCATCTGGATCAGCGAGTTTATCCTAGCCTGTCAGCAGATGACAGTAGCAGGGGCTGTTGTGACATACTATTTTACAAGGTAAGGATAACTTAGCTCTATCATGAGTAGTCTACACATTGACTTATCAGAAGTAATAAGCAACAGGGTTTCTGCGAGAATATTTGTGTCCATTGTGAAAGCTGGGGAACAGTTAAATTGCCTTGACTCTTTTTAAATCATGTAAAGTCTTGAACTATCTGTTTTGCCATTTATAGATGGTGTTCTTGACATAAAAGACTTGAAGTCTTACTTGCCTTGTAACCTGTGCACATTCTACAGACATGGGTGGTTGTTTACAAAGTAGGATGCATCTGGAAGGTCATCTGTTTTGCTAATAATTAATGCTGGTAAGATCTGTAGAGGTTAAAAAATAATGAAAGCAATTGATTTTTATTTTAATTGCAAAACAGTGCCCTTTAAATTATTTAAAATGCTTCACTAATCTTCATTAATCTTTCTTTCACAGGATTACTTAAGATCTTATTAGATTCATCATTTACATATAGATTCTGACAAGATCATATACAAATAAAAATTCCTGTAAAATTTTAAAGTTCCAAATTTCGTTGCTGTATTTGTGAACTAAATTGTATATCAGTTTTTTGAATAATGTATGCTGATATTTTTCAAGCGCATGATTCAGATCAAAAATGTTTAATTGCTTTGTCTTTTTAATTGAGTACAAACTACATTTGGCTCCTTCTCTGCTCTACTCTTTAAAACAGTGTCAAAAGCAAGGAATCAATTTACTGCTCTGTCAGAACTTTTGTTATTTTATTAATGATGAAATTCTCCAGTATACCAATGAAATACATCTATGAAGCTATTACAAGATGTTACAGGGATGTAATCTTGTGCATAATTAAACTAGATTGGGTATGGAATGAGGAAAATACACAGGAAAGAGAGTAACTCTGCATTGAAATAGATTGCTTAGCATTGTGAATGCTTCGTCTGTAAGTTTATGTATTTCCTGTCACCTGAGGGAGAATGATTTTTATTTTATCCATACCCTTAATTCCATAACAGCAATTTTATTTTAAGTTAGTAAGTACTCATTCCTCTCTATTGTTATCTCCTTTTTGCATTTTAAGGTACAATCATAATTTGAAAAGTGACTTGTAAAAATGGAAAGGGCATTAATTTGCACTTACCCATTATTTTGCATATGAGCAGCTTTTCAAATCAAATGAGATGAGGTAATCCATGAAGAAATATTTTATACTTGTTCACTGCTCATTCACCTTAGCCAGATGGATTCCTTTCAACTCAGGCAATAACAGGCCTCAAAGTGTTTCGCATTACAGACTTTGCCCTGCAAATGAGGAAGTGTTTGGGTTGCCTGGGCATAAGACTCAAGCAATTGATGTGATTGTGCCGTACAGGGAGTAAAATTTGTCTTCCCCTAAAAGCTAATTGGTAGAAAATACAGGGTAAACCTATTTTAATTATTAACATCTCAGTATTACATTATGCAGATATTAGTTTCATGGAATGAAGAATCTACTTTTGTTACCTTTTCTGAATGAAATTTCCATCTCTGTCAAGCAGGAGAGATCCTTTATTTTTTTAATGTTAGCACGTGTTTCTTAATATGCTTATTATCATGCTCTTAATTTTAATAAAGAAGAAGAGCCATTCTTTAAATGTTTAATAGGTGCTATTCTTTGAGGGAGTCTCTTAGTGGAAAAGAAAAATGGCTTGAAACTGTGAACATGAGTATTTATCTGATAAATGAAAAATATTATAGCTACATTGCATTAAATAAATTGTTTTAAGGCTCAACCCTTGGTCCCTTGAGGATATAATACCTAAATCAGAAATGCAAAAATCTGAGCAAAGAGTTTACCTGATCAATTAATAATATCCTCTGCAAAGTCTACACAAATATCTCCAAAAGAACAAGAGAGGAGAAAGCAAGTTCACCAGTAGTCTAAAAAAGAATTAGCACAGTTTCTTACTGTTTTGGAAGGTTTTGAATTGTCCACCATCTGATGCAACTTTATGGGAATTGCCAGTCATTAACAGTGGTAATGCAGCCAACTGCTAGTAAGATTTCCTGTCACCAATGAGTGTTTTCGGTTTCAGAGACCCTCCGGCCAAGGTGTTGGCAAAAGCGGGTTAATATAGCAGGTAAAGTGTGACAGAGTTCACTGACAAGAGTCACTCTACTACTTAGTAGATTATTAAAGCACATTGAAAAAAGGAAAAGTAGGACTAAAATCAATTAATCTAAAACTAAACCTAAAATTATTTATGTGGAAGCTGGGGATGGAAAAAGGTTAAGGGTGAGAAAGGATAAGGATAAAAAGGAATGAGGGAGACCCTCTCATTGATTCACTAGGTTAAGAGTGGGCTCTCTTGCCACTCTTAGCCGTAGACTTGGCCAACAGTTTAGGCTTAAAGAGTTAAACAGCAATTAAACTTAATATCACTTAATCAATAGTGTAATTTAATGAATTTAACAAAAGAGTCTATAGAATTTACTATGAGCGCAACAGTAACCCTGTTACTTAGAACTGACTTACTTACCAATCTAACATTCACAGTACATTTGCTGTAGCACATTCACACTCACATGTGTAGGTACAAGGTATAGACCCATAAAAATTCCTCTCAGGTTCAGTGAAGTGCTCAGGTCAGATGCCTCTGCATCTTCTAAACAGGCGAAGGGTTGAGGCTTGAGAAGTGGGGTGTCAGCCCAGGCTCTGTCAACAGCATTTGACATTGGTCCTCTGAGTATCACAAACTTGAGTGTTCAGTGGCTCAGAGAGGTCCCACTCAGAGGGAGGTACTGATCATAGCCCACTGTGGTCCAGGAGTATATGGGGTTGCAAGAGAATTGACTTTAATCATAGTAATTTTCCAGCCCATCCACAATTCAGGTCTGAAATTTTCTTTGAAAGTTCAATAACAGAACCTAGGTTGATATTTGGGCACAAAGAATAAGTTTACAAGGCTGTTTATTTAAAAACAGGAGCTCGTTAGACAGGACAAGTTCCTAGGAGCAGACCTAAGTTCAAGGAGCTGAGCCCAGATGCTCTTTGTCAAGACAAGCATTTCTAGATCATAATGCAGCCCAAGGCAGGACAGGACAAAGGGAATGCACTGCCACGCTACTCATCAATTTAAACACAGAAGATCAAAGAAAACTAAGTCTCTGTGAATAAAACGAATCAAACCCAGAAAGGTTCAAAATATACTCCAAAACTTGACTAAAACCAAAGAAGGTTAGATGTTGGTGCTAAAAAACTGTTGATATATTTTATTTAATAGTAAAAAAGGCAAAGGGAAAGTAAGAGAAAATGAATAAAGATGTAGAAAAAGAGCAGGGAGGGGAACAGGAAGAGGGACAAGGGTTAGGTAGGAACATACAATCCTTCCAGGGGTCCCAACGACATCTTGTGGCTTCCCTCCATCTGTTCTTCTTGGTGGTGAGGGTCCCCCACACCCCAAAAAGTATAGAATCCAATGTATTAATATACATTTGGGCCAAGTGGGAATGCCTAGAGAGGGCTGGTTTGACACTGTCCCTTGCAGCACTGTGGATCTTACATCATGTTGCAGTGCTCCGGTGCAGGATCTGAGGGCCCCTTGTGGGGGCAGCTTTTGGTGGAACATGACACCCCCTCTGCTGAATGGTGCATTCACGTGGATGTCCTGCAGATGTGGCTTTCCTGGTGAAGACTGGGCGGGTCTGCACAGCAGAATATTGGCATTCCCTACTTCTCACCAGAGGCTTTTTCACCACACACCCAGAACCTCTGCTTCCCACCCCTACCCTTTGGTGGGAGTCTGGCAGCTGATAGCCCTGGGGCTGTGGTCTCCACTCCAAAGGTGTGAGGCTTAACCCTGCTGTGAATGTATTCTTTTCCCCCAGCCCAGAATTGAGTCACTTTATCATATCTCCATCAACTTGTATTCCAGGGCAACTGAGTCAGGAGGCTCATTCAGGGTGTGCTGATCTTCCATGTAGCTTTTGTTATAAAGTTTTGCTATAATAGGCAGAAGTCCTTCATAAAAATGCTTAAGGCATAAACAATAACATTTCAGTCTCTGACAGTATGACATACTGATTCCTTATCCTAGTCCTGCATTACAAATCTGTGAGTTACAGATTGTCAGAGTGGAGTGAGCAATATATCCCGAATGCTAGTATGAGGATTTGCACATTATTTTATTGAGAATTTGTAGCCCTTCTAGATGATATCACATAAATACTGATCATTCTACTTAATTCTTTTTCTCTTTTCAACAGGGAGAAAAGAAATCTGCCATTTACTCCTATTCTGGCATCTGTTAATCGCCTTGTTTGTTACCACCTAGGAACGGTAGCAAAGGGGTCTTTCATTATCACACTAGTGAAGATACCACGAATGATTCTAATGTATATTCACACACAACTCAAAGGAAAGGTAAGAGAAATAGATTCCATTTTCTTACCAGAACTCAAGGCCTGACCTGTTTATTGAGTCAATGTGGGAGGTTGGAAGTCTTGTTTTGGTATAGATCTGGGTTAAGAAGAAATTCTTCACTATGAGGGTGGTGAGGCACGAGAACAGGTTACCCAGAGAAGTTGTGGATATCACATCCCTGGAAGTGTTCTTGGTCATGTTGGATGAGGTTTTGAGCAACATGGTCTAGTGAAAGGTGTCTGTACCTGTGGTGATGGTATTTCCTTCCAACCCAAACCATCTTATTGTTCTATCAATATTTAGAGTTTACAAGACTATGGGGCTGATACAGATTGCTTAAGTTACCAGGCTGAATATCAGTTACTGAAACACGAGGGCATATTTTTTCCATAAAAACTCTTTATCTATATTTTCCTACATTTTTTGCTTTTCTAGGAAAATGCTTGTGCTCGCTGTATGCTTAAAGCCTGCATTTGCTGCCTTTGGTGTCTAGAAAAGTGCCTGACGTATTTAAATCAGGTAAGATTTTTCATATTTAAGTTTTGTGTGAGGGCTGATATTAGTATATACATTCCCGGAGTGCAATCTGATGCCAACGCCTAATGTACTGTACTTTGGAACTGAACTTGAATGACAGTACTTCAGTCTTGTCTCCATTACTGAAACTACATTGCAAATCACTACACTGATCTTTGGAATATAAACAAGAACTAAAAAATAGCCCATGTTCATCTTTGTGAACATGATTTCTCAGCTTTCTAACAATGTGTTTAGTGGTTGGTAGACTTCTGTCTACTCAGTCAAGCTACATATAAGTTTCAAAATATTTTTGCTATTAAATTAGAATTAAGCTTTTCTATGTGTAATATCTAAGATTCTCACAGTGTAAATGCTACACGAAACATCAAATTGTCATCATCATCTGCAAAGGGAAAGAGTTACATAGTACAACACACTGGCTGGTCCTTGTAAAAGACCCCTTGTAAAAGTGGGTTTCTGGGCCACAAATATCACATAGATAAATATCAGATACATAAATATCTTTTGCATAATATCTCTTTCACTGTTATTAAATTTTTTTGATTGTGGAAATGTAGGAAATAAAATAATAAGAAAGCATTTTAAACACCTCAGTGTAATCCTTGAAAACTATCCTCACTAACCTTGAATGCAGTCTAATTAAGTATTTAGAAATTATCTTGGTTGACTTGTATGACACTCAGATTCTTTTATATTTCCAGATTTTTTTTGAGCTATTAAATTTCTGTAGCTATGCTACTGTTCACCTCCTCCTGCAGAGAAATTGCAAATTCTGTTTAATGAGGTTTTTTGAACAAACTTGTTAATGCATAGATTATGAGCAAGAGAGGAGAAGAATAGTAATTCTTTACCTCATATAATCTTCTGTCAGCTGGTTCATACTGCTTGATTCAACAACTCTCAAGGGAATTTTTGTTCATTAAAATCATATGATGAATGTGTCTTACTCAGAAGCTGTATCTTCCCCCTCACCTTCCCCACCCTCCATCTGAAATACCTGATCATTCTATGAATAAATCTTCAATCTCCTTTTCTCAGAATGCATATACAGCCACAGCTATCAACAGCACCAATTTCTGCACCTCAGCAAAGGATGCCTTTGTTATCCTAGTGGAAAATGCTTTGCGAGTGGCTGCCATAAACACAGTTGGGGATTTTATGCTGTTTCTAGGAAAGGTATGTCTGCTGCATACTGTTACAGACCTTTGTAGAAGCAATCTTTCTTTAGCAACGGCTTGAGCCCTAATTCAAAATGCCTGAAAAATCATGTTTCTTAGTGTGCACTTTATCGCATCATATTAGGAAGAGGTCAGCCAGGATAGGGAGCATAAACAGATGATCAACTTAAATTTAGTAAAAGTTACTAAAAAGGAATAGCTGAAGTTTATGACACTTTTTAAATTATTTTTGAGGAATTCAAGAGAAAAGTGATTAGAAAGTCTAAGGTTTTGATTTTGTAGTTAAGATAGAAGTGTAAGGAAAGGAAGCTGTTTTTAAAATTCTGTTTAGTATGGACTCTTTAGATTTATGTTGAAAATTTGGCACATTATTGATCATTTTTTATGACAAAATCAGACTGGAAGAGTACAGAAGCCTGCTATGAGGTACTGGCAGCTTAAGCAACTAGGTTAGCTCTACTCTGAGAATTAAGAGACTAGGATAATTTCTGCAATGAGTCAGCCTTTTGGGTTTCCAGCTAATAGAGATATACTGTATGGAAATGTAATCCAGTGAATTATTTCTATCCTTTAAAGTGCCATAATTTACTGAAAAAATTAATACTAGTCTACTTAAATACCTGTGCCTAAATATCTGGACACTGGTTGTACTGATCTGTGTTCCTTATTGCATTCTTCTATTTCTGTTAAATTAGAGTACAGCAGGCTGAACTTTGAATCCAGTAATTAAATGAGTAAGATGTGAGAAGGAATAAAACATAAGGGAGATACAGGTGCCTGGGAGAGCCTGAAATTATATAATAGTTTTACTGAGGAATCTGAAAAGTGTTTAGGAAACACCCCCTGAAAAGATAACTCAGATTATTAGAAAATTGCTCAGGTGACAAAAATGTTCAAATGAAGAGTGCATATAAAAATTAGTATCAGCTAAAATAATGCTACACTATCAGCATCTTCTTTGCCAGTTAAATGTGATGTTTTTGTAAAAGCTGACCTATTTCATGATTGTGTTTAGTTGTAGTTCATAATAATACATTCAGAAATGTTCAAAAAGTTAAGTGGCAACACCAATTTAGTCTTTTTGGTTTTGCCAAAACCATACTGGTACCCAGTGTTAGGGTCTGTTAGGATCTCACACATAGTTCTGTAGAGACTATTACATGAAGTGTCTCATATGAATTCTGATCTACTTTCTCCTATATGGAGAAGAAACAGATATTAAATAAGCTTGGAAGTTGTTTCCACTAGCAAAATGAAAAACATACCATTCTCCTAATACCTAATTTCTCCCTCCACCCCAAATAAAAAAATCCAGCTGTATGTTGATGTGTTGCATCTGGTTTTGGGGTTTATATATTGACAGCATAAAGTTCTTGTTTACAGGAATATTGTATAACACTAGAAAGATGACAACAGAATATAAACGTAATTTTCTATGAAAATACTCTTTGTGCTGAAGGATGTGTAACAATTGACTTAAGCCTGATGAAAAATGGATTAAATGCCATTTATCCTCAGGGACATGGGGGATCTGGGAGGTAAAGATCTTGTTACCTACCATCTGTAACCTCTAGTTCCAACCCTGGCAGACCAAGAAGCATACTGTCTTAAAACAAACAAATCAAACAAAAAATATCAAAAGGCTTCTTCCATTAGAGTTGTCTACCATTTTCTTCTTCAGGTCCTGATTGTCTGCAGCACAGGTTTGGCTGGCATTATGTTGCTGAATTACC
>VXBQ01014430.1:9985-23558 GCA_013400175.1 Phainopepla nitens | reverse complement strand
GTAGTTCAACCAATCACTTCTAGAGTTTAATTGCTGCTCCACAGCTAGATTTAACACATAGGATGGCCAGCTGACATTTGCATCTTCAGCTTTTCAGTAGCTCCCAGCTGCCAGAACCAGGACGGACTTCTAAATGTGGCCTTAGATTGGCATAGTAAATGAAGGACTTCCTGCACTGGGAAAGTGTGTCCTCGAGGGAGAACTAACAGTGGAAAATGCAGTTAAATGTTGTGGTAGGTTGGCCGTGGCTGTCACATACAGTGCTACTCTGTTGCTTGCTCAGTCCCTGCAGCAGGGTGGGAGAGAGCAGTGAAAGGATAAAAACATTCATATAAGTGCAGTTGATTAAGCAAATAAAGAAAAAAAATAAAAAAGAAAGGCAATAATTTACTTGCAGACCAATGCCCCGCCAATCTCCAAGCAGCAGCTGCTTCAGAACCACACCCATCCCAGTTTGATTGCTGTTACATTATATGGTGTGGAATATTTCTTCAGTCTGTTCAGGTCAGCTGTCCTGGCTGTGTGCCCTCCCATCCTTTTGCCCAACCCCAAACGACTGCTGGGGTCATAGCATGGAAAATAGAGGAGGCCTTGACCCTGTGCAAGCACTCTGCAGCAGCAGGTAAAGCTTTGTGTTAGCAACACTGTTTTGGTTGCAGATCTAAAACACAGCACCTTGCAGGTTGCTGAAAAGAAAATAAACTCCATCTAGCCTAACCCAGTACACAGGCCCACTTACCCAATAATTAATCCAAGGCTTGCTCCCTGCATTTCTGTACAGCATCTTCTCAGGGTGGTTACTTATTTCTGAAAGGGCTTTTTTTGCAGCAGGCAATTAGCCTGCTCCACAGTGCTCCCTTTCATGGAGGGAGCAGGGGATGTTAGCTCTTACTCTTTCAGCACATAATGGGGATATAAAGCAAAAATGAGCCCTTTCTGTATCAGTGTTCTGGCAATTGAGCAGCCAGTGTTGGAGACAATATACTTAATGTGCCCTCAAGGCATGCACTTTAGTGGTTTGCTCTGAGTGGTTATGATGTATTCTTTGAATGTATGTTACAGAGTCAGAATAAAATGCATGTAGCAGACATATACTCACCACCATCTAGTGAGCATCTAGTTGAGTGCATATTACATGCTATATTGAATATGGCACAGTCATTTTAAGAAACAGTCATAAGATTTATAAGTAGATACCTAACAGCATTCCTGTTTTTTAATTCATAGCTTGGCCTGTGCAGATACTGTTAACTAAATCTAAGTATCACTAGCCCATTGTTTCTTGAACAGCTTGTGTCACATTATCAACACAGAAATTCTATTTCATCTTTGTGAAAAAAACAACAAAACAACCCTTGTGTCTCCCAACAGAAAACCCAACAGGCTTATTTGAAGCATTTCTTGCACTCAGCTTGTTTGTTGGGATGATGAAAGTTTACTCTAAATATTTAATTTTCAAATGCTCTTCCAACTATTTCATCTCTGTTGTTATTTCCATCATGTAACAAGATTATCGAGACTAGTAAATCTGTATTTCTTGTGTTCTGTAGCAAATACTGTTCTCAAGGTATTTTTTCCTTTTATATTTAAAGAGATGAGAGAAGAGATGAAACTCATCTTTTGTGATGTGGGTCATGTATAAAAGGCAAAATTTCTGGTCTGGGATGGAGCTGTGATGGGTCTTGCAATCTGATACAATCAAGCCAAAGCTCCTCAGAGACCAGGATTATGAAAACATTTCTAAGGAGAATTGGTAGCATGAATTGATCTGAAAATACCTATTTGGAGGCTAAACTATCTGGCATTCATTTGACAGACATCTGTTAAGATGCATAAAACCAGCAAATGCCCATCAGATTCTACTCCCCTGTCTCATGGATGTCAAGTCATCATTTTTGAATGTGATGAGCAGAATTTAGTGTTATAAGTGTTTGGTACTTTTCTACAGAAACATGGGACTCCATTTATAACTTAAGTTCTAAGAATTCAGAGTAAAAATACCAGCTGACTTTAACAGAACTAGCGTAATTTC
Organism: Phainopepla nitens; assembly: GCA_013400175.1. Lineage (NCBI taxonomy): Eukaryota > Metazoa > Chordata > Aves > Passeriformes > Bombycillidae > Phainopepla > Phainopepla nitens. The sequence goes on along the minus strand of VXBQ01014430.1, from coordinate 21,526 downwards.
AGTAATGTTAAAGACAGCTGTGGCCTAAGTATGTGATTTATAAGTAGATACCTAACAGCATTCCTATGCTGGCAGTATAGGTGGCTACCATTCCTCAAGTGTACCACCTCTCCTCTCTGGGTTGAGTGGAATAGGGGCAGCTTATTTCAAAAAGGTTTGGTGAAATTAGGAAGTTGAGTAGTTACAAAACCCAGCAGAAGTTGTGCACCGACTGGAGTTCCCACTATAATAATGGTTTTTAACTCTCAAATATCATGTGTCCTCTATGTTAGTATTAGTTGGGTCCCTCCCTACCTCTCAGACTGAAACAGGAGAATATCTCTCATTTGAAAAACAGTGCCACAGACAATTTCATAGAGTCTCCTAGGGGAGTGAGGGGAAAAAAACCAGAAAGGTGGTTTTGTTTCTAATATAGGCCAGAAAGCAGCTGCCAGAAATTAGGTGGAGCCATGGAGAGCAGATAGAAAATATTCCACAGGATCTTCACAGTAGTTAAGAAAATTCATATTCCAATTCAGACATCTCACAGTAACATCTCACATGTCCCACTTTAATTTTACTCTGGAGCTCTTCAGAGCAAAATGAAGGGGGAGTGCTATACCTGTAGAAAAGAATTATTTCTGTATAATGAATTGTGTTGCTGATTACAGAAACTACCCTAAGGAAAAAGAAAAATCTTCTGAACAGATTTTAAAGGCTTGACAGTACTTGCATTGTCATAGTCCATCAAAGCTTCATCTGGAAATGAATTTTTCATCCTCCTTTACTCATACTTCTAACAGGGCAATCAAACCCCTGGACTGGCTTAGTGATTTACATTGAATCAAGATCAACTAACAAGTGCTCCTTTTTCCAGTGGAATGCCACCTCCTTTGAGAATGGGAAAAGTAAATGTGACACTGTTTACTGTTGTCTTGAGAACTTAAACTATTTTATACTGCAAGCTGTGAATGCAGGAAGAGAAAAGAAATTAACAGTGCTGATCTAATCTTAGATTTTCTGTGTAAACTGACATTGTGCCAGGATACTGATGCAAAACTGTATTTTAGTCTAAGAAATGTATAGATTTTTTAATGTATCAAAATAAAGTTTTCCTTTTAAGTAAGAAAGAACTTTCTGTATCTTCCATGCAGTGTGTGTAAGCCATGCTCTTACTACCAATACAACCTCATGTTCCTGAGAAGCAAGCCAAATTTCTGCTGAAGTTTTACTTTGTTCTGTGCTGAGTAGCTGCAGTAACACCAGACATACTGTCCTGGTGCCAAGAAAAGTATTCTGATGCTAATGTTTTCTGAAATGGGCAGTAAATGGGATTTGGTGGAGCAAAAGCAGGATATTTCTGCTGTCTTTATTCTCATTGATCCTCAGTGATTCTCTCACTGATCCTCTCACATCTGCTCCTCAGTTTCTCTCCAGAGTGTTGGAAACTGCCCCTTTAGGCTAGCAGTTTCACCCATCACCACATTCCTCAGCCTCTCTGATAGGCTACAGGGTGTGCTGAAGGTCAGTCACATACAGAAGCAGCTGGAAAATTCTTTGCTGTGAAAGGGGAGGTAGTGTCACACATGGAGAAGAATCCTTGCTCATACCTGGGAAGCAGGACTCTCAGTGCTCATAAGGCTATCTGGAGCATATCCTGGCACAACACCTCTTGTGGTAACATTTCTGTGTTCTTCATGGACCTGTACACACTCCCCACTCTGCCCAGCTGTTCTAACTGCTTGGATGTCTAAAGATGGATGGTGCGTAGAAGCAATAACAAAGGCACATACAGTCACAAAGATTTCTTCCCCTCTCCTCTCTATCCCACAGGCACAGCATATTTCTGCTTTTTGCTGCCATTTTTTTTTACACTAGTAAGCCAAGCTGAACCCTGTCTTCTGCTTCTATTGCTCTTTACTGCAAACCACTTCAGTGCTGTATTTGCATAAGATGGTTTACTTTATCTGGAAACAACTGCTACTTCTGAAACACAGACTGATGCTGTTGTGGCTAATCAGTCAAACCATCAGGAGGAAAAGGACCGGACAGCCCATCAGACAGAACCTCTGCATACAGGCAGGGTCCATGCTGTGGACCCAAAGTGTTCTGCTGCATGTCAGCGTTCTGCAGTTCCACTGAAGGTACGTCCCCTTGGCTCAGAGTGCCTATTTCATGGTTTATTAACAGTGAAGCTGCATGCTAGATAGGTTTACTTGCATGGAGCAAAAGAGGCTCTGGAGATATCCTTCATCAGTAGAGGTGTTAGGAGCAGGAGGCATGAAACTTACAGGTTTTATAAACCCTGTCAGGTTTCCACTGTATTTGCCAGTGTCAGAACTGCAGAACAGGAGCTCTTTAGCTTTCTTTATCCTCTCTAGCAGTGAGGGACTGAAGCACTGTCTGCAGATATCAATGCTCTGAAACAAGAGTTTCATGACTTCTGGGAGAAAAAAAAAGACAAGCTCCTAAAGGTGGGTTGCAGAAGGCTAGTGAGAGAAACATATGCAGGGAGAACAGAATGGGATATGGGACTTGGAATGAAAATTTCAGGTTACTGCGGTGGAGCATGAAAGAAAATGCTGTTCTCCTGCTGTTAGCAGGGACCTGGAGACAGAGGACTGGAACTGCAGAAGCAGGGTTTTTCCTTCAACCACACAGCAGTTTCCACTGTCAAGACATTCTTTATGCAGTGGGCACATACCTCTGACCACTTAGCCTTGGGATTCAGCCCCTGGCATTGGCACTTGCAGAATAACCCAGGCAGATGCCTTCTCAGATCCCTGCTCCCTGAAAAGCCCTGCTGTCCCACTGGAGATGAAGGACCAGTCTCCTTGCTAGCAACACAGCACCTGTCCTTGGCCGCTGAAGGAGCTCTCCTGCCGTGTGTAGAGGATGGGACCCTCTGTATGCAGCATTTAGTGTGCAGCAAACGGGCTCCTCCTCTGAGCCAGGGAGCCCAGATCCTGTGCTGCTGGAGGGCTCCTTCCCTCTGCTGTGGGCCGCTGACCCAGTTTCAGTCACTGGTATTTAGATATTTAATGAAGATTAGCTAGTGCCCAGGGAGCGATTATTTAGAATTTCTAATTACTATTTAAATTATAAATGTGTGAAATGGATAGAGCTTGCACTTCCGCATACAGAAAACCTAAAAAGGCTGTTTTGCTGACACCTACTGCCATAATCTTCATCTAGTGCTTATTCTTGTTTACCTTAGATACACTAAAAATAAAATGGAAGAAAATCCAGCACCAGAGCAAATTTTCTGAGACCCTTACCAGAGCAGTCAAAGCTAGAAATAAAGTCTATAACAGATGCTGTTAAATTGTTGTATCTCACTACCTCAGCTGACAGTAATCATGTGGGAGACAAATGGGTGAGCAAGTATTGCACACTGCAGTCCTCTGAAGAAGAAATCACAGACCTGAACCTTGTGCCCTAGGGGGAAAAAAACATCTGCCACAGTCCCAGAAACAGTGATGTCTCCTGGTTTTAATTACTTTTCTGATAGTTCTTACTTGTATTCTAGTTTTAAGTATAAAGTCATGAATACAAACCTTGGACAAAAAAAGATTCGCTCGGCATTGGCAATGCCAGATGGAGCAGAGTGGTCTGGCCACTTATCCTGATTGCAGGGCCTGCCATGTCCCCCCATCTTTGCTTCCACATAGGAGAGGGGTGGCTCAAAGATTTGGACATCTGCCTGGGGCCAGCACACTGCTGGTCCACCAAAGACCTCCTCTGTCACTTGGGACCTCTCACTTTCTGTCTCTGTGCCTCCCTTTCCTCAAAACTGAGGATGCCATGAAGGCCAAGTACATTGAAGATCAGTCAGTAGTCAGATACTGCAGGAGGACAGATGAATGAAATAGGGGCAAGTAAGGCTGTGTGTGAAATGGGGATCTAAAAATGCCTCTGCAGCTGTGAGAGGCAATGAATTGGGTGGAATTTACATCCTAGGCAAGAGAAATGATGCAGACATGAGCACCTCCAACTCATTCCTCTTCTGATAGTTAAAATATCTGAAAACTCAATTCTCCACTAGAAAATCCCCTCCAGTCCTTTAGTGGGTCTTGGTAGTTCACTGTGCCTGCCTTCTGCAAGAATTAAAATCCACTTGTTGGAAGGCATGCTGGGTGTCTTTCAAATCTCTCAAAATTGCACTGCCCCTAGTAACAACAACAAACCTAACTTTATTTCCTAATGTTGAACATTGCTGAATGAAGTAAAGAGATTTCAAAGCACAAGTTTTCTGCCCATTCTGAAAGGTTGGGTAGGAGGTCTGCAGAGGAGTTCTTCCTTCTTATGGGCACAAAAGTCCTACTGCATTCAGGCAAGGAGCATCACAGCTTGCTTTTGAGAGCTGTGATGTTCTGTCTGTGCATTATGGGACAGCATAAGGACAAGAAAACCTCAGAATGGTCTGTATTACATTGCAGCAGGAGACCAGCCTGCCAGAAGAGCATGTGAGGTTTATGGTGAAGATGAAGCTTGACAGCTTTATAAAAATGTAATTTGCTCCCTAAAAAAAAGCCAGCATAAGTGCTTGCAGGTCTGAATTTCCCAGAAAATGAACAGCTTGAAAAGCTATTAAGCTTCTTAAAGAAATAATAAGGAATCAAAGCTTGAATGAAGAGTGTAGGAGAACTATACACAAGCCTGAATTTCTGTTCATTGTGTTCATGGGCCAGGGCCCCCCACCTTTCTATAATCACCATCTGAACTTCCTTGAAGAATAGCACATAACAAGGCATACATTGAGGTTTTGAACTGTGGGGGCAAATGAACTCTTGTTTGAAATAAGCTAAGCATTTGATCTGTGGCCACAAACTGGGGCTGGGCTCCAGAAGGGCTCCAGCTATGACTCAGTGAAGGAAGGTGGGGAAAGGAGGGAAAGGACTGATGAGCTGCCAAACCAGAGGCAGGACATCGACTGGGGTTAGTCCCAGCAATGACAGCACCTTGTTTGTTGTCCCTACTGCTGTGGAAGCAGCCTTGTATTTGCTCTGCCCAGCCCCAGAGGTCCTGCAGATGTTTTCCAGCTAACCTTTCTGGAGGGATCAGGCTAGAAAAGCAGTAAGTAGGGAAAAGGCAATGGGAAAGCTAATTTGGAAAGAGCAATAAGTAGTAAATGCAGTGCCAGAAGTCAGAGACCCTCCTCAGAAGTGGGCTGCTGGAAGGCTCAGAGGGGATCCAAAAGCATTATCTGTGCCATGCTTACTGGAGAGATGGCAGTGAAGTGTTTCTTTACAGGGTATTTGTGCTTGTCTTTAACAATTACAAGTGCTGTAATAAACTGCTCCTGGAAATTAAAAAAAAAAAAAAAAAAAGTTGCTTTGGCTAGAAATAAGCATTTACATGGAGGTGTTTTGAAAAGTCACATGAAGACAAATGAGCCTTTGACATCTGAGCATTGTGTGATTTGCAGCAGAAGGAGCTTTTGGAGACACCTTCCCTTGAGTATCTTACTTTCGCAAGGGGGAAAAAACTGTCCTTGCTGCCTGTTCTGGTATTAAAAATATTAAGAAGGTCTGGTAAGAAATGATGCAGTGCTGTAGGACAGGACACAGAGCACTTTGGTGTGACAGTAGTAACACACATCGAGCACAGGGTACTGAGTATGTCAGATATGTTCACATATACCAATGGTGTGCTTGTGCAGGTCAAAGCTATTAAAAATGATTAGCACTTCACCCTGAAGTAGTCTACGCTTTGGAAAAAACAGAGTAGCTGCTCCTGAGTCAAAGGGTTGTTTGTTTGGGGTTTTTTTTTGTATCACAAAACCTAGACAAATACAAAATTTTTGTTTTCACTCTTCCAGATGAGTCCTGCCAACTTGTTCAGCCTAAGGGCACAGCTCAGTACAAGGCATAGGCAGCATCATAAGCCGAAACAGCAATAGCTTCATCTAGTATTCTGTTCCTTCCTTTGCAGTCACAATAATGAAATCCAGGGGGAATTAAAAGTATCCTGGCTGCAGAGCCCATCAGCCAACCAGTGTATGTGGCTGTGAAATACAGAGCCACAGACTAGCAAGCACAATTAGCTAATAAGATTGGTGCTCCATCATAACCCCATTTTAAACAGGCTGTTGATAGAGTAATTTCGACGCTAAAATAGCATCACAGGAAATACATACTCACTGAAACTCATTGTGCCTTTTATTAAGCAACACTACAAAGAAGCCAGCAACTGATTTTCACTGGAGGCTGTCAGCAGGAGTAATTTCTCTGCTCAGACCCATGCTGATGAGAATATTTTCCATGTCCCCTTCCCCCAAGCGGAGCCAGAAGGGCATGGTTTCACGTGCCAGCTGTGAAGGTTTTAGGCTGCTCCCAGACCTCAGCTTCTCTCACAGACCTCAGCTGGGAGAAACACCACAGCTGTTCAGCAGCACACTGGCTCTGCCATATCCTCCATAAATAGCTCAGGTCAGCTCAGCTCAGTGTGTGTTGAGCCATATTTATTCCTGTGGGGCACTGGGCCTGTTCTCACCCCTATGCATGAAGATCAGGAGACCACATGGGCCATGCTCAATTGTTTGAGTGAGCTCCTAGAAAATGGAGGTAGCTTGGGCTGCTGGATCTCACCAGCAGCTCAGAGCTAATTAGGGAATGTAATTTAATGGCCTTTAATGCCCTGACAATGTACAACTGCTTCCCACAGCATGCATGGATGCACAGTGCTCTCTGGGTTTGGAAGCTCCCCAGCAGTGGTGCTCTCTCTCACAGTTGTAACTGGAGACTGAGTGCAGCTCTCTGAAAGGAAAAGGCAGCATTTTTCCTCCTCTAGTTTTTTCTGTAAGAACAAACCACTCTCTTATATACCTAATCTAGGTTTTTAACAAACCAGCAAAGGGAAATTCATCTCTTGGAGCCCACAACATGAAATCTTTCACCACAAAAATAATCCTGGTGCAATGAAGTCTCCAGCCTTCAAAGGCACCTCTTGGGCAAGCTCCAGCTCTGGAAAGCCTTGTTCTGAGATGCAACGTGGTGCTGCAGCTCGGTGATGTGCTTCCCAGTGGCCCTTCCTGAGACTTGTTCTCTCAGTGTCCCCTCTGCCTTCTAAACCTGTCCTGAAGTTTGGCTCACAATGGACCAGAATTTCTGTGAGCTTTGCCAGCCTCTTGCCTAAAGGACTATTGCCAGCTTGATGGCTTTCTGAGAGATGTCAACCTTTTGGCCCCTCCTCCCTCCTCCTCCAAGGCAGGGCTGACTTGTGTCAGCATTTGTGCCCCCACACCCTGTGGTGCATACACCTTGCATGATTTCTGTGCTGACCACAGCCAGCCTATGAGTGCTGCCAGAAGAGAAGCTCACCTCCCGACTGGCCCAGACCAGAGTCAGGAGATGGTGCACAAAGCACTGGCATTGACAGTACCTGACCTCCCACAGCTCCTGTCCTTGCCTTCTCCTGCTGGCTTATCAGACTGCAACCCAAGGTGATGCGCCAGAGGTTATTGCTCTCCAGGAGGGAGTAGAAAATTAGCATTTGGGGCAAAGGTGATCTGCTGCCCCTGAGTTTCAGTTACGGTAAGTGTAGGACAGGATTAGAACACCCTTTCATGCTCTCCAGCTTTTTGTGCTTAAGGACAGTTATGGCTCATCAAGCCCAAAAAGTGCTGTGGTTTTTTTTTTTTTTTTTTTTTTTTTTTTTTTTTTTTTTTTTTTTTTTTTTTTTTTTTTTTTTTTTTTTTTTTTTTTTTTTTTTTTTTTTTTTTTTTTTTCCCTGCTGTGAATCTCCTTTTACTGTGCAGCCAGAATTCACTGCAAGATCTGAGAAGTTAAAGGGTCAGATCCTTCATCCATTACTGCTCCCTGAAGAAGTCACACAAATATATGCAACAATGCCTTCACAGAAGTGAAGAAATGTGACTTTGAACCCTTTTCAAACTCTTTTTTTCTTTGAGGATCACATCCCTGAATCACCTTTTTTACCTCACCTCAGTCACTGCAGTCCTATTTTTTTCTGTTCTTTGAAAAGACAGTTGATCTTCATGCCACACACAAAATTCACCCTGTGCTTCTGCTGTCCACATATTCAGCCACTTCCCTTCTACCTGTTTACCTTACACCCCTTCTCTTCGCCCATCCAGACATTGCCCAGCTTGGCCTCCATTCAGTTCTCTGCTGTTCTCTGTGATTTTCCAAAACCAAGCCCTTGGCTCAGCCCCATGTTCCATGTATAATCTCCACCTCTCCCCAGCCCAGACCTTGCCTCCAAGATACTTCTCTCCTCTTGCAGCTCTCCTGGAACCTGAGGTATCCCACAGTCATGGTTGTGGTCTGACTTGCTTCTACCATCTGGGACAAAGTTCCCCATCTTTCCCTCTTTCTCTCTCTCTCTCTGTTCTTTTCAAGATAGACAGCTGTGTGCATTCTGCAGCTCTGGCTTGCCCCAGTAACTTCAGTGAAGGTAGGCAAATGGACAAAAGCTTCCAATCTCTGTCATGCCTTTTACAGGATCAATGGCCATGTAGTTCTGCTGCTGTTTTAAACTTTGATCCCCTTGCTTTGTCCCTAATGCTAGCAACAAGACACAGATGTGTTGCCACCTGCTTGCATGTGCATCCTACAGTTCCTCTGTCTATGTAGGTGTAGTGCTTGGTAAAACAGAGGTTTTACTCCAATATAAAATGTTAGGGTGGAATTCCACTGCACTTGGCTCTGCCCCTGCACTTACGTGCACTACAAGCAGAGTGGAGAGCAGTTATGCACAATCAGGTGTTTTTAACCATGTCACCCTAAAATGATTTGAACAGGGACCCAAAGAACTTAAACATGGTGTGTTTTAGTTGATTCTTCAAGAAGCATTTAAGTGGAATTGCTAGTTGCAGGGTCCCTCGTTGGCATAACAAAAGACATAAATGCAATCTCTCTACATTTCACTCAGAGATAAAATACATCGACAGAATCAGATCTGAAAAACCTAAAGCTTTGCTTTAGAATGTGTTTTGTCTTGGGTCCACTTATAACCGAAACAGTGTGATTTATTTGACATGCTCACTTTGAGAAGACATGAGGAAGTTAGGCATTCCACACTGGCTCCAGTAACATGGGAAGACTGACATTGGTTTCTGCAGGATTTCACTGCAGAAATGAAAACCAAAGTGCACCCTAAAGTGACCAGTGCTTTCAGTACATGACATTTTAAAATTAAAATTTCCTTCAGTTAGTGACATTAGCAGAGCATAGTGCCACGTGTTATCACCCACCTCTCCTCCAAGAGGCCACAGCTGGCAGGTGGCACTCCCCCACGACCCTGGGCACACAGACCAACATACCTGCAGGCTCTTCTAATGGCAGGTGTGCCCCTGCAGCCATCTCACGTTGTCCTCTTCTGCAAGGACGCTCAGGTCCCCAGGTGGGTGAGGGCTGTGGAGCTCAGAGCCAGAGAGGTGCCTGCAGGAGCAGGCACTGAAGGACACTGGGGCACTGTGGGGACAGGAAGTGCAACAATGAGTGCTGCTGGTACCCAGGTCTGGGTTACTTGTGGGCTTGTGGCAGAAGCCCTGAGACAATGCAGGGCACAGCAAAACCAGCAAAAATGCTTGCAAATTTGCCGTCTCGATCACTCTACCTTCTCTCTGCTCTTCGAACCTTTTACAAAGTAATTCAAATGTCCCCAACCACTTCAGTAAAACTCTACTGGCCTGAGCAAAACTGCAGCTACTTCAAAAGAAGGCATGCCCCCAGGAAGGTTCAGTAAAAAACGCTATTAATCGCAAAGGCTTGTAAGTGATCATAAAGCCACCCATTTGACCAGCTGGCCAGCAAATGGCAGGCTTTTCAAGCCAGGCACATCCAAACCGCAGTAGCAGTAGTCACCTGTTCCTGTGAAGAAAGTGTACACAGTGCACAGATGCTTTCTTGAGCGCTTTGACAGTCTGATTTGCATTGTAGGTCTATTTCAACAGCTACACCTTCTAGAGGAGCACACTGTGGAGCTTCTTCACTGATCAGGGTGGCCACCATAGGCATGGGGAAGTCTCCAGCTTGTTGCAGCAGGGTTCATTCTCTCCCACAAAACAGGCAGATGCCATGGGGAAGTGCAACAGGACTGGCTGCATCTCCTGTCCTAGAAAGTGCTGATGATGTTCTGCTCTAGTTGTAGCTGGCTGTCCTAGAGAGGAAGGTGTGGGGCTGTCACCGGCTGCTCTTCAGTCTTCATACCACCCACATCTCCCAAAAGGAGAGCCAGGATTAGTATTGAAAGGAATAAGATGAATGTGTCTTTACAAATAGACTGTGTGAATCTACTTGTAGACAGGGCCAGGGACTTTTAGATAAGGAAGAAACAGGAGAAACTATCATTTCAGAAAATGTTACTAATTGACATGGACTGCTCTTCAGCCAATGTCCCTGAACGGAGAGAAGAAGAAGACTTAATATAATATGAATATCATTTAATATACAAAAAGGGGTTGCATATTAAGGTGACATACAGTAGGTGAATCTGGAAGTCTGTACCTTGCAAGTACCAAGTACCTCAGCCAGTGGGGAAAGGAAGAGGGTGATGCAGCCAGAAATTAGGAAAAAAAGAGGCTTCATCCTTCAACAATTGGAGAGCAAAATGCCCCATGGTCTCTCCCTTTGTTCATGAATAAAGTTACAGGACTTCTCTGTGTCCTTTCTGGGCATAAACCTCTGGTGACATGAATTTTCTGCACACTGTCCATGCCACAGCCTCCAGCTCCGTTGTGCCCAGCCTACAGTCTCTGCGTGCACAAGGGCATTCTTCTCTGCCAAGTTTTCAGATGCCAGCACCCCTGCTCAGTGTTAGCTAGAGGGTAAAAAGGGCACATCATGGACTATGCTTGGTGCTGCAACAATCCTTCTAGCCACTGATCACAGGCAGGTAACCCACCGCTCTACCCTAGGCAGGCAGACTGATGAAGACACAGTGCCATCAGCTGGGCATTTGTAGCCACCTGCCCAGAGTCCAGCCACTTTCCTGCCAAAAGGCAGGGGCTTCAGGAAACCATGCCTTTTGGTGACTACGAGCTTTTAGTGGCAGACAACACTGCGTGCAGAGTGTATGCCTGTCATAGGTGAGGAGGACAAGCCAGCCTGCAGTGCAAAAGCAGGATTAGAAGGTGTTGAGCCCATTAAGAGGGCAGCAGCTAATTCTTTTTAAGAAGGAACTTTAGGGAGCCTTTTGTCCTCCATGCTGCACCCTGCCATCCACCAGCACGCACTTGCTGCATTGAAGGCTGGCATGGCAGCAGCACTACCCCTGGCACGAGCAGCACTGTGCCATGGGGACAAAATTTGATTTGGAATTTGCAAATTGATTTGGAATTTGATTTGGAAACCTTTTATAATGAAAGGGGAGGTGCAGGCGGCAAGCTGGATGAACAGAATTCCTTAAGCTTTAACAGCTAGAGGACTGCAACTGACTGTACAGCCCAGCAAAGTGCGTACAGCCCTGGAAACCTCATCAATTATGCTCCTTCTCTTCCACACTGTAACTGGTCTTTTCACTGGAGTATGCCAGCACATATCTCCCTGGAGGTGAGAGCTCATACTTTCTCCTCCCCCCTTACCTCCTGCCCCCCCC
>VXBQ01014429.1:31224-42760 GCA_013400175.1 Phainopepla nitens | reverse complement strand
TGTTAATACCATCTGATCCATGCAGATGGACACCCAAGCTGACTACTGAGATGTAATCTGAGTTCTCCATGGGAGCCTGAAACAAGAGGCTGTGAACTGCCAAACTTTAGGATAACAAGGGGCATGAATATGGGTGACAGCAGCCAGGTGAATGGACACTGACAGACACATCAGGAGCTGGGAATTGCTTACTTTTTGGATAACAAAGGAGATGAAGACTGGTGACACCATGTAGGTGGATGGACACAGAGAGTGGAGACAGAAACTGAAGACTCAGGAGGAAAAGCAAGACTTGCATGCAGGGAGACTGAGGATGTAAAAGACATAGGGTTCCTTTGCTGGGGATCCTGCTCAGAGGCACTAGCTTGAGCAGTTTCTGTGTTACTGCACCATGAATAAATGGCTTTACGGACTGAGACATCATCACATCCCTCCATACCATCTGTTCTCATGGAAGTCCTCCATTACTAGGTCACTTTCATCAATACATTTCAATAATTTAACCCCACATGTAACTAAACCCTGCAATACTGGTTAAACAGTTGAGACTTCTGTTGGAAGTGGGGTAAGGGGACAGGCAGGCTGCAATGCAGGATAGTTCTACCAACACCTTAATGAACTCACAGAAGTTTCAATGACCTATGACACATTCCTAAGTAGCCAAATTTGTTCAGAGTAAACAGAAAACTTCAAACTATCTTTGTGAATTCTCAAAATCTAACTTCAGGTTATTCAAAATCTAACTGCAGATTGCAGTTAATGCACCTTAGGGCTTTTTGTTTTCCAACAGCTCTAGATTATGTCAAAAAGTCAGATGAATGTGTTTTCTCATACTTGAAAGATATTGATACAACTCCAGAACGTAAAGGAAGCATGTTTCTTTTTTGTTTAATGTCTCATCCTCTATGAAGAATAAGCATACAAATAATTTGTTTCCCTCCACTTCCACAGTACAGTTCAACTACTCAGGTTATTCATGGTAGTGTAGCTAGTGACATAATGAATGGACAAAATCTTGATGCATAAAGAACACAGATGCTTACCCTTTAATTTATGTAGTAAATCTAATGGGACTTCCTGTACTGTCCATCTGCTGACAGGATACCAGCAAAGGTGACGGGGAATATTTGCTTCTATTAGGAGAGTCTGGCAATGGCCTCTTGGTAAATCCTTCATCCATGGAAGGATCATCATTATTTTCCTCCCCTTCTTCTGGTATCGTACTTTGTTCAGCTCTATAACTTTCAGATTTGTCCTCATTATGTGTTTGATGCAGCTTCTCTTCACTTTTAGATGCAGACCTTTTCAGCACTTCATGTGAGTTGCACAGGGACTGTATATCTTGGTCTGATTTTGTAACATCCTCTTTATTTTCCAAGCCATCCATTAAATTTTTACTGTCCATTGTGAAAAAGGAGTCTGAGCTTGTAGATAGGCTGACATCTATAACATCATATTCTGGAAATGTCTCATCCAATATCCACACGTCAGTACTGTCATGACCAACAGTATTTAACACAGATACATTCCAGCATAGTATCTGATCCATCAGAAAATTCCAACTGTTGCCTGAAGGTAGCGTATTTGTTCTACTACTTTTCAAACAAGTATCTAGAATATTCGTGCTCTTCTCAACATTTTGCGAAATCTGGCTTGGATCTTCTACAGATCTTCTACTCAAAGTAGAACTATCTGGTTCCTCTGATCCAGTTCTCTCACTTTCTTCAATTCCAGATGCTTTTGAATCTGAAGATTCAAATGTATGACTTATGCTCACCTGCTCCTGAGAACTAGATTCTGTACAACTTAATTGAGACTTCTTTTCTGACACAGGAGAACCAAAGTCTGATACAGGAGATACAGGTTCAGAGCACACGAAGGTAGAGTCCACCTCCTCTTGGATCCTGGGTGTAGCATTCATTGAGGATTCTTCTGTCACCACTTCAGTTGAGGATAGTTCCAGGTCTAATGAGCCCTCACTTTGAACAGCTTTTCTCCACGAACTTCTAACTTCAGTAACTAAATGGAACAAACCAAGGTAAAATTTTAGTACTTTCAATCAGTCTGTTTTTACTCTGTCCCCTCAGTGACATAAGCAATCCAAGAGGGAATATGTATAGCTGCTTTATATTGCTTGTTTCCTCAACACAAAAGGGGATTTTACATAAGAAAAAAAACCTCTTAAATCAAATTCACAGTATTCACATCTTGTTAGGTTTACTGTGTTGTGTTACAGAGTGAGCCATTAGAAAAACATGCAACATCACAGAAATAATTATCTTTTTCTTCTTGTGTGACATGTCAATGAACTAACCACATTTTCTATCAATGAGCATCATAAAAACAGAGTTTCAAACTCACGGAGATTTTCTGGAGTTTGGAGTAGTTGCTTCCTCATTAAAAATGGGTTAAAAGACAGTGAGCCAATGAGATCATCTAATGCTATTCCTTTTTCTTCATCATTGAAAGGTGACCCAGACATCACTGACTTTACAATCTGTAGGATGTTAGAGAACAGCAAATTCCAAGAAAGCAAATTATAACCTCTTCATTTCTGTCAGTTATGGTTCAAAATAAATCTCAATTGCCATATAATCTGGAGAACCTGGAATATCCTAATTTTTCTTTTATTTACTACTTAGGTTCACAATGACCAAAGTATCCTACAAATACAAAACAAAGATAAGGGACAGAAATCAGATTAAATTCTCAGTTCACTCATAATCTATGAATCCACCTTACAAATAAGAAAGTGTGCTCAGACAAAATTTTAAGACATTAAAATTTAAGACATTAAAATTTAAGACATCTTTATTTTAAGACAGTAGCCAAGAACTGCATAAGCATGAAGACTAGAGATATATTCAGATAAATCAAAAATTTTATCAGATGAAAAAAAACTATCATTTCAGTGAAAAATACAATTTACTTTCCAAAATAAGATGTAGCACATTTTACAGTAACTCTTGTGAAGGAATTCCTCAGTCAAACATTAAATAGAATTCTAAAAGAAAAAATACTTACATTCCTGCTTAAAATTACCAAGTCCCTGGCAAATACTTAACCTGTACAACTTAGGCATTCAATAGTTCTTTTTGTTTCTGAATGTATGCAGTGTACTTCACAGACTGAAGTGTAATCATATGGTTCTACTGAACATCCTATTCACTTCACCATGATTTTTAAGTATAATGCCTGTACAAATTCCAGGCTTTCAGTGTGTACTTTATCGGTCCACTCTTAAAATTTCGTTACTCTGATAACTATCTAGCAGAAAAAGGTAACTTTCAGTATATATGGATTACAAGAGACATTTTTTATTATAATTAGTGATTTGTTCTCTGAACTTAGTGATCATTTACTTAAAAACAAACAAAAAAATTACATCCTAACCTCTTCTGCCAGTTCATCTCTGGCTTTCTCAACAGTGTCGTCTTTTTTCCTGGGAGACTTGGGCTGGATAACATTTTCACTTGGATTCGCCTCCATTTCTGAAGTGGAGAATTCTTCCTTTCCATTTTTTAAGATTTTTGGAGGCACAGGTTTTTCACTTCCCACACAAGTATGAAAGTTCTACAGGAATACACAGCAATTATTAGTAGTTTTAAAATGAAGCAAGGACATTAGCATCAACTGCAGTAAAAATTCTGAACTGCAGTGGCCCCAGTGTTTAGCCAACAAAAATATGTCAGTCTTGAATTCTAGCTAAACACAACACATTTTTACAACTGTATTCAAGGCAGGACCTAAGTGGTAACTAGTATAGGTGTTACATACAACATAGATGACTCATTTGCAACTACCTTGGTCAAAGTGCAGTGAACAGTTGAGCAATGGACAACTATACATCCAAGCTGCTTTTACACCACATTTTAACACTTAAATTTCATTTACAACTTAAAGAACTAAAGTCTGATCACTGCTCACATCAAAAAGACTGTTTCAGCAAACAGGGAATCAGTCACACACTGTATGTTATACAGAAAGTCAGATACAAGGGCACCTACTTCCTACTGTTCTTTCCTAAAGCTAAACGAAGTCAGTGAGAGTTAGCTTTTACAATTTCGCCAGACTAACTCAAACGTGTAAAAATATTCCTCAAGAAAACAACAAAAAACGACCACCAAAGCCCAATAAAACAAACCAAACCCCCCAAAAAACTACCCCCAAAACTCTTTTCCACAAAGTCTAAGTTTCGACCAATATAAAAAGGACAAAAGTTTAACTTATTTCAAAGATAGAAGGTTACATTTTCACTTAACAGGTCTCTATTTTCAGATGCTTCTGACGATGATGGCACTGATGAGCTCCTCCAGTAGGGGGAAAGTGACANAACTCAAAAATTTTAGAGACAAAATTAAACAACTGGAATGCAAATCTTAGAAGGCTGTTATATATTGTGTGCTCCGTATCTGTCCGTTACGATTTCCCTCAATTCGTCCCGGTCATCAGAAAGCAATTTTACTATAGGGAGAACGTGTGACAATTAGAGCAGCTTTAGCCCTAGTTGTGTATCAGCCTCCCAAAAATAGTAAATTAATAAACTCTGCTATTGATTAGCACACAGAAAGACAAAGTATTTTTAATAAACTTGCAAACAAGTCTTCTGCATTCTGCTATAAAAGATAATTGGAAAGCCTTCTTCAGACTTGACAAAATTCTTTTTCCTGTGTAGTCTTTAACTGAACCATTTCTGGCATCCACAGGTATGTTCCTGTATAAACTTGTTGATATTTAACAATCACCTGGCTACCAAAAACTTCAGCCTTATCACTTCTGCTAAGTTTTGTGCCAATTGCATAGCTCTCAAGAACTGCACAGTCCTCAATTACTAGAAAAGCATACCTTACCTGTCTGTAGTCTCAGAAGCAGACAAACCTTCAAGCTCAATGAAGTCACTGAAAGAAACCCAGGATTTAATTGTTTGACAGCCTCTGAGACTTATATGCAACTACATCTACTGATGCCTAAGAGTAGGACAGCATTCCTTTGCTAACTCCCTTGGTCTCTTAGTAGGCAATGTTCAAGCATCTGTAGAAGTCATATTATGAAATAGAGCATTATTCAAAAGGTCATGAAATATTCCTGGACTAAGCAAATGGCAAAAGGGAAAAAACTTTCTAGGATACCATTCTTCTGTATTTAAGCCTTTACTGGTACTGTAGGAAGAGTAGCTACAGAACAATGTGACTGTAACTCTCAAGAAGAATAATGAAAAAAGTCTTGTAGAGAAGGTTTAGCCTGAGAAACCAAAGTTACTGTCCTCTCCATCTGTCTCTTAAATCTTAGAATATAGTTAAAAAGCAAGAAAAAAACCTTGCAATTTGACTGCTACTCTTCCTTCAGCAGCAACCAGTTATTCAACCTGTCATCAGCTGGAGAAAGCAGTAGTTACTTTAGGACTACCTTGCTAAATACAGTAGCTGTGATGTAAGGAGTGGGCTACTGAAATATTCCACTAAGACTCAAGAGATGCAAAATATTCAAGTCCAATAAGTAAACTTCTAATTTTTCTACTGCTTTTTTAGCAAATTCTCATTAAGCATACCGTCTTGAGGGAACTAATGCTGTATCCTTCATGGTTTCCAAAGCCCCATCATTTCTCCCAGGGCATTCTTCATGACAAGAGTTATCATTATCTAAAAAAACAATTCAAAAGTTTTAGTATTGCTTGCATTTTCTTCACTTAGGCTTCCCATGCAACACAGCTCACTCACACTACTTCTGTAGACTACTCACGGGATGGATTTTATGAACACTTTGGAAAAATAAATTAATACATAAGCAGGATAGTACTATCAGTCCTTTTGCTCAGGCAGCAGCTGTAACCACAGATCCCACTAGCAGCTAGCACCTTTCTGTTGTTCCTGAACACCTGCTGAAGAAGCATGATTCTATCTCCTGCCCCACACATACCAATCCCTTCTGCCTTCCTGCGAACTACAATCTCAGCCACATCATCATTATCCCCTCCTCCGCACATACACCTCAACTGTGTGGCACATCAATTCCACAAAGCACAATTCCACTCACCTTTACCCCCACTGCATTAATCAATAAATATCACTGTGGATATCCCTCTTGCTGCCTCAGTCCAAGTAAGGTGAAGCTTTGCATAAGTAAATGTTACAGAAGTAAATGTTTTGAACATTACTGGAGGTACACATACCTCACCTCAGTCATGTCTAGAACAATGCACTAACTCTGACACATCTTGAACACACAGCCAAAGTTTAACCTCAGTAGCTCTCTACTAATCCTAAACTTCAGCTTCTGCAGGGACAAATGGCATTTCCTGTCACATTCAACTCAACACTACATCAAAAATCCAAGCTCACTTCCAGTAGTTAGGTGAGGTCAGTATTTTGCTTCTGGAGTTGACCCTATTAACAGGCAGAAGTTTTCTAAGTGGTTGTATTCTCCAATAATGCATCTCAACCACAGAGTAAAGAGAATGTGACAGACAATAATTTGTCTCAAGCTTTCTGATTCTGCCAGCTCACAGCATCATTGTACAGTGCTTCAATATTTCAAATTTTTAAGGCAAACTATGTACCAAATCCAGTTCTTTAGCCTTTCCTCTGCAGCTTCTAGCCTGCTACCCACCTACACTTGGACAGCTGGAGCAGTACTTTCACCTTTGTAAACAAAAGGATCTTCCCACCATTGTTTTGAATCCTGCAATTCCAATACACTTCTGCTATGCCATGTTTCTTAAAAGGGACTGCGAATGATATGATTCAAGCAGTCTTCTTCCTTGCTTTGTAGCTTTTAACTTGCAACTCTGTACTAGTGACAGTCAGGACTTGGTCAATAAGTAAAATGAGGTCATCCAGTAAAATATCATCAGATCATCAGCCAATTAGCATGTGCAATAACTATGCCTGATCAAAGTGAGCTGTGAGCACCACTGTTAACCTAATGACTGAATGCAACCAACACAGATCAAGTGAGGTCCTGATCAAATGACACAGTTACTAAGGAATAAAGTATTTCAGAATACTTACCTGGGAAGATTCCAATTTCTTTTCCTAGATGGTCTATGGGAAAAGTTTTACCTTCTTTCTTTATTACTCCTCCAACCCAAAGTAACCTTTAGAGTTAGACTGAATGTATTCTTTAGAATCCGTGAATAAACTTTTGTACATGGACATCTGTCTCAATATCCTTTGTGCAAGAACAACAAAATATCGAACAGCTCAGCACCAGGTTTTTGCCAAGCTTCAGACAATCTCCAAGATACTACGAAGTTGAAAAATGCACAGCAATTTTGAAAAATAGTCATTCAGAACCAATTACCACAGAATATCAAAGACCATCTGCAAATGTAAGAAGGGAGTCTTTTTGACTCCACATAACTTTAAATAACTGTGGCGATGGGAGAGGAGGAAGAGAAGCTTTTCCTGTTCACCCACCTGAAAATGACTGACAGAAGACACTGTCTTCAGCTCCATCTGAAGAACTAAAGAGTGGTGATGAAGCTGGTTGCTTTCAAAAGGAAAAGAAAAAAATTACATAAGCAGGCAGAAGAAGTCAGTTTATCAACAGCAATTAACAGATAGTTACTTAAAACAGCTTTTCTGCAAACCAGCTGTCAGACTCAACAAGAAGTTTCTTGTCCTCTGCTTGGTGGCTACACAAGGGTATAACCTCTGTCAGTGTGAGCATCAATGGAAATCATTGTTCATTCATCATGTATATAGCTTTAAAAGGGGAAAACAGAAATCAGCAAATATTCAGAACCTACAAATGCTCAGCTTCCACAGGGGAATGGACAAAACAATACCAAAAACCAATCTGCTGACTCTTATGCTGATCTACCATCTCGACATCTCCTCTGAATACACTGGGTATCATAAAGTCACTACTTCTTACAGCAGAATCAGGTGTACTGCACTATGTGAGAGCCCTAACCTTACACGTAAAGCGGAAATGTTGCAACAGAACACACTAGTTCAGATCTTTATCCTCTCTCACCTTCCCCCTTTTCTCCTTCCCAGAATCAGATAAAATGAACACTACTTACTAGATCATCTTTAAAGAGTAATTTAAAAGGACACTGGCCAAAAATAGTTTTCCACTTCAATTCCCACATTTCTTGTTTTCTGGAAAAAGACCGACACTTTTGCTCACAGTGCTGTTGCTCTCTTCTTGGACTGTAACATATGAACATGGAAAATGAAGACTCACCTGTTGCTAAAGATAATAATTCTACATAAAGAGGGAAAGTATTATGTGTTCTCCCTTATCCTGACAAACCTTTGGTATGTATTAATTTATTCATGCATTTATGCATACACTAAGAACTGAAATTCACAAGCAAAAAAGCTGCTGTTACATAGTCTTCATGTTTCTTACAGCAGAATTGGAAAAACTACACTAAAACATATACACAATAAAAACTTTAAATTTCCCTAAGCCAGTTACAGATTATTTAAAACTCTCAGAACTTATTAATACAACAAGACCAAAAAAAAAGCAAAAATCAGATCAGCAAGCAAATGAAATCCCCAGGAACAGAGACTAAAATATTAATGAAACAAAGGCAAAAAGCTGAAGTTAACTAGAGAAGAATCTAAATAAAAAGTCATATAAATAATTAAAACTAACACTAATTTTCCCAGAGGTACAAGAAAAAGACTGAACCAACATGTTTTGGCTGTAATGTTTTTCTAGAAAAGACTCCAGTAGACATGATCCTACCATTTAAGAACAAGCAATTAAAGAAAATTTTCCAACAATTACCTTTCTGTCTGCAACTTCTGTAGGGCTGTCTCGCAGCATGTAACCACATCCTCAATTCTGTGAATTTCTTGTAATTCAGACAGACAATGTTCATCTCTCAATGTCCTCAGGGCTTCATTTAGCAACTGAATAACTGTTAGGAAATTCAGTTTTCTATCTTCATATAAATTTCCTGTACAAAACTTGAAGTAGAGCAAGCAATAAAAATAATTTTAAAAAATCAGCAAACAGTACCAATATCACAAAATTATGTTTTCTGTAGTCAGAACCAGGACACTGTATACATTATACTTAAGAGTCAGGTCCTGATAGCTTCATTTTTCAAAAAATACATTTTAGGTTAAAGTAAAACAAGCCAAGAAAACTTCAACCAATGAGGTATTCTTTTTGACCACTGCCCCAAAATATATGGCACAAACAACACTGATACCATAACTGAACAACATCATATACTACAGAATGGAAACAAAAGCAAATTACTTGAAGCCTTGGTTAAACCAATCAATATAATTTTAATGTCTACACAACAAAAGAAGTCAAATACTATAATTAGGCAGACTTATCAAATTATTTACTAAATTGAAAAAGTTAATGGGTTAGATATAAGAAATACAAAACAACATTATAATAATAAGGAATCTTTGCATATGAATTATATGTATTTCATGCATCCTTCTGCAATGATCTCTAATAATCCATGAAGTACTTGTTTAATTTTTTAAGGCATTTAATTGCATCCCTGGGGACCGAATGAAAGCAGATTAGCAATTTAGCAAGGACAGAAACCACTTACTTCATGTACGCTACTTTCAACTCTGTAAGTCAACAACCCTGGAACACGCAAAACAACATCAGTTCCATCTAGAATGCATGGGTTAGCACAGTCTTGAAGTACAGAATCCACAACTTCCTTTTCCTTTTTCAGAGATGTAAACATTTCCACTATAAGTGCCCACATACTGCGAACCTTAATAGGAAAGGACAAAAACACTGTGTTAAAATGTTTGCTGTAATACCTATAATGAGAGAGTATCAAAACAGCAGGAAGGCAGATGAAAATGCTAGCATAATCACAGGTAGACAAGTGCAAATATCAGTATCTGACAGTAGGTGTTGCAGAAATGTTAGAATTCAACACACTGCCACAACAGGAACAAAATGCTTACCTTCTGAATTTTCTCAGTTGTGTCATTTTTGTTTTGGTCATTTTGTTTCATCCTATATGCAAATGCAAAACAGAAGTTCAAGTGGACTACAGTGAAATTTTAGTTAAAATTTCATAAAACTAAGCATCTAATCTATTTCATACATCCTAACTTAGTTTCAAGGAAGAACACTTACCTGCGAGACTGCTCCAGCACAACTGCATATTCAGACTTTGTCCGGTTTATTTCTCTAATTAAAACCCTAGGAAAAAATTCAACAGGTAGTACAGGCCTATCAGAATTGCTTACAGTCACTAACCAATTGTGTCCATTCTTTCCAAATCTACATACTGAGGTGGCTGTTTCTTATTCTCAGCAGCAATACATAAGTTACATTAAGCATCTATTATCAACATGAACTACAAATATTTTCAGCAATTCTACAGTACCCAAATCCCTCACTTTCAAAAGACCACAGAACAGAATACTGGAGTACAAGCAGCTGGACCCACAGAAGCTCTT
Organism: Phainopepla nitens; assembly: GCA_013400175.1. Classification (NCBI taxonomy): domain Eukaryota; kingdom Metazoa; phylum Chordata; class Aves; order Passeriformes; family Bombycillidae; genus Phainopepla; species Phainopepla nitens. Next base: position 32,348 of record VXBQ01014429.1, on the reverse strand, counting down.
TTGTCAAATTGCTTTTACTGACACTTTAAGCATGTAAAAACATAGTAGTCTGATTTTCAGAAACACTGGGTACCTGAATCATGATGCCTTCAAAAGGATCTTCAGAGTTCTGATGCATTGTCAAGAATTAAAAAAAAAACAAACTATAAAGAATCACATTTTGGAAGAGTATCACTCAAACGGTAAACAGTAGTAATATTTCCCAAACAAGGTCACAGGAGACAAAGAATTACAGAAATCAGAGAAGTTTAAGAGACTTTGACCTCTGGAAATTGTATTTTTGAGCCTTCCATTGAAAGCAGATCTTTAAATTATGCTACTCATAGTCTTGTCAAACGAAGTCTTGACTATTTCCAGGAACTGAGATTCCACTTCTGAAGGCAACCTTGTTTAGTTTAATTGTTCTCACAAGAGATTTTTTTTAAGTCCGGACGGAGTTTTCCCCTAAACACCTCGGGCCCGTTGCCTTGCCCTGTCAGGACACATCTTTGTGAAAAGTACCTCCATGTTCTCTACAACTACCTTTTAGATACTGAAACTCTGATTGAAGTCCTAGCACTGCCTTTTTCAAGATAAACAAACCAAATTTCTACAGCATTTACTCCTACATTTGACACTCTGCAACCCTCTAATCCATTGTGGTCCTCTGCTAGTATCTCTCCCATCTTTCGCTCTCTACCTTCAAGTGGGCTGATCAAAACTGAACATAGTATTCTACATGTGGCATTAGAATTGCCAGCCCCAGCCAGCAGCTAAGTACCATGCAGCTGCCCACTCACTTCCCACCTCCCCAGTCCCTGTGGAATAGGAAGAATCTGAAAAATGTTAAAACTTGGGGGCTTATGAGATAAAAAACAGTTTAATAACTGAAATAAAAATACTGTAACAGAGATGAAGAATTTTTCCAGTAAAAAAAGAAAAGAGTAAAACTGAAAAAAAATGAGTGATGCATAATACAATTGCCTATCATCTGCTGACCAGTGTTCATTCCCATACAACATGGTAAGCTGCTGGTCTTGATTACCAGGACACGCTGCTGTGGCCCCACACTACTCTCACTTCTGATTCTTCTCAGCAGAGCGACTCCCCAGCTAATCACCCACAAACCTCTGCTGTTCTTGGGG
>VXBQ01014429.1:11316-25255 GCA_013400175.1 Phainopepla nitens | reverse complement strand
CTGAGATAACGTGGACTGAGTGCGCTGTAATGTGGAGTCTGAGTGCAGCGGCACTGTGGGCATTTCCCGGGCGCTATTATGTCGCCAAGGGCACCGAGCCCCTCGGCGGGCATGGCGAGATGCCCCGGCCTCGCGCGCCCGAATAAGATCCAGAGCCCCATTCAAACCCCCCCGCCTCCGCCCTCCGCCGGATCTCCCTAGCACTAACCTCCCTAGCATTACGTCAGTGTAGCACTGCGGGTGGAAGCCCAAGGCCAGCAAACAGAGCCAGAGATGAGTGCTCTCCCACTTGGAGTCCATGGGAGCTCTCGGCACCGGGCGACCGGCGAGCGACAGACGCCTTCCGCCCCTCACACNGATGTAGTCCGGGGGCCGATACCCCTCCACAGGGCCCTTCCACTTAAATAGGGATTTTGTATTCTGATTGCAGAATTTACGCGGGGAAAAGAAAAAAAAAAAAAAAAAAAAAAAAAAAAAAACCCCCTCAAAAAAAACCAAAAAAAAAAAAAAAAACCCAAAATAAAACCCAAACTGAAACCCAAACAAGAAAAACTTGCCACAGCAAGCAGGCTGTGTGCGGTTCAAACTTTTATTCCAAGGCATTTCAGTGACCAGACTTCCAGGCCCTCACAACGACAGGTGTCCAAGGATGAGGGCGCAGCGGTGTCCCCGTGGCAACTCTTGTGACTGCGCTACAGTCACACTGATGACACAGAGAGGACTCTGCAACAGCAGCTCAGCCTGGTCCTCAGAAAAAAATGTTAACATATCTGCCTCCAGTCCCATTCCCACTCTCCCCAACTGCTAGAGAAAGTACGGTGTGCAAGCAAATGCAGACTCACCAGCCCTTAGCAAATAACTGATGGAGATTTTATTAAAACATTTTTTAAAAATCACTGTCATCAGACCTCTCCTTACATTCAATTCCCTCTTTTTTTCTAAATTTTCTTTTGTCCAAAGCCTTAATCTCTTTACTCTCTATTTTTCCCTTCTTTTTACGTTTCTTCCCCTTTCTTAATTAAATGCTATCCTTTTACCCAAAACACTCTAATATTGAAGCATTTACTCCCTTTTAGTCTCAGGCGCCACAACTGATAGCATCATGACAGCCAAAATATTTGCACACAGAAGGCATGTGGAAAGGAAGTCCTTTTGTGCATAAAACACTCTTGCCAAAAGAAAGCTCTAAGCGTCTAAGCTCTGTAGGTGCAGAGCCTAACAAAAGAAACCTGAGAAAATCTGATAGACAAAGTCTCTTACCCCTTTCAGCAGCAAAGAGGTAGATGCAGCACTGCTTTTCACATAGTCTGAAAGGGGAAATTTTGTGGGCAAATCCTCATCAACTCCTTTTGTTGGCAGCCCTTTATGCAAAGCACTGGGGTGTTCTCATGGCTGCTACCAGCAGGAGAACAAATCATCAAAGATCAGATTAGTTTGAATACACTGGTCAGGCTATACCTGGCTTGTAGAATGGGAGCCTGACACCCATGCTAACCAATTAATGTAGCGTGCATTCCTTACATTGAAAAACCCAGATTTTTGACGCAGCTAAGTGAAACAGTACTGATTTAAAAAAAAATATATCCCCATAATCCCTAAACTAGGCAGGTTCATCTTTAAAAAGGAAAAATCTAAATTTAACATGGCAAAAGTACATCGTATCAAAAAGACATTTTTATGCTTCTCTATTCAGCTCTTTGCCCTGTAGTGTAAGGGCCATTTGTGCGTGAAAAGTCCTGTTGATCCTCTTCATCCAAATCCAAAATGTCTGGGACATCATCTGACTCTGAAGACAGGTCTGTAATAGTGAAATCTGGAACCTGTGTAAGAATGAAATTTCAATCAATTTAAAAGTAAAACTAAACAAATTTGTGCAGTACTCCTTCACTGAAGACAGGAGACAAAGATTTCTCTAGAAATCGGACCAAACATCCTGATTACAGAGTGAAATACGCCCAGACACATAGGAAACACGAACCTTTAAGACAGATCAAATACTACACAAGATGGAAACCATTTACTTAGAAGGTACGATTTTATAGTAGAGATGGAAAAGAGCTGAACACAGTGAAAGGACTGAATTTAGTGAAACTGATGACTGGAAAATTAAGAAAGGAGGTTTTTAAACTAATTTTACCTTTCTTTTCACAGGAGCAATGGACTATACAAAGCAATCTGCCCTGAGGAGATTGATACAGATTGCTGTGTTGCTCTGCCCGCCTACTGTATCAGACCTTTTCTGATGAAACAAATACCTGAAACTGCAATCTCACTTTGGCCTCTGTTTTTACTGCATGTATTCTGTATTGCTAAGCAGTATAGGGTTTCAGGAATTGCCAGAGAGACATCAGTGGATACATTGATGCTACAGACTTCTAAAAATGTTGGCTAAGACACTTAGGAGCTTAAGTCCCAACCCTTAAGTCCCCTTAGTAGGGCTTAGATTACTTAGGCACTTCTGAAAAATGGGATAAAATTAAGCAATTTACTCAGAAGTTTTTTGCCCCAAGTGATAAATACTCACATCTGTAATATAATTTATGGTTAGTTTTAATGTTGGTGACGTGACATACTTAGAGCTAGACATAGTATTAGCAAATAGCTATTGCTGCATTTTGACAGGACTTTGGTTCTGCATGTTCAAAGCAACAGCAATTTGCAGGCATTTCTGTAACTTGAGCTCAGCACTGACTGAAGAGGCATTTTTACTACATTCCCTAACTGCAAAACACCTTAGGACTTACTTTAACAAAAGACAGTAAGCAAGAAAAATCTGTGCTTCACCTGCTACGAAGCCAGGTCAGAAGGGACTACTGCTTCAGCTACCAGGCTGTACACAACAAAGAAGCACTGCATGTTAATTTACTGGTCTTACAGAGTAGGTAGTCAGTGGACACCAGGGACCTCTGAAATACTAATTATCTCTTAAAAGTGATCTTTAGAAGAACTTATGTCACTAACCAGGCACTACTGTGAATACCATGAAATGTATGGACCAGTCTGAGAACTTAAGCTTGATCAAAATAAGATCAGTAATTTTTGTTTCCCAAAAGATCAAGAGGCACTAAGAATGCAGGAAACACATCTTTCTACCAGCAAGAATTATCTCGCATCTTTCTGCTTATGGCAGTTTTCCTAAAACTCTCATTATTGCACTTAGAGAAAGCAACAAGTTTCCCCATTATCAGCACATGATCTTGTATTTCACACTGCAGTACAAATACAGGTATCCTAACACGACTAAGTAGTCCATATGCAGTTTTTAAGAATATGCCCAAATGAATGGTTGTACGTATTTACACTGACCAGGACACAGCCATGCTCAGTAAGTGTGTCTGACAAGTAAGAATTTTCTGTATCACACATGTAAGAAGTTTTTATATCCGTTTTGTTCCTAGTGACAACAGAGTAATTGCTCAAATTTAAGTTTCTGCTTTCTTCATCTCCTTAATGAATGCAGCAGAAGAACCCAGCTCCTTTAACGTAATAGTAAGATTTTGATAGCCATAAGAGACTTCAAACTGCAGTGTATCTCAGCATGAGTAAAAAAGATTGGATATCAGTATGACTCACCTCAGTTTCGACCATGTTAAATTGTATTAGAATCACATATTCTGGCATCTGCACCTGTCTAACTAAAACAATGCAAAGCCCTTGGTGTTATGGGATTGCTTATGCAAAAGTCCTTCGCTCTCACACCACTTTTCACAGTTGACTCACTGCTTTCTTCCAACTTCCTATCAATTCTTGCAATAGAAGAGTAAGATCAGATATAACTCTTTATGCAGTGTCTCTGTATGATTCAGTAAATAATTTACAAAGATATAATAGTTGCAAAATCCCTACACAGAACAGTGCAAAAAATATTTTGGCATTTTGCCGTCTTCATATACAAATGTAAATACTAACAACATCAATCCATCTTCTTGCCAAGTTTTTAGAACTGAGCCACTAGCATTTTGACACTAGCATTCCATTCTGTGAACTTTCAGAACAAGCACTTATTTTTAGCCATCAGAGACTGTGTTATCCAAAAGAAATAAAATTGTCGTGAATTGGCAATAAATTAAAAGGAATTCAATTAACAAAAGACTGTGCACAATATCTCCAGCAAGCTGCTGCATGTGAGACTCTCTTGATCATGCAAATTACTAATTGAGCATACTTAAAAATAAGTTTGGCTCCATTTCATCTTTTTAATTAGAGAGTTTAAAAAAGCTTTTTGGTGGTAGTTACCGCTTTTTTTAAATAAGGAGAAATAATTCATCCGTTATTCCCAAATCCTTTTATGTCTTTTACTAGCTAGAAAATATTACCCTAAGTTGAATTCGGGAAAAATTATTGCAAAAATATTAATCTTGAAGAAAAAGAGACATTTCCAAAACTTTTCACCTTTCTTTAGATTGAGACAAACTAGCCACAACTCCAGGCCTTACACAAATCTTGTAATTTGGCTTTGACCAATGATATGTTCGCAAAACTTGCATACCATATGGGAAGCTATTCACAAATACTTATATTGGAAGCTTTTCTAAAAACTATTATCAGCAATGACAGAATAATAGTTTTCTGTTAAATGCACCTGGGAAGAGGAAATGTCAATGAGCATCAACAATTTTTGAGTGATCTCTAAAAGCGAAAAAGTAATTTTCTGAATTCTAAATAAACTCTAAATAACCTTACAAGTGATAATATTGTTAGTATTCTAACCTTTACCATCCCAGGTTTTGTGTGACTAGAAGCCTTTGACAATCTTTTATTTAATCTAGCTTAACTGCTTTGCTGAAAATAGTTGAATCTACTTCCTAACATTTTAAACACAGCTGGTGTTACCTTTTTTAAAAGGTTCCAGAGAAACCACAGTTTTCTAGCCCAAGCTGTATCCTCAAACATGATTTTCAACTAAGAGGAAGCAAACTTCTGTGTAGTACAGCTGAGCTGTTTAACACATGCAGTCAGAGAGAAACAGTTAAGATGGCAGTATCCCAGGTTTCCTTTCTGTATTTGTGAGGAAGCACCTCAGCTTCAGTTAAAAACAACAGCGGCAAAAAAGCAAGTAAGACTTTGGAACGCATCATTCTTGCCTCCAGTGATTCTCTAGCTGCACTAGAGAAAAATCCCAAGTTCTGTCTGAAGAGCTGCAGTAAGACTGGAGTGAGGAATACGCTATGCTCAATTTCCTGCAATAAGATACCCATACAAGTACAACTGCAAATCAGTTTAAACATACTACGTCTCCTTATTAGCAGAGTCTAATAATCTCAATCAGAGAACTTTATTCTGTATAAAAAAATCAGGAACATACCAGTTTGCTATTATTCAGCCATCTCCTCCACGAGGGAATTGTTCCTAATTCTGATGGGGGGTGGGGAGTTGTGCATGTGTGGATAGAAATTTAAAAACGTTTGGACAGGTGGGCAGCATCCAACAAAACAAGCACCTATCACAACAGCTTGACACAGGAGCCCAACCATTAGGTAAGCATTTAACCAGGTGTTGCTCTGCTTGCAGCCACCAGTTGTAGGTCAGCTGCCAGAAGTCCAAGTAACTTTTTAACAGAAGCCACCCAACAGCGCATGGTAAGAAAGAAGTGCTTTGAAGGCCTAGGCAGGTAACAAGTTTTCCTGGCTTTCTACTTCATCTGCTTGCTGAGATTTAGTAAAGCTGGACAGCCTCGCAAGAATACAAGCCAGTAACACAAGACAGAACAGACACAATGTATTGCTGCTGCAAGCCAGTAACACAAGACAGAACAGACACAATGTATTGCTCCTGTACTAACGCTAGATGATGCTGTTTATTTCGCGGTCCTTAAAAGACATTGAAAAGTTTGAATATCTTATTTGATTGATCACCTCAGGATGAAATCCCATAGCAATTAGACTTTAAAACACACATAGAAGAATGGGAATTCCCTTCTTTGAACAGTCCACTGCTCCTGCACCTAATAAGTTCCATTCAGTTCCCAAGCACATCTATAATAGTGGACGCACTCTAGAAGTATTATTGCAAGTGGAGACAAAAACTATATTCTTGCTGGACCTATGCAATAGTAAACTTAAAAAGAAATTAAGTCCTGAAAGTGCTACATCTCCAGAAGTCTTAACTCAGGCCCTAGCTGGAAAGAAGTCTCACCATCTCAGGTTAATTTCATGTTAAACACCTCCCTTACATAAAGCAACTGTTAAAAGCCTCAAGTTACAGAATCTTTACTTGCAATCCTGTTTTGCTAAAGTTTTCTTTAATGCTGTGCTTACAACAGTATTCCTCACACTTCTAGGCCAACCCTGATCTAACAGCTAACCCTTTCACATTAGAAGGCTGGGCAACATATAATTTTCTTTAGTGTCTACATCATGCCAGGTGGAGGTATTTGTTCCATGTAGGAACGTGTGACTACGTGATAAGCTTTCTCTGAACTGCATTTTTGCCTCACACTATTTGGTGACTTCTGTGAAAATGGTGGCTGGCATTGCTACACTAGATGATTGCAACCCGAAGTTGCAGAGGGCATGCATCAGGAAAATAGATACAACTTACCTGGACAGGCCTAACCTGAGAAAACTTACTTCTTAGTGACTACTTCTTTTCCAGTGGAGGGGTTCACAGGACTCACTGAGAACAATTACACTGAAGTAGCTGAGTTTTAAATTACATTTGTCACTCAAGTTCAAGAGGATAAATAAGATTAAAATTGGTGATGTAGCTGAGAAGTAAACACTGTTTACAGGGAGTCAGAAGACAAAGCAGGTAGATGACCATGTCATGCACACACAACACCTACTGTGAAGGGAGGAGAGGGTTCTTTTGTCCATATCCATCTCTTTTCAATATTAGAATATCCAGCAGCTCACAGCTTAGGTCATCTTTAAAGGTGACAACAGCAAGGATCAGCAAAAGCAGCAGTAAAGCTAAGACTCAATGGACGGATACACAGAAATTCAAAAGCAAGGAAATGCTACAGCAGTATCTTATCTATCAATATATACACAAACATTTCAATGCACATCTACTTCATTAGCACGTCAAACTTGCTTTCTGCTGGACCCAGTTTGAGGGAGTCACAGAAGAGCAAGTTAGATGGTTTTAAAACAAAGGAGACAGGCTGTGGCTACTAAAGCATTTATTACTAACATACAAAAATGAGGTACAAAATGATTGCTACAAAAACACACACCACACAACAGCAGGAACCTGGGTACAAACAGCATGAATCTTGCTTTTATATTGCATATTAAATAATGTGTTGATAATTATTTTGTCAGTCATTGGAACAGTATTCATGGAGCATCTAGATGATGCTCTTAGTCACACGGTTTAGTTTTTAGGTAGTCCTGCAAGGAGCAGGAGTTGAACTTGTTGATGCTTATGGGTCCAGTCCACCTGAAGATATTCTATGATTCTGTGGTCAAGTTACTGTGTTATACAATAGTTAAGTTTATACAGTTAATGTTGTTAACACTGTCACAGCATTTAACTCCAGCTGACTCATTCAGAAACCCCACTTTCAGCTCTGGCACTCTGCATTCACAGAAGTTTTGTCATGAATTATGTAGCAATAGAATCTGAGGGAGTCAGATGCATAATTATCAAACGTGTGATCTGCAGCAATCATAGCATTTAAGTTTACATAGCTAGACTGCAGAGTTTTTAAATGCATTTCACAGTATGTAAGGCTTTTATATCATTCTGCTAGAGATTAAGCAACAAATCAAAGGCTTTCAGCTATGAGATGAGTTTCATTTAGACTAAGGGTATTAACACCACTAAAGCACAATGAGGTGCTTGGCAGACAAATAGGGCATCTTGACAACTGTCAGCTGCCAATACTTAGGCCCTTGAGTCTAGTTTGAATTTTTAAGAGTGGCTTAACTACAAAGGACTATACAGCCCATGTGTGAGTGTCCTGGCCTGTAGATTCACCTATTCCTGTATTTATGGATCGTTCACCAAAAAATGGTGAAAATGGATTTTTTTGACAGCTACACTTAGTAAGGCCACTCATTTGGTCAGTCAGCAGAGTACATGCATGCTGTGCAGTTTATTCAGTTGTGTGTTCAGGCTGTTTGTCTTTCTGGCTGGAACTTTCCTCCCCTTCACCTTTGCTTTCAGCATGCTGAATGCCAGGCAGCTGTGGGTAAAAGGGACCTACCAGCCAGTTGAGCGGTGTGTTGTTAACAAGATAATCCATCACATCATCCAGAGATTCCTTCATTTTCTTCAGCTGTCCTTTGCTAGCTGCAATAAAGCTGTCTGATAATTCTTGGAAGGAGGATGCTGACCGAAAGCTTTGGTAGACATCACCTGCCATTGACCCAACACTGTAAACCTGGTCTTGTACATTCTGTGGCAGCCCCTGTAGGCTTGAGACCAGGGTGAGGCAGGTGGTCTGAAGCTGCTGAGTGAGGCTCCGTGCAATAGCTAGAGTTCTTGACTCAATATGCTAGAAAGAACAGGTATAACAACACATTAGTATCTTTTTTTGACTGTAGCAGCTTTATGTTGATCTAGACACATAAAGAAGCAAAGTAAAGGGGATGTAAGTGAAATAAAACTAAAGCAGATAATAAACCAGGTTTTAAGTCTGAAGGATCAAAGACTTAGAAGTACTTGATATTTCTTCAACACTCAAGTACTCTGTGAAAAGAAACTGATAGCTTCTACTTACTGACAGTCAAGCAGATTCTTGTTTCAACTCTGGATAACAAGTCACAGCAGGTAAGTACATTCTAATAAATAAACTATCCCTGAAAGCTACATGTAGGACTCAGTGAGTCTGTGCCTAAGATTGCTGACAAATCGTTATTTCGGGTCTGGACACATCACACAAATGGTTTCTAGCTAATCTACATACAGATATCTCAACACGGGTTCACATGCTAAAGAGGATGAGCACTTAAGACAGGAGAATGAACCCCAGAGTGTTTGCAGGAACTAGGCTCATTTAAAGAGTTCAGGTCCCCTGCTTCTCAGAAGCCAGCTGCCCTCAGCTTCAGCATCCAGCCTCTCTGTTGCACACTTCAGGGACTGTTAATTTGCCATTACCTTGATGGGATACAATACATTTATTTCTGGTGTACATTTACATCTATTTACCTCAGCACTACGCAGATCATCACCATCATTTTGGCCTGTATTTTTCTTCCATTCTACCCAGGATTGATAAAGCTTTTCCTGAGCACCAAGAAGTTTCTTATTGGCACTATTCACGTTCTTTCTGGCATATTCGATCTGAAATACAGCCAAATAAGGAAGTAGAGCCAAGAGTCCAAACAGTTCCTTTAGGGTTTCTCTACCTTGACTGATTTGTAACTTCCTTTTAAAATACTTCAGAAATTCAGTATAAACAACTTTGGGGAGTATAACAGTATGTTTAGTCTCGTCAGAGAACTGAAAACTGAAAGCAGTTTTAAGGTGTTATCTAGTGTTCCACTCTGCCTCAGCTATCTCTCCCTCCCCCACTGGCATCCTACAGGAGGAACTAAAAGTGTATAGAAGGCCATGACTATGTGTAGTTGGTCATGTACATAAAAGTATTTGCTGCGATAAGACTACTGAAGTACCAGAAGTGCTCAGAGATGGAAGCAGCAAGAAAGCAAGACCCAAAAGAATTTGAAATTTTACTAATAAAAAGGACTTAAAGGACTGATGTGTTTCTAAATTGCATGACGATTCCTTCACCGAAGGAAGTATGTGTCAAAACCAGCATTACAAAACAGGAATAAATTTAAACATGTCACTTCTGTTTCTGCAGTGTTTGCAGTTACAAGCAAGTGCTCATTAGCTTACAGCTTAGCCTGATGTAGAACTCTCCTGAATGGTAAACTCTCCTTCACTCTAAACCAAGGCCAACATACGTTTTTTATACACCAAGAGAAAGCTTAAACTTACCAGACTAACAGTGTAGTGGAGCTGAGAGATTGTCTCCTGGCTTTTCTGTTTAGCATCTCTAACTTTGTTTAAGGCTTGTTGGTAGGCACGTGTGCGGACCTTTGAAGACAGGGATCCTAGTCTAACATAGTAGCTTGGTTTTTGGACTCCAACTTCAAAGCCTTCAATGTTTGCAGCTTCTTTTTCTACGTATGTGGAAAGGAAGCAAATTGATCATTGGAGGAAAACTTAGGGGGTCTGAGACAATTTTATCTGCCTAATAACAGCTGAATACAGGGCTTGAGTAGTCCTTTAGCACCATGATTAGGCTGATAGACCATTTTACAGAGAAATCCTTACTTGTGAAGATGTTGCTATTACAATTAGCAAGGCAAAAAGCAGTTTGGGAAGCATGTGCTCCCTTTCCCACTACCAGTAAGCAATAAATGTATGATTGCTTGCTCCTCTCCAGTATAAGTATTCCAACAAAAATCAAGCCTTCAATTGGTCTTACCTAGTTCTGCTTCTGTAAGTGGAAGATACTGGTCTACGAGGGTCTCTGATTTTGTGAGAGCACTGTCCACGCCACTGCTCACCATTTGCACCACACGACTTCCCAGGACAGTGTTAATGCTGCCATTGACAACTGACTTGGTCATTTCTACGCTGTCTTGCACTGCTTCTTTAGTCTTGCCCACAACTCCAGTGATCTTGTGAGCAACAGTTTCCTTGGCACCAGTCACAGTGGTTGTTACAGCTTCTCTGGCTCCAACAACTACATCCTTGGCATTGGCAACAACCTGCCACAGGACATACATAGATTTACTAAAAGTATTAACTAGTGAGAGCTACATAATCCAGGAAATAATAAAATATAAATAATAAAATAATGAATTTATGCTAAAGCTTGTACAAGTATTGGTTATCTAGGAGAAAATTTGCCCTGAAAAACACATGCACAAGAGAAAAAAGAACATGACTGCCACACAGCTTTCAGCTCAAAAAACTGCAGTGAACATAATCCAGGCACTTCACACTGAGCAAGAAAAAGACAAAGACTCAAGTTTTAAAAGATACCCACCAGTGAACTGCACCCAAAGAAAGATGTTGTCAAGTGGTGGGCAATTTAAAATAATTTTTTAAAAAAAGCTAAATGCTTTCCCAAAGGCAACAGTTCTACAGATACACCTTTGACTTTTCCATTGCTTCCAAGCTGTGCTTCAGGCACAGCTTTTTGAAATATGTCTCCCTGGGGTTTTAGCAATAATAGAAAAGAAGGGTATATGGTTCCTCTGCTTAGCATATATAAATGGAAATAACTTACCTTGTCGGTGGGTTGATTCAGTATAGGCAGTCTCTCTTCAATTTTGTCTAGACCTATACAAGCATAGTTGTTGGCAACTACAACTATAAAAGAAATTACAAGAGTCAGTTTTAATTATTTTTCCCCTAGTAAAACAACTCCAAATGAAAATTCCTCTTGAGGAAGAACTCATGCAACACCCATGAAATAGTTTCCTCCTCTTCTCAGTGAGATTTGAGGCAGCAAAGCCAAAGAACAAGGCAAATTCAAAGTGCCAGAAAAAAAATCCGCACTTGTAGGCAAAGAAAATTCATTTGATAATTTACAGGCTTCTGGTAGAAGAAGCTGAAACATCTGGCCCTCTGCCATTCAATGAAACCAGGCTTCTGGTTACAACAGCCTTGTGACACAGCTTCCAAATTTAACCACTATATGAAAGTACAAGAGTAGCATCTGAAACCAGGTGAAAAGTGAGGAGGGTGTTGAGCAAGAGACTGTGCAATCATCTCATGTATCAAAAGTCATTCATCAATTTAGTATTATGAAAGCTGGAATCTGCTTTCACTCTGGATTATTCCTTTTTTTTTTTTTAAAGTCTTATCGATGTGTAATTAGTTACACAACAAGTCAGGCAATAGGTTTTGTCAGCTACCCAAACAGCATTCAAGACCAGCATGACCATGTTAAACCATAAGTGCATCTGGATATAAAAAACAAACAGTTGAACTAAAGTTATCAAGAGCTTCATCTTTGCCTTACTTTGTGGTTCCAGTTTCTGAATGATAGGCATAGCACTTATCATGGCTACTGATGTAATCGTCTTCACTCCTTTCTCTGCTATCTCACACACTGACTTCAGATAAGGATGGTTATCCTTTGTGGTGATGTAAGCTGTGGACACCATATCATAGGTGGAGCTCACCAAAGGAAGGTTGGCAACCCTCGACACAATGTTCTGTTTAAAAGAGAAAGGTGTTAGTTGACTCCTATTTTTCTGATCTACAAAGAAATTATGGGACTAACTCAGACATACCTGCTGTGCATCAATTGCTGACAATGCCATTTTTTCAGGTCTTGAACCTTGCACAGCCTGTGAAAGAAGCACATATGAGTTACGGCATCATATCTGCTTCATCTGAGCACCAAACTTTGAAACCAACAGCCTTGTTGTGATCCAGCCCATTTACTGGGATCAGGATGTTCCTATTCATGCATACAGGAATTAGATTTTATTGTAACAATTTACAAATCCAAAACTTGGTTTAGGTAATCCAAGTATAGCACATGCACAAGAGAGGCTTTGAGGTACAGCAGTTCACTGATGAATAACCAGGTGGTGCAGTCATTTATTCCTTCTAGAATATTTCTCTAGAATTGAGACAGACTTATCTGTTGAGCCAGGACAAACAAAAGCCAGCCTGCAAGTCACTAAAAATCTAATTTAGAATGTCCAAGTCAGACAAAGAACCCACCACCAATAGCTTTAATCAGATTAGATCTAGGGAGCCCACCTAAGGCTCACTCTGTCCTGCCTGCTAAGGAGTTATCATTCCTTTGACACGGAGAGCACTGGATTTCCCCACTGCAGAAAAAAAACCTCCTTTATGCTAGTTTAGACTAAATTATTACTCATTCCTCACTGAAACAAGTTGCAAACATTGGTCCTTCAACAAATCTACAGTACTCAACATGCACTCCAAGATGTATTCCCACGGAGAAAATACTAACACAAGAACCCTATAGAAGGGGCAGGGTACTGCAGTACCATATAAGGAGAAGCGCACTGTCATCCTATGCACACATGCAGGCTGAACTAAATCTGCAGGAAGCACCTCTTCCATTAATAATTTCACATAATGCTTAGTTCCAGAAGAATCTGCATGAATGAAGGCAACAAAAAGGTAAACTAGGAGTCCATCCTCAAAAGGATTGTGGTTTACAAGGCCTTTTGCTTGGTTTGTCAAAGAGCCAACAGCAGTTTTCTGTCTTGTATATATATGACAGCAAAAAAGGAATGTGTTAATACTCCATCTGAGGTTCCACCTGTATTCCGTTACATAATGAAGACGGAGGACAACGGCATCCTGTAAACATTTGCACATATTAACATACACGTGCCATAAAGTAATGCCTGTAATGAGATTAATCACTGTACATGGAACACACAAGCAAGAAAAGCAAGAGACAATGGTTACAGCAGTAACAAAGAAATTCTCCTTCCATTTAACAAGAATTTAAATACCCACAGGAACGTGGTATGTTTCTTACACAGCATTACAAGTCAGATCACTTGGAGTACGACTGAACTTCATCATGAACTGTAAAGCATGCTACAGAATAGGAGAAGATGCTAACGGCACAGAATCTGGCCTCTGAAGGAGAAGGGCCGTTACTTTAAGAATTACAGAATATTCGTAGTGTGTCTCATAAGATCCATCCACACAGGGCATGTATTTGAATTTTAGCCAATAAACCAGCGCAGTTAGCCTGCGAAGTTATTCCTGCTCCTAAAGACAAGGAAATAACTAGACTTTTGCACGGCTTCAGAGACCCCTTGAATAGGCTCAGCCCTAGCAAAAGTCGGATCCGCTCCTCTGGAGCAGGTGAGGTGAGACGCCTGGAATCCAAGTCCAAGCATATTTCAGAGACAGCAAAAGAGGAAAGCACACAGGCTACGTCACAAACTTCACTCCTCCTCTCCCCCGTCGCTACGGAAAGAAGTGCGAGAAAGCAGCGCGATGAGCCCCGCTCAACAGCCGCCGCGGT